>BMAW01000183.1:0-43635 GCA_019974015.1 Nephila pilipes | reverse complement strand
TATATATATATATATATATATATATATATATATATATATATAAATATATACATTTATTTTTCATTGAAAACCACAGGTTTTCTCGTTGCTTACCTTTAGCATCCATATTACCAAAGTCGACATACATAACTGTTCTACCTTCTTTATCATTACAAATGAATCCATAGGAATAATACTTTGAAATAACCTGAAAAAATACTAAATATGATGAATGGAATCTTAAATATATTAATATGTTATAAATCGAAAATGTTCTACGGAGAAAAAAATTAATAAAATACTTTGGAAAATCACAAAAGGGGAGAAGTGCAAATATGCATCGATCCTTACACAAAAACGAATTATTGTCAATTTTAAATTGCTCTCTATTCTATTTGTAAGACCGAAAAACTCAAAATGAGTTTCGAGGATCTTTCTACATACGCCTGCCGTGGATAATAAATGATAGTCGCTCTCTTAGAAAAATAAGCTATCTGCTTGTGAATTTCCTTGTATTTTAGAAAAGAATTTCACACCCCACATTTTTCCGATATCTGATCCGAATCTTCATTTATTACAAAATTTCAAATTTTGTATTATTATTTTTGTTAAATTTCTGTGTTGAATATAAAATTTTAATGAGTAGTTAAGTAAGTAGTCCATGTTTGATCTTTATTATTTATATCTAACTCTAATCTGGTAATTACATTGTTTTCAAATGCTTTTTTATGTTATAAAAATTTATCAAAATCTGTAGAACTATGAAAATTCATTTTGCATAGTCATTATATTTCTAGTTGTTTTTAATTAATTTAGAATGCTTTCTTTTAAAAATCCCTTTTCTCTTAAAATCTCTATAATTATGATTGAGAAGAAAGATAACTTCATTGATAGTATCTCTCAAATGATATTGATTAAAATCATTTAATATATTTGATTTCTGTTATCATTGACAGAATTCAGAAGAACAGTTTCAAGTAAAATTCAGGAAAATACAATTCTTTCAGAAGTGATAACCAAAATTGAAAAAAAAAAGTATTCAATTACACGTTTTTTAAAAATAAAATTTATAAATTATTATCAAAGTGGGTTTCTTAATAAAATTATGTTTTAATTAATATAGCTATATTAACGAATGAATTTCCCTGATTATTTGTAATTTTTTAGATTTACACAAAATTCTTATTTCATTTCTCTAAAGAAAATATCAAATTAACAAAAATAAATCAGGAGAAGATATTGTTCTAAATAAATTTTCAATTGAATTGTTTGGATTCGCCTTTGATGTTACCTTTATTTTACTGGAAGAACAAATGAGTTTAAATGTACAAATTTTGAATTAATTCTTCTAAATTAGAAAGAAAACACTTTAATATTTATTTGTAGATGAGCAAACTTTTGAACATTTTCCTTGCACATTTAAATAAGTAATGAAACTTATTAATTATATTTAATTTTATACAAAATTCTTACTTCTGGGCGCTTGTAATGCGTCATAAATGTGTCAAGCTTTATTTCCTTTGCCCAAACTATGTGCTACAAATGGAAAAGTAATTTTATTAAACTGTAAATGAAATTAGAAACAGTGTAATTTCACATAAAATGGAATAATCATGAATCATTTATGAAGTATACTGCAGATGCATAATCGAATGCATTGTATGTGTGCGGACCCATTCATTTCAAGCTACATTGCTTTTTTTTTTTAAAAAAAAACTAATTACTTATTTTGATGCCAAGGAGTGGTTATTAACTTATAACTTCTATGTTATAAAATTGAGGTCTTTGGAGGATTTTATATTTTCAGGAGATATTTTTTTTAAAAAAACTTCAGTAGTTACATTTATCTTTAAAATTTGATCCAGTCCTACGCATTTAAATATCAGATAATAAAAAAAGAAATTTGGCTGTAGAACGCAGTTTGGATGTACTTGTTTCAAAGCATTCATTTATAAATCGAATATGAGATATAAGGCTTAGAGTTTTATTTAAAAGAAATATAATGATTTCTAATTTTTATGGATGAGCTTTACGCCTGGGATTCATTATTACAAAAACTGATAAATCATAAGTGTTGCTATGTATTGACATTTCATAATATTACCTATCTTTAAAAATAATAAATAATTCAAATTTCTCAAATGTGAATTTATTATATTACATTTTACTCAATAAGGCTTTACATCTTAAGATTAGTTCTAGATTTAATCATTAGTTACAAGCGAAAAGGAAGAAGTAAAACTTTACTAATCGAATGAAATATGACTGCTATCTTCAAAATCACGTATGTTAAACCGGGGTGTTTTAAAATTGCGTGTGAACCTAGGCTTTTATCATTTCCATGATGACAGCATGAATTAAATTTTACATTGAATTTTCAAATCATATTATGTAACACTGAATTTCTAAATTACTTATAAACAAAAATTAAAGATTAACATGATTTTTATCATGAGTTACAATACGATTAGCGTTTATAAAGGATGATAAGAATCTGGGGAGGGCAAGACAAAGGAATGGAAGAGAGTGATTTTGTGCCTTCAGTTTCAGTACCTTTATATAGCTTCAGTAACGTCGTATGAAATCCTTTGCAAAATAATAGCCTTCGCAAAATGTTTATTTTTCTTCCACAAACCTAAATGCATATGCATAAGGCATTCTATGTTTATGATAGATTCGTAATGATGGTTTATTCACATTCTTCTATTAATTACCTTTGGGAACATTTATAATTTAAATTACCAAAAGTACGAAAAAACCCCTCAGATCTGATTAAATGAAACGTAATAATGCAAATTAGTTAGATTAAAAAGTATAATGAAATGATCGCATAAGACGGATAGATAAGCTATGCCGAAAGTTAGCAGAAGAAAAGTAGGAGTGAGCAGAAACTGATGAGAGCGTGGAATATATTTTCGTGTGTGAAACCTAATTTAATATCGTTGACGTTGTATCGAATCTGCCTCGTAAAAGTTGAACTTCACTGTAGCTACATAATTATTTACTCAGACCCGAACATCTAGGTAAACTTGACATTTAGTAGTTACATAAAATTTGATAGAAAACGTATAGAGGACCAGTGAACTGATAGAGAACATTTCTCTATGGGGGCTACTGGGGCTCAATAAATGATAAAAACTAGGACAAATATAACATTCATTAAATAAAATGAGCAAAATGTCTAAACAAGAACCGCTTCTTTTTCTTAACTTAACGAAAACAACACAGTGGTAAAACAAATAGTAGCTGTTGTCAATCACAAAAAAAAAAAAAAAAAAAAACTTTTTATACAAATAAGATGTCGCCACAAGACTCCTGTCTACCAGTCATTTTGATTTCCTGAACGTAGTGTTTATCATATGTAATTATTAATTTTATTCTCAAATATTTACTATTTGATATATTTGAAAGCAATAAAGGGCATCTGAAAGAGCAAAACATAATAAAAACTTCTACAGATTTTCTTTCTTCCTCCAAGTTTTGATAATATTTTAAAATATTTTTTAAAGGCAGAAACATTCACAAACGAATAATTAAAATAGGGGTTAAATATTTTTAAAAATCGAAGGAAATGAGTTATTCCACAGGAACCCTAATCTTCTTTTGCTCTTTCAGATGCATTTTATTGCATTCAAATAGATCAAATAGAAAATAATTGAAAGCAAAAGTAGAAATTCCATAGGATTAACATTACATCCACGAAATCAAAACGGCCAGTAGACGGGAGCCTTAATAGCATAAATAAGCAAGTGATTTAAATAATAACTTGTGACCGTTTTAATTAATTGATATTGGATATATATGCTCTTAGAATTGCAGTTGAAGATTTCCAGTTGGTGATTCAAGTTGATGGAGGTGTTAGGTAATAAGAAGCCATCAAAGCTTTTAAAATATTAAACTTTTTCAGTACGTGGCATTTCAATTTCATTGACTAGAACATCAAAAATGTTGTAAAGAGCAGAGAGAATCTAGATCGCATAGTCATCCACTGAACTGTAAAAGCTATATTAGAATATTAGAAACTTGCTGAGAACATTAGTTCTGTGATAATAAATCGATGCTTAGAAACATAAGTAAGCCATCCCAAAGTAAACAGAAATTCTTAAAGTTTACTGAAAGAATAGTTAAGCGTCATGGTCAAATTACTTGCACTCACATTATTTGTTGCATAAATTTTTAAGGTCATAGTTTTTTAATATTATAATCTGACCTTTTGTGATGGTATTAATTCACAAAAACCATACTTTATGATACGCATTTGTAATGATTTTTAATTTTTACGCTATTTTTATCTTTTTTTTTTTTTTTTTTTTTTTTTTTTTATCAAGGTAAGATTTAAAGTTGAAATACAAATTTCAGATCGTTGATTGCAAATCTGAAACAGAATGGTAATAATTCGAGGTAAAAACCAACGCTTTTATATGGTGGTAAATTTATTTTAAAAAATAATTAAATATTAGTTAACAATTGTCTAAAATGTCTAAATATTGCATTGTTAGGCGAATAAGAGCTATTCTCAAAGTTTCAGAGCTCTAGCTTGATAGGAAGTTGATTAAATTAACTATTGGAAATTTGATGACACACTGATACACAGAAAGACACACACCAAGTGAAATACATAAAAACGTTAAAACTAATTAAACTTAATTAATTCATCCGGTAAATTAAATGGTTGGATTACAGTTTATGTTTACAGCTGAACGTTAAGTACGCTTCGCGGACTTAACGTTCAACCAAAAAAAAAAAGAAAAAAACCGCCAAGTTTGACAATTTTTGAAACTGCACGAAGTGGTTGGGCTGAACTGCATTATTAAAAAAATATTAGTTAAAACTTGTCGCAAATGTCTAAATAGTGCATTGTTCGGCAAGTAAGAACGATTCCCAAGGTTTCAGAGTTCTAGCTTGAGGGGAAGTTGTTTAAATTAACAATTGAAACTTTGATGAGACACTGATAGACACACAGACACACACCAAGTGAAGTACATAAAAACGTTGTAAAAAAGCTTCATTAACTACAAGATATCAAAAATTGTCCATGAAAAAGGAAAATAAGACCTAAAAAAATTAGGTCACAGAAGATAAATAGAAAGGCTCGATTTTGAGTTATCTTAGGCAAACTATAATGCTGGAAAACAGTAAGATCGAGGTCAAAAAAATTGTAAATTGAATTGGGTAAGAAAAAATTGACAAAAAAAAAAAATATCAACAAAAATTAATTTCAATGAATTGGTTATTTTTATTGTACAATTTTGTTAACTGTTTCTTTTAAAATGAATAGTATAAATATATAGAGCAGAATGCGCACACCTTATATTGTAGCACATGCGATTAATAAACTAGTAAGTAGATTTACTAATCATTAATGATACATTTAAGAGAATAACAATTTTCCTCATATAATTAACTATAATTATATTTTCTGTTAGTATATATTTCTGAAAATTTGTTTTAAGATTCCGGACTATCAGCCATTTAGAATTCGGGAACTTAATGTTAATCTCACGGAATGCTTTTCTTCTGAAATTCCGATTCATATATTTATTTGAGCGCAATAAAATACACCCTTTTAGAAAATTTGAGATATACTCTGAAATTATATATTTTCTAAATTCGCAAAATAATTAAAAAGTTTCTTACAGATATGGAAATTCGCAAATTAATCATTAAAACAGAGGTACGAGGCGTGGCTATTAAATTAAGAGACTAATGCTGTAAAACCTTTTATTTTGAATTCATAGTTATATACTTATTATCACTTTAATATACATCTCTTTATCCTTACAACACTCCATGCGAATCTTCCTATGTTCGAAATAGTGATGGGAATCTTTTATCAGCTCCTTCGAGACGCTTGCCGCTTTCTCTTTCAAAGGTTCAACTGGCTCAATTCTTGTTCCATTTATAACAGACTTTCCCTTAGGAAACATATAGAACCGGGGAATAAGGAGGACGGTCTAACACTGGAATGCAGTACTTGGCTAGAAACCTCTTGACAGACAATGTGGAAGAATTTGTTTTTCAACAATTTGGGTTTTTTTTCTAATTATTTCACGGAGTTCAGCAAGAACGTGAAAGTAGTAATGTTGATTAATAGTTTGACCATCTGGAAGATACACAACCCCATCAATATAGAAAAGCAACAATCGTTGCTTTGAATTTTGATTTGCTTATTCGAGCTTTCTTGGCTCTTGTTCAATATGGGCTCTTCCGGTTTGGTGCTTCGTTTCAGGATCGTGAGTAAAAAGCTATGATTCACCACACGTTATTATTCTTTCCAATAAGTTTGGGTCATTTTCAATGGCATTGAAAGTATAAATACAAACATGAGCTTCTTTTTCAAGCATGAGAATTTTAGACACCATTTTGACTCACACTTTTGACATGTTGAATTGTAATGCTGAATAAAATTACGGATTATTTATCGATTTCTACAGTCTCAAAATCACATCAATACTTAACCGATGGTCAGATTGAACCAGATTACTAATTTTTTTTTGTATAGTCATCCTTTTTTAAGATGGAAGGGCGACTCTGGCTTGAATCATCTTCAACGTCTTCTCTACCACCTTAAAACGCTTAAAACACTCAAAAATATGTGCATGCGATTACCACTTTTGTCATACGCTTCTTTCGATAAACTATAAGTTTCCTTAGTGAGATTTTCATGTGAAATTTCGCTACAATTCGTTGCTCAATTATCCCTTTTCCAGTGAAACAAAAAAGAACACTAAAGCTAAAACGAATAATGGGCTGTAAGAATTTATTTACAGAAAGAAGATGCACTGCATTCGAAAGAAAAAAAAAGGTTTCATGCTAAACAGCTTTAGAAAATAGGAAATAATTATCTTTTTAGAACGTTTCTTATTTTTTTTTTGATTTTTCTTTATTGCATTCAAATGAATATGGTATTCTAAAATTGAGATAGACTGTAGAAACTCAACAAGATTAATACTACTTTTACGAATTCAAAATAAGTGGTAGACGGCAGCTATAATAATCTTATTTGAAATAAATGAAAATGAAATTCGCTGTTGTAGAGATTTGGATATACAAATCATCATTATCACGGTTATATAGAGCTGTAAGCAGAAATCTAATGAATCTGATCAAATTTAAGAATATCAAAAATAGTTTCGTGACGAAAATAAAAAAAAAAAGTAAAAATTACTGCATTAAATAATAGAACCCATTTTTAAAGAAAGGATTTTACTTAAAAAAACTGTTCATAAAAATACAAATGAATCCCAATTAAAAGACTCATTCAAATTTCCTGTAAAATGATTTTAGAATATTTAATTGACTCATAACTGATAGTATTTGTAATATTGTAATAATAAATTGATCAGTATCTTTAGAGAAACTTTCATTGTAAAGAAAAATTACAGCTCCCTCATGAAGATACTGACGGGTGCTTAAAATCACGTTTATATCATTGATGGATGAATTAAATTACGAAAGCACGCATACGCATTTTAAATACATAATAAAATTTACATAGATAATTTGTCTTTTATGTCGCATGATAAAATGTTTTCTCTTTAAAAAACGCGTTCCTGAGAAGGTTTAATAATAGACATTTCTCTCTTCCTATTTCCATCAAACTTAGTAGGCAGAATACATATTGCGAATATCAGTTAGATACTTTCAAATTTCGCAGCAAATTGAAAATATAATTGACTTACTTTTCTTAACATAATTTCGGCTTCATTCAAATCAAAATTACGAGCTATAAAAATAAAAGAAAACATGTTCACTCGAGAATATAATTCTATGATTATGTTATATGAATTATTTTAGTTTCTCAAAAATATAAGTAAACTCACAATGTTATTAGTAAGCTTATAAATAAATAATAACTTCGACGGATAAATTGACCAACAGCTATATGTGCTTCTTAACATAGTAACGTAACAATTATGATATATGAATAATTAAAGGGAAGAAAAACTTTAGATCCATTCTATCTGACGTAAAAGCATGGGTATATTAAATTTTTTAAGCCTTTTGTTCAATATTTCTTTACAATTGTTTCGTTTGCATAATAATAATAATTAATGATGTAATTTTGACTCAATAATTGTGTTATAAATCCTTTTGAAATAGATTACACTTCTGAATATGGGACATTTTTTTTGTTTCTTTCTTGGAAATAAAAAAATCAGATATATATTTCTGAGTAATTAAGCTGATCTTATAAAGTATTGTTTTGGAGTTTTTCAGGTAGTGGCGAATATTTATCATCCATTTGTTGCTTATACGCTGCATGACAGTGACAATGCAACACCAAGAAAGAGTGGCCAGAAAATTACGCAAATTTCAGAGTAGGCGCATGTAATCGAGTTGTGCAAATGATGTGAAATGCACAGCACTCCAGCTTACGTTGAAGAAGATATAAGGGAAGGAACCTGCTGAAGGTTCATTTTTCGTGCAGTTATTTCTGCTAGGAAAATTATCCTGGAAAGTATGTTATTGTCTCAAAGTACGTGCGTGTAATAGTAGATAATGCCAGGCTGTCTTTAACAGAGGCAGTTCTAGAAGACCAGGGGTATGGTGATCGGACTGAGAAGGGCAGTTTGGTCCATACGGTAAATCTCAGCTGATATACACCTGGACGCGTTCATAGTACATCGGCTACGGCAAAAATGGTTGGAAGAAGACAATAGGGCAAGTTGAGTGGACCGGTGCAGCCATTGTGACGTCAGCATGTGTGGATCGACGCAACCACCGAAAAGCAATGGAGGACTCGGAAGTCTCTTCTATCTCCATTCTATCGCATGTTCAAAACACCTTGGATGTTTTTGTATGAACCAGAACCATTTTCCGTCGATTGGTTGCTGGTGGCCTATACTCATGGCGTCCATAAAGAAGGCTGCCATTGACCCCCTATTATAGAATCTATTGTCCTAAATGGTGCCGGGAGGAGTGATATGGACGATGGAAGGGCCCAGCGTCGTTTTCTCAGATGAGTCACGACAGTAGGAGTTAATGGTTTGAGGCGTAATTGCGTGCGACTCCACGTCACCTCTAGTTCATATTCAAGGCGCTATGATGGCCCTATGATACGTGGAGGAAGGGAATGTCCATGCCCTTTTTCACCAGGATAAAACCCGATAGCACTCTGCTTGCATCAGCCAATGTGCTCTGCACTATGTGCAAATCCTGACACTGCTGCGTTTAGATGATGAACTGTGGTAAATGGTCACAGGATGCCATCCGTACTCTTATTGACTCAGTACCTAGATATTGCTTCATGTATTACTGCCCACGGTGATTCTACAACTGAGCCGAAGCTGTTATCGTTCTGTATTATGCATATCGTTTAGAAATAAAGATACTTTATTGTTCGTTACTGTCTCCTCCATTTGCTGAGTTTTATCACTTTCTGGCCACACCTGGTGTTGCATTTTCAATGTCGCGTAGTGTACATTTAAGAGAATATTCTATATCTTTTCCATTTTAATGGATAATTATTAATAAACTCATTTTAAAGCTCTCACCGAAATTTCCTTTTAATACCTTTTACTAAAATTGAAATACGTGAAACAGCATTAAAAGGCCTGATATTCAAGGTTTTAATGCTTTTTTTAAAAAATATTTAAGTGCATCTAATAAATTTTCAAGCAAGAGGTATGAACTGAATTAAAATATGTGCAGTCTGCCAAAGAAACATCTAAATTTGTGTAACATAACTATCATGGCTGAAATTACCAATTACTGAAGAATATTTTCAAAGAAACAATTTATGCTTCTCCACAGAAAATGACATAAATTATGTTTTCAACTGTCTGTATAGTTAATCGACTGTTACGGATAAAATATTTTAAGGTCTCTCAAGGACTTTTTTTTTCCAAGGACTCTTTTTTAAAATTATTGGATAGAGAAAATAAAAAGCTTGCTATTCTGCACAATGTTACCCACAAAGCAGCTTGGGCTAAAAACTGAAGGATCTATGTACATATATTCTCTATTTTCTTTTTCAGGAATTAAGAAGCATTATTCTCAGTAAAAAGAACAATATCGCTTTCTAAGCATGGTACGGTCATTTTATCTTGATGAATACGATTTACTGAATATCGTAATTAAATTAATGATCATACCAAAGTTAAAAGATAAGCAGCTCATGAATTTATTGTTGAATATGTTTCCTTATTACTAGATTACAAAATGCAGGAAAAGGCCTCAAATGTTAGAATTCTGAGCCATTTGCAAAAGTTCACATATTCTTACTATTTTTCTACACTTTTTAAATAAAACTTACTATATGGTACTATAAATGAAATAAAAATGGAATATATTGCTCTAGACTTATTTTCAGCAGAAAAAAATTTAATTTTAATAATTATGTACCTTTGCAAAAGCGATAAAACACTGATTCATCTTCTTGCATTTTTGGTGTCAAATCATCAAAAGTGCGTCTCCTTAACTGAAAAAAAAAAAAAAAAAAAAAAATAAAAAAAAAAAATCTTTTCATTTCTTTTCTATATAAAGAAAATATATGTTATACGTTTATGCCACTTAAGCTTTTCTTTCTTGAAATATTTTTCAAATTTAATTTAGTTTGCTTAAATCACAGTTTTTTAAATTAAAAAAGTTTCAATTTAATTATTCCTAATGCGAAAGACGTCGATTTTCTTGCGATCATGTTAAATGCAGTTGATCTAAGCAACGCTATTATTTTGCCTTTCACTTAAGACTCAAATAATCTCTTTTAAATTCATTTTAGAACATTAAATACTGAAAAAAAAACTACAGTCATATCCTTGATAATTACTTCACTCAGTATAATGAAGTGTAAAGCATAAAAGTTGGATAAAAGGATATTTATTTCTTAAAATGTTATGTCTTAAATGGATTTGTCCAACAATGATGAGTGGTGGATGGAAAACTATTTATTTCCTTGGGACATAATAATATCTGTTTACAAAGTAAGAATAATGTTTAAATCATTTTATGATTAATAGATAACACATAAGTTAAAGAAGAAGGTAATTATTACAAGAGATGAGATCCAAAACTAATCCAAAGCGGACCTTCCTTCACACTATTTTTAGAATGAGCACTTTGAATTTATATAACAGTATAAATTTTTTTACAAAAGCTAAGTAAAGAGAATCATATGTAAAACTAGAGTTAAAACGAATAAATAGGTGTGTGTTTGTTCTAAGCATCTAAATTCATATTTGATAAGTGAATAGAAATTTCGTGAGATAAGTAAAGTGTTCTTTAACTGTTCTTTTAATCAATTATTCTTTGTAAACTCAAACTTTAGTACTAGAACATCCATTGTAAATACAAATGAATATTATTTAACTTACTTAAAAACGTACATACACACATAAATTCAAGCCCATTGTAACGAAATTTTTTAAAGCTAGCATTTTAGCTGTTTTATTCATCCATAAGGAAAATAAGTAGCTTTTGTAATAAGATAATTTAATATATATTTGTAATGTAGCACACTGTATATCCTTTTTTATATTAACTCCAATACTTTTGTCATTTTAATATAATAAGAAATAAAACATGTAGGGTAAAATATGTCATCCAGGGAAAACGTTTTACTTAAAAATTATTATTATGTTGCGTTCATGTATCTCTTATGTTTATAATTATTTTTCTGTTTCGAATTCTAAATGTTTTAATTATTATTGCCTACAGAGGGCGTTGTATGTACCTTTTTTGTAAGAATAACGAGAGAATAAGTTTGAGTCAGTTGCTATGTGCTTTCACTCCTCTTAAGTGTTCTTTTTGACTTGAGTAAATAGGCACAGCTCGCTCATTGTTAGCGGCAAATCATTATTATTTTTGTATGTGTTAATTTCGTAAATGTTATATGTGTTCTTCGTCCAGTTTTATGTATGTGTGTGAATGAATAAGAAAATATCAACTATGGACTATTTCTTGGATTACACACAATAAGGATGTGCCTAAATAAATCACCGATATAAATAGCTTATGTATCTTTTGAAAATAGTATAATACTATATACACACACAAATTTAATTTATGTGACATATAATAATTGTTTACATACTACTTCGAATGACATTTTATTTTTAGATTTGAAGAGACTCTTATATTAACCTCACCCATCATACGACAAAAAATCCAAAGTGTGCAACTCAAAGACTTAAAATCACAAATTGCTAACTTATACGAAAAAATAATTACAATTTATTACCTATTTTTTTATCTGAAGTATTTCATATTAAGCATAAATCCATTAGTATATACATAAACGCCAGACCGAAGGGAGAAAGTGAATCCTTAAAGAACAAGTGAGCAAGCTTCGACTAATAAAGAGGAGATGATCAGATTTTAGGTAAAAAGAACAAATGAACAACTCTACAATTTGTTGAATCGGTTAAGAACTGGTATCTCATCGTCCATGATTTTCATCAAAAAGTTGACTGTAATGCATTAAGAGCCATCATGACCGGAGTCAAAGAAGGTCATGTCAAGGAACATGCAACCGTATATTTCACATAACTGTCGAATACATTAACTAATGTGCATTACCCTTCTGAGGAAACTTTTATCAATTTCATGCATGTATGCAGAAAATATACATAGCATGTGTTGAAACAGCTACATAAAGATTAAGTGATGAAATATATGTAATCAGATTTAAAGGATCATTAAGCATCTTATAATCTTTAGTGTAGACTTAGAACACATCTTTAAAAATCTATATTAACTACAACTTAAGGGACATATCAATTAGTATAAGTTTTTTTTTGTGCAATATAACTCGCTTAATGGAACACCAGTTTTAACTTAAATGTTTCATGACTTCATCTGCACTAAACACTGATGTTAATTATTCTAAAAAAGTTGTCTTTCACCAGAATAGCTAAAATTCAATGACAATTTTTTTTTCAAACTGTATATTTACATGATCTTTAATCCAATATCTAATCAGGAATAATAATAGAAATAAAGTCCTATGCAAAAATAACAAATTTTTTTTTTTTATGGAAAGCGATTTATGAGAAACATATCAATAGATTCGAAGTACAATCGATCAATTTTCAAAACAACATGTTTTATCGTAAAGTCAATATAATTAAGGGAAAACAAAACTAAAAATTTTAAGAATTAAAAATTTCTTACCTCTTCCACAACATTTTTCTCATCCTCTGTAATATCCTGAAATGACGGTATTTTTCGGATAAGAGACATTGTTTTGTTCAAGTAAGGAGTTTCTGTAGGAAATGAAGAAAATTTATCGAATAAAGTTTTGGGTAATAATTGAGAAATGCAGGAAAACAAACAAATGAAAAACTTTTAATTAAATATGTAATTTAAGACTTATTCCTTTTGCAGGTGAAACACTGATTTTATCCAAGATATGCCCAGATAGCATCGATGTTTATTTTTTATCAATGAAAGTTAGAAGAATAACGAGAATGTTAAAATTAGGTTGTTACGGCAATATCTGATTAAAATACAATAGCCAGAAGTAAATTAGAAAGGACAAATTTTAAATTAATGTTGGAAATAATAAGAATTAATTTTAAAATACAAATTATTACGCTTCCTTAAGCAATTTGATTAAGTAATTGATGTTAATTTATTTTTCTCTTACGAATGACTTAAACTTTACCTTAAATGTATCAATGTTTGGCAAGAATCAAAGGCCAGAATTTATCAATCAGTGAAATAAGATTAAAATACAATCGGTAGAGATAAAATAAAAAAAGAGGGTTTTTTTTATAAAAAAAATTCATCAATCTGTTATATAATGGGATAATATTATCTTTTAGGGGCCATTATTATGCAATCGAAAAAAATTTATCTAAACAATTTATTTACATATAAAAAATTATCGATTTTTTTCTTTTGAGATTTAAATTTCACCTTTCTTCAAACTTTTTTATGTATTTCACTTGGTGTGTGTTTGTGTATCAGTGTGTCATCAGATTTTCGATCGTTAATTTAACTAATTTCACATCCAGCTAGAGCTCTGAAACTTTGGGAGTCATTCTTACTCGCCTAACAATGCAATATTTAGACATTTGTGACAAATGTTAACTAATATTTCAATAATTTTTTTTAATAATGCATTTTGGCCCAACCACTTAGTGAGATTTCAAAAAATGCCAAACCTGGTGATTTGTTTTTGGCTGAACGTTAAGTCCGCGAAGGGGACCAATGTAGCCACATTTGGCAAAATACCACCAAATAATTCATATCGCCAAGATTGGTTACGATAAACTGCATTCCAACCTCTTAATTTACCGTATGAATTAATTAATTTCAGTCAGTTTTATCGTTTTTACAACGTTTTTCTGAATTTCACTTGGTGTGTGTGTGTGTGTCATCAAATTTTCGATCGTTAATTTAACCAACTTCCCATCAAGCTAGAGCTCTGAAACTTTGAGAATCGTTCTTACTCGCCTAACAATGCAATACTTAGACATTTACGACAAGTTTTAACTAATATTTTTTTAAATAAATGCAGTTTAGCCCAATCACTTGGCGCAATTTGAATAATTACTTAGACTTGGCGGTTTTTTTTTTTTGGCTGAATGTTAAGTCTGCTTCGCGGACCAATTTAGCAACATTTGGCAAAATACCGCCAAATAATTCCTGTCTCCTAGAGTGGTTTGACTAAACTGTATTTCAACCATTTAATTTACCGGATTAATTAATTTTAGTTAGTTTTAACGTTGTTATGTATTTCACTTGGTGTGTGTCTGTATGTATGTGTATCAGTGTGTCATCAAATTGTCTATTGTTAATTTAACCAACTTCCCATCAAGCTAGAGCTCTGAAATTTTGGGAACCGTTCTTTTTGCCTAACAATGCAATATTTAAATATTTGCGACCAGTTTTAACTAATATTTTAATAAACTTTGCCACCATATAAAAACGTTGTTTTTAAAAACGTTGGTTTTTATTTCGAATTATTATGTATTTCACTTAGTGTGTGTGTGTGTGTATCAGTGTGTCATCAAATTTTCGATCGTTAATTTAACCAACTTCCCATCAAGCTAGAGCTCTGAAACTTTGAGAATCGTTCTTACTCGCCTAACAATGCAATACTTAGACATTTACGACAAGTTTTAACTAATATTTCAATAATTGTTTTAATAAGCTTTGCCCCCAAATACAAACGTTGTTTTTTAAAAAAGTTGGTTTTTATCTCGAATTATATGTTTCTACGTTTCGCAATAGTGAAGTCAGAATTCATTGATCCATACACTTCACATGCATCAATGTAAATAGTGCAAATGAAAAAAAAATTACTTTAAAACGTACTCAAGTTTTGTAAATGATTTTTGGGAGTACTACGATAATTTTAAACCTTACTATTAAATGAATCTAGATTTTCAATTTTTATATGATTTCATGTATTTGTGCATTATATCAAACACTGAAAATAAATTAATGTCAGGCTGGATCTTATTTTAGCTCATACTTTGGTGATGGAAAACAAAATGGAGCCCAAAAGCACAATAGAGGCTTCAAATTGGAAATAATATATTATGATGCAAATCTGTTAGATATCTATTTTCTTTCGATCGTTTTTCTTCCTAAATTTGTTTCATTTCTTCTTGGGCATTTTTGACGTTGTTTCTTTTTTTTATTTACGTCACCAAGGTGCGAGCGCTCGTGTCTAAAATAAAATTTTATCTTAAAAGTACTATTAAAAAATTAAGATGTCAATGAACGCCAGCGAGTTAACTATTATGCTCAAAAGGCTTCGAAATCGTTTGTGGAGAAAAATGAGAACGTACCCAAATGGTTAAATTTATATTGAAGATAAATAAATAAAAACTTTGCGTCATTTTGCTGATTTTAAGCAGAAAACTAAATGTTGCAACTCTGAATCTGCACTTCGGCATTTATACATTTGTTTGTAGTAACTGGCAACAAGATTTTGTTATTTATGCTGACTTAAGAGATAGGCGCAGTCTCTATAGCTTCAGCTGAGATATTGACTTTTCTTGTTTACATCTCATCAATAAGTAAATAAAAAAAAATTGCTTCAGTTCGGAAAAGAACATTGAGCCCGAGCAATTAATAATTGTTCTTTTTCCAATTGCACACTGGAAACATATTGATATGCGGTCTGGTTTGAAACATTAAAGGCGACCGCTTCAATATTTCATTCTGATTTGAAGGATTTTCGATCTAAAGAATATATTTTTCTAATTTCAAACTTTTGTGCTTCAATTCTGAACCGTGTACAATGGAAATGAGAGTAATTCAGTATGTGTTCTTCAGGGATTGCAATACTATAAATAATCATCTAAGAAGTGAGGAAAAGGAGATGGAGGAAGTTTTTGCAATTTTAGTATCTTTCTTAAAAAAAGTTGATAAGTTACAAGACATGGGGTCTGAATATTTATTCTGAAATACTCTCTAAATAAGATATTCAAGAATCTCCATTCGTAGAGGAGTTCATACAAGCAAGTGAGTGCTCTATTATATTTAAAAAATTAAGAAATAATATACAAGTATGGGAGAAAGTCTGCTAAGAGATTATGAATAAGGATTTAATCAATCCTAAGAAATTACAAGTATGCCTGCAGGAAATAGAACTAAAACGGTATGATGGCGATCTAGAAGATGGATTGGAGTTCGGATCCATTTCTGTAAAATTTATACAGGTGGGAATACACTGGAAGATCAATCTGATTACTTATTTTAGAGAATGAAATAGAATTATCCGGCTTATAAATCGCTAGAGGAGTTTCCACATTCCAAAGAAGATTATGAAGACTATAGAGCTTTTAAAATCTTTAGATTTGGAAAAAAATGGACTTTTTTCTAACTAAATACTGTGTACGTGAACTTTTAAATTAAATTTTAATAAAGGATAAAGGGAAGTCTTCTGCTCAGTTATGTGAGAATCTGGAGGCATAATTAAGTTTCTTTAGGTGTTACCAAAGAAAAATATACAACCATATCATTTCCTCCAGTTCAGAGATCTTCAAACTGGGTTCCCTGGAACTTTGACAGTAGTTCCACAAGAGATCACTATTTGCTTAATCAAAGTTTGAAAAATTTATTAAAATTTTAATTTTTATGAAAAATCGAATCCTTAAAGGCAGTGAGCTTGTAAAAATAAATATAAATAAATATTTTACGGATAAAATAAAATCTTAAATTTTATAAAAGTCACGTGCTTCAAATACATTAATTGAGACGCATTAGGTCTCCATTCTTTGGCTCAGGTGAAGAATCACCCTCATATTTGGCTACTTATTTCACTATTTTCAGGGTGTAAAGTAAAAATGACATAACTCTTTTAAAATTGAAATTTTGGGCAGATCGCATTTTGAAAGGTAATATTGAAGGCTTTCCTAACTTGTATAATATTTTAGAAGACGGTAACGATAATCCGTAAAAAAAACTTAAAAATTAGTTTGGTTCAACATTTATCAGATCAGCAGAAAAAAAAAAAAAAAAAAAAAAAACATTTCTTGAATACTTTGTTGTTTAAAAATAAAAATTATCTTGATTCCAAAATCCTTCTCAAGACTGTGACACATCCAAACTCCCAATAAAAGAAAGAGGACAGCAAATTGATGCATCGACCGACACTCAATTGAAACTAAATTTTAGTCAGGTTGATATTATGCAATTTTGGATTGACATTAGAATAACCTGAAATTGCGCAAAGAGCAATGGAACATGTAATGTCATACATTTCAACTTATGCAGGCGAAAAATCTTTCTCTTTGTACGCTGCGACAAAAACAAAATACAGAAACAGATTGGATGATGAAAATGACATTAGGTTGCAGATTTCCAAAATTATTCCGGCTGTAAAAGTACTTTGCAATGTGAAACAACCTCAGCCAAGTCATTAAAATTTTTCTTTTTATTAATTTGTTAAGATTTAAAGTATTGTTGCTTTTGTTTATCATTCATTGAATATATTTTAGAAAAAAAAAACATTACATCTACCTTGCCATTCATTATCTTACTAAGACGTTTCTATTGTGATGGCAGACATATGGATTGCATAATAGAATTATTAACCTTACTTAAAATTAGAAGCTATATGTGAAGAATGATTAAAATTACAAAATTCTTTGAAAAAGGAAGCTAAAACAGCTTCTATAATTAAAATTATAGAAATAATAAAGTTTTACCTGTAATTGTGGAATTAGTGCCGATGGATAACACTTTGCAAACTAAGGCGTCTTACAAGAAAAGGAAACACAACGCGTTGATTCTAAGTTTGACAATAATAAACACCTAATCTAGGACACACAATTCGCAGTGTTATGCTTCTATAATAAATTCTATAGTAGATGAACATAACAAAATATTGAGAAAGAATAATGCCTATTTTAAATGTTAAGTGCATAACCTCAAAATATAAAGCTTTTGTAAAATATGTTTTTTGTAATGGAAATTATTTTCCAGTAATGTTGAACCAAACGGAAGAGCTGTCTTAAAATTGTGCTGAAGTAGTTAGAACTTTTTCGATTTTGTCAAATGATACAATTACATATTTGCAAATTTTAGTTGCACACATTGTTATAGAGAATAAATCTAACCCATTGAAAGTATTATTACTTTTAACTTTGCTTTTAAGCAAATGTTTCTCTCTAAAAATCAATCATATACAAATCTAAACAAACGGTCTTTATGTAGATTGACTCCTATGGATACAGACTACTAATTCATATCACGAGCAAAAATAACATCTATGATGAAATAAAAATAACTTCATAGGGAGGTAATTATAAAAGGTTACTTAAAATAACAATATTTTCCTTTTCAATAATAATTCGCTTATTTTTTACTTATTTCCATTCATCTTCTATGACATTTCAACTTATAAATTTAACAATTTGTTCCGCTTCTATTTTACCTTTCTGAACATTTACAGAATATCATTATCTTCATAATAATGATCACATTCCTACAAAAAATATAATTCAAAAGAGCTCCATACCCTTCAATAAATACAATTATGAAACAATTAAATGGCCGCTTTTTTTCCTCTCATAAAAATAACACCAGTGAGATGCTTGAATTTCTTTATAATGTGAGGCTGGAGAGTTTAACAAATATATATTTATTTAAAGCCCTATTTCATTCATAAAAATATCCTCTAACAAACCAAAAAATAAACAAAAAACTTGGTGTAATAAGTATTAAAAAATACTTATGAAATTTTGAAGTTGTAATCGAAATATGTTTAGAAATTTTTCCGACTAAAAAAAAACAGCATTTATTTCAAATAACAAAAATATATTTTTAGGAAAATAAGGCAGCAAAATCAATAAGTTTGACAAGATATGTATAAAATATGTACAAAACATTAAAGTTACAATATATAGTAAGCAAAATTGTTCTACTAAGTAAAACGTGTTTCTCTCTCCCGACAAATTCAAATTCTGGCATTCAACGAGATCTCTCCATCTCAAAAGGACAGTGCAAAAACACAATACTCTTATCTCTATTTAACATGCTAATTTAGATAACATTTCAGAGAGTTTAAAAAAAAACTACAGCTTAAGAGGTGAGATAAATTTCATTTAAAGATACAATTTGATATACATTAATGATTTTGTTTTTCATGAATTAGAAAACGTTCTTTCTCGTGTGCATGAATAAATTTGATCGGATATCATTACTTATGGTTGTATTAAATATTTTCCAATAAATATTTGAAAATTTTTGTTATATAATCTGAAAAGAAAATAGTGTGCTTTATCCTTGGAAGTACGAAGTTATTTTTCTTACTTTGAAACCAGATAGAGATTCCGTAAGTTTCCTATACGAGTTATCAATTCACAGTCATCGTGAAAATGGTAAAGAAATTCACGTATCATTGTAGAATGCATAATTCTTTTAACTCGCTTTCAAAGTGACTTTCGAAGCCACAGATTTATTGTTGATAATTTAATCGCTTTATAGACTCACGAAATAGATAGGTTCGCACAAAATAAACATCTTATCTTTGTTTTGCGATTTTGAGGAGGATTGGGCTTATCTTCCAAGAAGGTATATCGTCATTGAAATTATGATCGTACTCTTCAGCAAAATATTCTAAAAAAATTTATTTTTACAATTTAAGGAAGAAACTTGCCAATTCATACAAACAAAACTTGAAAGAACATATATACTAAAGTGAAAGTTAGCTCTAACTGTTTCAATATAGAAGTGGGATATCAGATAGGGAGTATTTTGAATATTGCGCTTTTTTCATCGAAAAAATTAACATTTTAAATCTCTAACTACTTGTAGAAAGTCTTACATTTGTTGATAACTTATATGTCATACATGGGATAGGAAACGAATATTATAGGAAAATAATTTCAACATATAGTGAATAAAATTACAAATTACACAAATATTAGAGATTTCTGTCGTTCTTTGAGAAAAATTACATGTGTGAATTTCTGCAGACAAAAGAGGCTTCATCCCGATTCAGAAATGTATAACAGTAATATTTTAATTAACGTAGTGCGAAAAATAAAATTTTAAGGCATATTTTTCTAATTCATATTGTAATGAAAATACCAAGAAATTTTAAAAAGTTTTACCGCATACCTCTTGGGATTCTGGTCTCATATTTGTGTTGCGTGTATACAAGAGTCGTTCTATAAGTCCTTAGATAATCTAAGCATCGAGAATGGTGTTTGTTTTTAATAAGCATTATGACTCACAAGACAACTGTCTAGGTTTTAATTATTTCCATGACATGGCTCCGTTTTTATTGTCAATTGAAGCAAGAAGTTTGTGTTTATTTAGAAAAATGGAAAAAAGGAATTTCAAGCGGTAAATAAACACTTACACTTAAACAGCTTTACACCGAAAGAGACCAACTTTGAGTGGTATGAAGTTCATGGCACACCTGCTCATGTCTGTGCAACTATTTGCAATTGGGTAAATGAGTTTAAACGTGAACGTACATTCACAAAACCGGTCGTCGTTCGGAACGTCCAGTGGAAGTGACTACTATCGGAATGATTAACGAAGTCCACGATATGGTTTTCAGTGATTGAGGAAGTGTGCGAAATAGTTGAGGATACTGGCATATCGCAAGGTACAGTGTTTTGCATTTTGCTCGAAAAACTGAGCGTAAAAAAATCTCGACAAGATGGATTGCGAGTTTGCTCTCAGTGAAAATGAAACGCAATCCCGAGATCGACTCTGAGGCTATTTCGGAGCTTTTTCGTCGAAATCCTGACGAGTTTCTGCGTCGATACATAACTGTTGACCAATTGTTGATACACTTCTCCACTCCAGAGGCAAATAAACAGAAACAGTCAAAACAGTGGGGTTATGATGGTGAATGGGCTCCAAAGGAAGCAAAAGTGGTGTGATTGGTCGGCAAGGTGATGACCACACTTTCTTGGGATGCACGAGGAATCTTCTACAATTTACTTGGAAAAAAAATAAGGAAACATATTCCTGTTTTCCCTACTTAGAAAAAAAGGTTAAAAAAAAGATTGGTTGGAAAAACAAAAACTGGAGAGTGTTATGCGTCGTTTTTGCACTGGTTGAGCGAAGAAAACAAAAGAAAAACATCCGCATTTGAAGCAGAAAAAGATACTCTTTCCTCAAGATAATTCACAGGTGCTCACCCGTGGACAAAAATATGGAATCAAAGCACTAATTATTACAATATCCACCGTATTCACCATATTTGATCTCCAGTGACTTTTTTTATTTTATTTACGGAGATTAATAAATAGCTTAACGGACAACGGTTTATGGCGAAAGAAGTGGGCATCGCCCAATCAGATGCCTATTTTGACGATCTTTCGAAATCTTACTTTTTAGATGGCTTGAAAAACTTAGTGAAATGTTTTGAAAAGTGTATGAAGCTAAAAGATGATAATGTTTAAAAATAAAAATGAAAATATACCTATAATAATATATTTTTTTTATCTCATTCTAAGGATTTATTGAATGATTCTCGTACAATGCACTCACATGATGAAAAGGGGATTATAGTTGTGAAATATATAGTATAGACAGAATATCTATTTTACGTAATACTGTTATTTTCTGCATCATATTTCACTACTTCATTGTTCAATTTGGAACCAACCTCTCCAGCGTTCCAGATAACCGGATGTCCTAAATAAATGACATATCTAGAGAACGTGCTGGAAATATTTGTAACTCTCAGTGTCGAGGAAGGTCAGATCGTTGTCAGAATATGTCCTCATGTACTGTCTGGTTGAAAGGTAGCGCAATGGGAACCTCGAAAATACAGCCTGTATACTGACCTTAAGTCGAAAATGCAACGGTGGCTGTCCTTCCTTTATTAATAAGAAGCGCTTCGACTATTCACCTGTGGCTGCCATATCCTCATTCCATGTCCCAACCCACATGACGTCGATGCGTCAAAGCTGAGCTTTACCTTTCTTTCGAGTGACTCCACACAAGATCTTACGTAGAGGCCCTCGGATGAACATTTTCATGTTGTTTATAGAAATGAGATTCGTTTGAAAAGGCAACATGATGATATTCCTATGTGCGTCAACTTCCTTCAACACAGCAGTTTCGGTGCACCTGTCCCTGTCTCTGTTGAAGCATTAAGAGAAGCGGCAACAATGGTCGTCAAGCTTATAATCCAATATATTGCAGTCATCGTCGCACTGGCCATGCAGATAATGTCATCCGGCAAATGAGCCAAGTTTCTTAATCAGGATAATTGATGTGACTCTACGATCATGGAAGAAAAATTAATGGTGGAAATATTTGCTTTCTTAACTTCCAGGTCTTGTATGGGGTTGTGGCCATTCAAGATCTATCGATTTCAAATTTTCATGGCTGTCGTGGGATCTCGAACAGTAACGTCGTGAAATAATAAACCGCAGTCACTATAGTATTCTATCCTACCCTAATTAAAATTCCGATTCGAAATTTGAGCACAACCTCCTTAGACACGTTTTGCGAATGAGAATCCGCTGTATAATCTCTTCTTTTCATCCATTTAATTTGATGATCATGATTTAAAGATAATCTTACTTGAAGCTTAAGAAATTCTCAGCTGCTTGTTTCGGCTCTTTCTAAAGATCCATCTAGATATGATTCTAGAAAAATATGATTAGAATGGTTCCGATATTAATAAATGGCAAATACGTTTGAAACATGTAAAGTAGTAGGTACATTTAATTTAAAGAATTTATCAATGAACTATACCATCATGCTCTTATTGGGAATTTGAACATTATTTCAAATAAAGTTTTAAAAATTCTTATATGAACAAAAAATTGCACGCTTTATACTGATCTCAAATAATAACTCATTTACTGAATTGAAATATAAAGTGCTTAAAGAATTCATGAGCCTAAATTTTGAACTAAATATAGTATATTACTTTCGAAAGTACAAAATCTTTGAACTAGACAATAGATGAAAAATCCATTCTTCGTGCAGTGAATTGAATCAACAATCCAGCTGGAAAATATAAAATATTTTAAAGAGGGATCACATACATTACGATGTCTGAAAATTTAAAATACATTTTTTTAAATGAAGGTCTGTTTCTTAATAATATATTTTAATCCTTTTTGGGGAACAACAAATTCGCCTAGAACCAAGAATGATTTAGCAGGTAGCATATTAATGCCAAATATATGAATACAGACGGAATGAGAACAAATTTTGCTATTTCCAGTCAAAGGCGGAGCACCAGCACCAAAATATAAGCTATTACTGTGTAATTATATTTTTTGATATAAACGCTTTACAACAATTGTAGAATTATTATCAAATTTATCAAATTATATTCCCTTCAAAGTCCATCCGAGATGAGTTCCCACAGCTACAAGCCTCACATGTTAAAGGTGTGATTTTTCCACTAAGCATTCCTCCCCGATTCACAAATTTCACCCCAGTTAACGCACAAGGGTTTGATGTTTCTTGTAATAAAATGATATATTTTTCTTTGTTCAAGTATCTCGAAATTAAATAAGATTCTTTAATGGCATCGCTGACTAACAGTTTATTTCGACAATGTTTTTCTGTCTGTTCTGTACCCTCAAACAAATTATATATAACATATCTATATATAAGACAATCATAATACATTTCTCCGGCCATTCATTTACTCAAATATCACAGATGGTAGCAAGAATTAAGAAGCTTTCTTATTTTGTCCGAGCATATACTTGTATCCGCAATATTATATATAAAGTTTGTAGAAGAATCTATCGACTTCTGTTCGACATCTAAATGTCTTTCGTATCATTAATAACAGTTTATGCGTCATCCCAAACAATTGTTTCCTTTTCCATACTTTTGCTTATTTTCGTTATACAATATAAAGGTTTATTTTCTTTTGCACCGTTCACTCTTAATTCTACATTTACAATTGCGTGCTCCGGTACATATTTTAAGACTAGTAAAATAACAACTCTTCCCTCTCCCCCACAGAACACGCAGACTTGTTTATTCGAATACGTGACGTCGAAAATATGACGTCAGTAGGTTTCTCTCCCCATTGCCGCTCAAGGAAGGGGGAAAGAAATGCTTTGTTTTTCGCTTAAAATCTAAAAGGAAGCTTTCTCCGCTATTGAGATTGTTTTTTTTTTCTCTCTCTCTTCCCCTTCGACTTCTAAGAATAAAAAATTCTTTAAAACCGGCAATTTATTTGTCTTTTTGGTAATTTCATTTTTCAGAATCATGTTTTGCTTCTGTTTATAAGTAAAATACTGTCCGCGAAGCAACTTTCTACAAGAGAATAAAAAAATAGAAGCATATTTATGGGAGTCACTTACAGTATAATTGAAGCTTTTGTATGAAATCCCCTTTTATCATAAAAAAAATGACAAGACGCAACTTCTTTTGACTCGTATTACTTAACACTAAACTGAGTAACTTTCCAACGTATACTTCTATACTTGAATGTTTTCTAATGAATATAGCCTTTAAACACTCCTTCGATTGTATACATATTTCGACGGACTAGGGAATCAATCAGAGAGTTGTCGAACACAAGATCCTTCAACAATAATTTAGTAAAAGTGAATAAACTTATTTTCCTGTGCTATATAAATAACTTTGTAATTTTTCTTAAATTGAGCGTAGAACCTGAACGACTCTTTTAGTTCTACATTCGGTAGCTTAAGCTGACGTTTTGATACCATTTCGCTTACGACACCATTTCATTTATCATCAGCGGTACTGTGCAGTATTTTATCGACTTTCATTTTAAATCGTTACATATTTTTCTTAATATAACTCATAAATAGTTTCTTCGGAGTCAAAAGACTCCTGAGAACAATCAAGATCAATAATTAGCAAATTCGTGAATGATTTTTATTGATTATTTCTTATTGAGTAAACACTACTTTTTAATTTAACTGGTTCAATAATATATCTATGTCATTTGGTTGGGATATGCAGTTTTTAAATGTTTTTCAAGATTTTTAGCGAATCTCCAAAATCCACTTCGCAGTGGTATACGATTTTAGTAAAATCTCCATTGTTTAAACATAATCTGTCATAACATACCACTGTAGTTTTAAATGCAGCACAAAATTCAGTTCAGTAATCTAAATAATTGCTGACAGTTCAGTTACATATTCTAAGCAATTGCAGATAATTCAGCATAACAAAACATAAAAAATTGCAAACTCCAACCGAGGACATAAGCAATTTTCTAACAGTTCAGGGAAAAATCAGATAAAAGGTAAACTTGACAACCTTTCGTTTCTTTCCCCTACATCATTATAACTGTTTACAATGGGTAGATCCGATTCCTTTTACGAGACACAATATTTTAATACGCAAAGATTAATATAAAACATGTTTTTAAAACTATTTACACGTTAATTGAATTCAAGTTCCGTTCCTGTGTTCTAAGCCAGTCTTTAAGTAGTTTTATATCAGAGTAAAACCGTACACGATATTTACATTCACACTCTTAGCCAATATGTTCCTTACTCACATTTTCCTTCAGTTCAGATAGAACGATTTAAGAAATAATCGTTGTGCAAAGGAAAAATTGGAAAGAATTGCTCAGAAGCAACAATTATTGTTATGCAAAGGTTTGGATATCGTTGTCTTCTCCGCAGACCAATAATTATGACAAGAAAATTATAGAAAATATGAGAAAAACTGGAAGTAATGCTGAAAAGATAAATTTGGTCGCTAAATTTCAGCGCAATTTTTGGTGATAAAATTAACTGTCCCTTGAGTAAAGGCGATATATATATATATATATATATATATATATATATATATATATATATACGCAAAAACATTTACCTTGTACGTGGATCATTAGCTTTTCGTATTTTCTTGTTACCTGAAACACGAAACGGTTCTCACGAAGATTGAGACAACTAGATCCCCCCCACGGATATCAGATATCTCCCGGGGAAAGGAAATGTGTTAGTGAATGCATTATCAGGAGTTTCAGAAATTTAATTTTCGTATCATGGAAATTTTAAATTGTGGGTGGAGGCTGAAAAATAAGGATAAGAAACTTAAATGAATTTTAGATAAATATTATTAGTAATCTTTCAAATTTTGGGATGCCATATTCTTCAAACTCAAGCTAAATTGCGATATTTCCGGTAATGAGAATAGGTTTTATGTTCCATAGGAATCAAGTAAAAAACAATCATTGAATTACGATGTTTATCACGTCCTGGTACTATAGCATTTAAGAATTTGATTTCTTCTTAATATATTTTACTAGAGCAAAATAAATGTTCTCTGGTGTCGAACTTATATCAGACAAACAAGGTACACGTGCATGCAAAATCAACTTTGATTCGATTTCTGCTTTTAGAGGAACATTTTTTTCTGATACACATATTATTGGATTTTTATCATTTTACAGCAATTTTTGTTATTATATGACAATTGTTAGCTGGTTTATATGCTAGCCAGAGATAAAACGAATTGCTTTCTTCAGCCCAGAAACCGGGACTAGGGGGCTTATGCAAGTTTGTGTAAAAAAAAGAAAACGTATAACTCGCATGAGCAGAATTATATGCGCAATTTGAATCTGGTCATTTTCATATCCCGTTCCAAATGCTGGGTACAGACTGTACCCAAAAATGTCACTCCATGGTTGAGTGATTTCACAGACTTTTCAAACAAGCCTTGAAGTGTCAAGAAGTAGAGTGGTTTTAGACTCTTCCGATAGTTCTCTTAGGAGTGAAACATGTTTTCCATGAGGGATGGGAGGCAAAGTGTTTCAACTTATCAGTGGCTCTTCTTTAGCTTTTCCACGGCAACTGTATGACGAAAAACTATAGTTGAATCACCCGACTAAATAGTAAACCTCCACAAGCATCCTCAACCCTCTTAGGTCATGAACTTCAGTTCAACATGAAGTGCAGCTAATTTTCGTGCTTAAAAAGCAGTCACATAGTCATACAAAGAGATCCCTTTATGAGGATTTATAAACCTCCTAAGAAGGCTCTTTTCAAGAGGTAAGAAAGCATAAAATAACAGATTCATAGAAGTAAAGATAGAAATAAGATTTTTTTTTTTACATTCAAAATGTCAAGATTTTTTTTTCTGTGTTGGTCTTCATATTTTATTTATTTTCATCGAACGTCATGGAGTTAGGTTGTGATTATGATTAAAGTCGTTACAGGTGGAAGGTTCATTCATGGTTGCGGCCTTGGGTTTTAGTTAAATCAGTAAGTTAGAGTGTTCAGTTAAAGATGTTTTGGATTCAACACACACAATACGCATTCAATAGACGCACATTTATTGAACGCCTATATGTATATTATGTATAGTTGATCAGTATATTATTTAATCTATTATTTGAAACACCTGTGTCTTACAAAACCATGAAAGAATAATTATAGAACTTAATTTACATAATTAACTATTTCTCATTCATTTTTATTGTAGGTATGTAGTCAAAAACAAAGAAATATAAAATGCAGATTTTTAACCAAAAAGAGTGAATGTTTTTTAAAAATAAAATTGGAAAATATTTCATAAATTACAAACTGATTTACATTGTTATGAGGATTTTAAATTCAATATCTTTAATGGTATACAAGGGGAAAAATATTTGATTTATGAGTCTTTCACATGAAACTGTTATCGTTGGTTTCGAATGAAAATCCCTATTCATTATTAATAGCTAAATGATTAAGCCTTCTGTTAATGTAAATAACTAAAATGATCAAGCCTTCTACTTTTCTTCTAATTATAGTTTTCTTTTTGTATACTCAAATGATATAAAGTAAATTTTTTGTTCTTTGGACGAAGTATTTTTTCCAGTAATAATCTTTGAATTATATAAGAATTAAATATATTCTAAGGAGGGATTATAGAGAAGTGTGTTATATTGTGTTCTCCTTTGCGCAAAAAGGGAAAAAAAAGAGAAAAAAGGAAAGGAAAAGAATGGAAAGGCGAGAAAAAAAGGTATTCAATTTACTGCTGAATTGCAATTTTTTTAATTAAAAGAAAAGTGGCATGACTACTATATTTTTGAAATTAAAATTAAAATGTTTTGCTTTTATATTTCTTATCATAAAAAAATTGAATTCCGGATACATAAGAATTCCCAGCCTTCATTTTGAATTTTATTATAAATAATTCCCTGAATTTGAAATTCATATTAAACATTTTTACTTTTACATTTCATAAGATTAAAAATTTTAACTTCCAGATATATACTAAGATTTTCAATTCGATATTTTAAATTCTATTATACACTTTTTTAATTGCATTAAGCTGTTAAAATGATAATATATACATTTAAAACAAAATATTTAATAAAAAAGAGTACAGAAAAATAAATATGCATGAATATTTGAAATAATAACAACATTCAAAAGTTTAGAATCATGACCACAGTTCATTTTCATCCTCATTTGGTCCCCTTACTCTTATTCTATAAAATACTTCTTTTGAATGCATCCAACTGTAAGAGTTGTCGAAGACAATTGTATCTGGAAAGGAATTCGATATTTGTTAGTAAAAAATGGCGTTTTGAGGTTCAATAAATATCTTATAAGAATATTAACTTTTTTCATTGTATGGTGCAAACTAAAATATTTTCAGAGTTTATTTTTGTAAGAATAAAATATCGTTATAATACTGTTGCAGAAAAAAATATTAATTTGTAAATAGACTTCAAAGGAATGACTCTTTATGTTTAGATTGTAAACAATTCTTCTTAATTTTTCAAGAAATATTTATTTACTGATGTATTGAGATAAAATGAATTAAAGACTGAAATAATTTTGAAATTACTTAGATTTTTAATTGAAAATTGTTTTATTATAAAAATTATAAGAAATATAGAGCGAATTATTTTTAAGTAACATGCATCATTTGGAAGGATTCAGAATTCTTTTGATTTCACTTAACTCTCATGTATAAGCTTCATTTGCATATTTATTTACTAAATACTTCAACAACACTTTCCCCTTCTTTTAATGTACTTTTTATTAGAAAAAAATTAAAATGCTGTTCTTTTATGATCCTTAATACGAACTTAAATATGTTATCAGATTTCCATGGTTCCGAATTAAATATTAATTCACGTGATGGTTACTTAAAATGAATGTCACTCCCAAGATGATTGACTAGTTACTTTATAACGTAACACTTAGAAGCAACACGAGGGTCATTTGCGCATGATCTCGCAATTTCGGTCTATGATTAAGTGACGAGGATGGCTCTTGAGTTAGAAAACCCCCTTTCCAAATTTCCTCACTATGTCGGTTGGTTGATTTTACTAACGTTGCACTGGAAGCAACACGAAGACTATTGACAACGGACATTCGGTCAGATGACGAGGACGAATCCTGATCTGGCCCCCACCTCTCTTAACTTCCACACGACGTTGATGGTTGGACTTTTAGCAAAACAGATTTAACGTTCATCAGTCCCATCTACATGTCGGGTTTTTTTATGGTATCAAGGCTCGAGTCTACGACTCGACGGAAATAGCCGGCCAAGAGTCCGTTACCATAACCATTATCCACACTACGTCATTGTGAAGTCTTAGGGTTCCAAGAATTTACAAGCATCAATTTCGTTGCTCTCAACGGGTATCATCATATCCTTAACCGGTAGTTAAAGCATTCAGTAATCCCATACTGGAATAATCTTAAATATTTATATAATCTCATACAAAAAGTATAATGTAGGTTTACTTATTTAAATCTAAATTGTTGAAAATCGATTTCGGAAACAACATTTTTGCTTTGTTTTGAAGAATTAAAGTAAGATAATTTAAATTTATCGCTAAAAGTGTCTTATACTAATAAAAAATATCCTTAAGTTTAAAAGTTTAAAAATTTAGAAGTTGTCAAGGTTTTGTCGAAATTATTAATGCAATTAAAAAATGGCTGCGAAACAAAACCTTTTTGTTTAACAAAACTTGGTTTATATGCCAGCAACTTATAATCAGGATTTTTTAACAATGAATATTTGTTACGTTAATTGTAAAACACACCTCACTTTTACGATCAACAAACCCTTTCTTAAAAAAACTGCTCACATTACTTAAATAAAAATAAATTCCTAGTAGCATTTCACGAAACTTCGAAATTAGCTGAAAGTACCTTTCTGAATCTTAATGTTTGATAATAAAATGAACTAATGTATTCAAGGTTTCTAGAATAAGATATTTATATTTGTTCCACTCTAAAATCTCCAAACAAAACTTTACCTTAGGTGTGAGTTTTTCCTTATCAAAATTTATCGCAAGATATATTTGTCTCATTTTCCATTCGAATTTATATATTTATATCATTAATATTGCATTGCAATACTTATTACATTCATAAAGGTAACCTTTCTAATCTTTTTGAAAAATCGAAATATTAACATATTTGAATATGAATTTTATATAAAGATTTTAGGTGTATGAATTCAGGCGAATTATACTTAATAGTCTTATTCCAATACAATGGTCATATTTGGGGAAACAAGACGTAGTTGCTGTAAGTATCTTACATTCCTCAACTGAAATTTGAGTTTGAAAATCTATAAAACGGTAGTGAAAAAAAAATCAACCTCCTCAGGAGCCTTAAATTTCTACTCTTAATGATCATGTCATTTATATATCTTAAGTATAAGTTAAAAGTTCTGATACTTAATTTTGTAATATAAATTCTCGATGATTTTAGTCAGATACATAGTAAACGAATATTGAGATAGAAACCTATGTGTGTTCATTCACCATTTCAGAACTTCAAAAACGCGTGTTTTGCATTTTAATTCTATTAATATTGGTATTTTAATTCTATTAAAATTGCTCTGCTCCCAACCATCGAAGCTTACTAAATTTGTCAAATCTCTCTACGTTCATGAATACATTCAATGATTTAGATTGCCTGATGCTGCACACAGCTCTCTGAATGCTCAGTACCCCAAGTTAAAGAATTTATATATTTGAAAAAAGTAAATTGTTTATGATAACTGATTCAAAACATTTAAAAATTGAACTTCAAAATCCACTTATAACATGAGTAGATATTAAAATATTGAGCCTCAGTTTAAATATTAGTGTTACGTGACTGTAATTTAAAAAACACATACTATTTTTAATACGTACATTTCTCTAAATGATTATTTGGAGATGTTTTATATTACCATACAAATACGAACTTCACTAAAGATCACTTTCTATACCAATTACTGCATAATGCAAATCAATAGATCAATAAGACTCTATACCAATTACTGCATAATGGAAATGATTTACCGATTAAACATTAGATTACCAGATGATCTTTTTAATTCGCTTACAACCGAAATGTTACTGAATATTTTTCAATTTATTTACACATTAAACGAAAGAGCATAAACCGTAGAAACTGTAACTAGAAATCAGATATTTATTCATATTGACTGAAAATATAGCTCTAAAGTACGTTTGAGGATACATCACGGTAAAACTATCCATACCAACATATAAATCTTTTGCTGTGTTAGAAAGATTTGAGAAATATTTTACAAATTTCTTGAAAGGCAAGTCTGTGAATTTTTCAGCATGTTAGTTAATTGCACAGTACCTGACAAACTTATTACATGTAAACAATCATACAGTTATTTCGCTTCAAGAGTACATCAGAAAAATCTTCTAAATTTTTTACCAACATCTTCTAAATTTTTTACCAACATCTTCTAAATTTTTAAACAATTTACCTAGTTTACTTTACGTCTTACCTAATTCTTAACCTAGTAGAGGTATATAGAAATCTATAATATTTCACGCTTATTAATTATGGTATCTTTGATTTAATAATTTTCAAAATTATACTCATTAATGTACATATTTATTTTTTCCACCAATATAGGAATGTGGGTGCGGTAGCCGAGTGGTCATGATAGGAGTTCTTTCCGTTGATTCATTGGAGTTTAAGTCCGGATGGCACTAAAGACCCTCCATCTAGAGGGGCCTGATGTACTTTAACTGTATGGAGGCTCCATACCCACAAGTTGGGATGATACTGAAAGTTAAGAGAGTGAAATAGCACCTCGAGTGTCGTCATTATGGCACTAGTCGTGTTCAAATATACGAGGATTGTTTTTAACATCCTCATGTTGCTTCTAAGTGTAACGTTAATAAACAATCGGACGATGAATCTCACATAATTATAACCAAATTACTTATTACTAATTTAAATTAGAAACGTATATAGTATGAATGTGTATTTTTAAATATACGAGTTAATAAGTAAAATTCCCCATCACATTTCAAATAATGTTCTGTTTTAATAATAATTTTCTACACTGCCATAGCTTCTAATTAGCATGAAAATGACCATGATAGCCTAGTGGTTATGGTCGCTGTCGCTGGATTTCATCACTGACCGTGAGACAGTGTAATAAGTTTCGTCACCGACTGCGAGATAAGTTCGAGTCCCCATGCCATTAAAAGAACCACCGTATAGCCGGTGACGAGTCACGTTAAATCAGTCGTGGTTCAATGTCCTGCCATTGACGTAGTATGGAAGTTTGAAGCGAGGGAGCCAGCTGAGGTGCCGTCCTAGTCACTAGAACGAGACACAAAATCACGAAGGCCGTCAGCAATCACTCTCGTGTTGCTTCTGAGAGCGACGTCAATAAGCTTTCACATCATATCAGATATTAGTGCGATACAATTATTGATGAAGGAGTTCGGACGAATTAGCTTTGATTCCTGTTACTAGATAGCAGCATGAATCGAAGAGAGTAATTTTTAATATCGCAATCTTTCAAAACGATTGGCATTTCATATAAATTAAAAAACAAATGTAATTAGTGACATAAAAATGATAATCTTTGTTGCTCTTTATCCCATGAAATCAAATTATCAAATTGTGACATAAAGAAGAAGATTAAATGTGTCCGATTCCTTTAAGGCCTTAGCTGCTCCTAATCTTTCATAATCGAAACAATCAATAAGTCATTTTAATTGGAGTAATTCTTATTAACTCAAAGATTTTTTTTTTATGTTTTTTAACAGATGAATTAATATCAATATTCTTCTAAAAAGGAATTTTTATAAACTTAAATAACGTAGATAACTATAAAATTACTGAATTTGATAAATAAAACGAAAAAGTGCATTTCGTTAGTGAATCAGGCATATTTTAAATGAGAGTTAATGTGTGTGACTATTGTGTGAGTGAATGCGACTGTTGTGTGCCAGAGTGAAAGATAGTCAATAGACGAAACACTTACTTAGATTTTTCTTACAAAATAATAGTTTCGTTTTATTCTGAGCGATTCATCAATTTGTATTCACATGTTCAATTATTTCACTTTTTAAATACAATAAAATATTTTAAGACTATGCTCATTCTCTGATATAATAATAAAAATATTAAAGTTACATAAGATTCAGATAAATTATCTATAAGAGATTTTAAATATATATATATATAATGAAATAATTTTATACCTTAAGCACTAGTCAATTTTCGGTCATGTGTTTTAAATACTTACAAATCCCTGGATTTTCACATTTGATGGAATTTTTTTCCGGTCCATAGTAAGTGTCCACTCGTTGCTTCGGAACTACTTCAACAGGATTACAATCTTCAGAGGAGTTGAAATATACCACGAAGCCGATGTCTATATTTTTCGTCTCGAATTCCCATTCGAGAACCGAACCTTGTTCTGTGATTTTAAAACGTATCTCCTCCATGGAGGATCGTAGAACATTTAATGTTTGAAAGTGGGATGAAATTGATAATAACTTCTTACGGTTGATAAGATAGTACTTTTCTGGAACCAGTTCTCCATGTTTAATCTACAACACAGAATTGCAAATATCTTACATTTCTTATAAACATAACGTATAAAATGATAAATGATTTGAGGAAATTCTTGTCACGCAGAATGCAACAAAAGTAATTTTTTGAGAACCTCAAAAAAGATTCTCTGAAAAATTGAAAGAAATTCTTAAAGATGAGGCTTAAGCAGTATCGAAAATGAAAATATCAGAAACAAAATCAGCAATTATGTAAGAGAGAAAAGAAAATCATTTGGGTTTTTAAGAGCTCAAATACCACTACGAAAAAAGCATTTCAGATGCTAAATTAATTTTTAATTGCAAGGTAACATTAAAAAGATTTATAAAATGTACATTTTTAAACACTCTACAATGTTCTCGATTTAGATAAAACAATATTTATTTCGATTTGGACGAAGAATTGTTTGCTATTGTCATTATGACAAAGTAATTTTTTTTTTTTGTATAAACATAGAATTATCCAAAACTATGCTTTTAACTATGCAGCATTATCACCCGCCATTAGAATCTGTGTTGCATCATGCTGGCCATCAACGATTCAAGATTTCTGGATTCTCAACACCATTTTAGACGCCATTTTTGTAGCCAAATCACTTTTCATAATTAAATGGTTTATTTGAAATAGGATCACTTTTTCGGAATTAAATGGTTTATTTGAAAATACTTTTTTACGCGATTATTCAAATTGTTCGCATATCACAGATAATCGCTGTAACTTCGGATATAACTATGTGCATCTATACAAAATATTAATTATAGATAAACTCTGCATAAAGAAAATATTCTTAAATTGGTTTCTGTTCGTAACATTTGGTGGAGAGACAATTTAAAAAATTAGTTTAATATAGTTTCTTGATGTTTCACAAGCAATAATTAAGTTATCCACATATTTTGCAATCTATTTTTCATTGTCGTACTTTGCTAATTTTGAACAATTTGAGAATTACAGTTTATTAATTAATAAGGTGTGTCAGCATCTGCATAGTGAATTAATCGAAATGTAGAATACAACAATAGAAAAATATCATTAAATTTAATATGATATGATATGATATACAATTAATAATTTATTTTATATTTAAGCCTTCCTTAATTTTAATAGCGTTGTAAAAAAACTTGAAGAAAAACTCAGAGTTTAATATTTGGTATGAAAGTAAAAATTCAGGAAATAAAGGTATTTTTAAAGAAAATTTTATGCATTTTCAAAAAAAAAGGTTCTTAAAAATTTCTTTTATTACATAAATATTAATGATATACATTTGAAAACTATTTTAATTTGCCATCTTAAATGTTAAATTTTTTTTCAGAAATATTTCTATAAAAACGTATGCGTCTTACTAGCTTAAGGTAAATGTTTTGTTTTTCTCAATTATTACCGAATGCAAAAAAGCTATCGATTACAATTTTTGTGTCATTGTACTAAACGAAACATTTGAAACGAGACAGAAGATAGTTCCTCCTAATTTAATTTATTCACCTTTTAAAAATTAATATTAAATTTTCAATTCATGTTAGCATCTTGATCTCGTTCTCCCATAATGAATATTGTTGCATGTTTTTTATTTTAAAATCGAGTTTTATATAAATTGTAAAGTTTTCTGGAATGGACATAATTTGTGTGTTTCTAGAGTTACCATGGATGCAGTAAATTATATACTGCAATTCATGGAATTCTCACTTAAATAGTCAATTTTTTTAAGTAATTTTAAGCTAATGGTTAAATAGATTGAGTTATTTTGGGAGGTAATGGATTATTAATCTTATAAAATAAACAAAAAAGTAATATGTAAAAAAGTAAGAGTAATGTAAAAGTAATAACTACAGGTGAATTTTCGGAGGAGCAGTGTGTGTCTGCCAGGAGACGTAAGATCCGGCTTCAGAAGTGAAGAGTATCACGGCGGAGGTCTCTCTGTATTGATTATTAGTAAGTTGGTGAGATAAACGTTGCTGATGGAACTGTTACTGTCAGTAAAAGTGATGTTTTATTCCTGTATTTGTATCACTAATCTGTACAAGTTCTGAGTTTTTCTGTTTGTGATGTTATTGTCTAAGATCTGCTACCTGTGTTTCATTCTCAAGATTTGTGAATAAAACAATACAAGCCTGTATGACTATGCACACTTTTTCATTTTAAAAATAAATCAAGAATATTCACACTATATAAATAGGTTTCAAATATTTATAATATAAATTATTAGATCCTACTGCATCTCTAATAACAACAACTTTCCTTAAAATAAAAAAGTAAATTTAAATATGCCAAATGTGTAAAATAGAATTATTTTCTTCAAAAGATGGAACATTAAATATAGTATATTTTTTTAATTTTTTAAACATGATTTAATTTTTTTTTACTCAAAACCCTTTACATCAAATTTTATATTCTCTTCTTTGGTTTAATTATATCAAAAGTTTGTAAGTTTTCCCTCATAATTACCTTTATATTGTATTTTATACAGTACCGTTACAGCAGATTTTACTTACAAATGTTTTACAGAATGGATTGCCATCCGGATCTGTTTTGTTACCTCCTAGAAAAGCAGGTAATTCATCGGCATCAATAATTTCTAGCAGATCTTCCTTCCAACCATCTAATGCATTAAAGAAATAAATCAGCATGAATAATCAAAGAAATTTATATTTTTGAATTCACTCCTTATCCATTATAATTAAAGTAAATCATTATTCGTAAGGTAATAATTGATTAACATTTTTACTTTATGTGTTGTATAATTTAGAAATTCACTTTAAATGGATATTGCTTCTGCCAAAAATTAAAAGTAATCTCAATTAAAATTATTTAACACGTTGTTAGACTGATGCAACTTTTTTAAAAAAAATTATGCATCTTTCCGATAATTTTAAAATAAGATATAAGAAATGGCAATAATTTATAGGGAAAAAAATTACATTAATATTAAAATTATAATCCAAATTAACTAACTTACGAGAGTCATTTAATTCTTAAACAGAGAGCATTTCAGAAAAAATTAATTATTAAATTAATGCAATTTTTTATTTACTTTCCCACGTAATCCCCATCAACTTCTATATCTTTGTCTAATTCTTTTGAGATTCTTATACCCTCAGAGAAGAATTATTTTCATTAATCTTGAAGCCTGTTTTGTACTTTTTTTTTTTTTTTTTTTTATCATTTCGTTTTTGTTGAACTTAATGCTACGCAAAGTTCCTTTTATAAGACCGAAAAGGTAAGGGGCTAAGTCAAAGCTCTAAGGAAGATGAATCACTCGCTCCACTTTGAAAAATGTACCATATGAGATTGAGCGCTATTTTATTGAAAAAGCACGTTATTCCTTTACCATTTTGGATATTTGCTTTTAAAAGTGAATTTCCTTTCATTCATGTCTAAGATGTATAAGGTGTTGATAATTTGTTACCTCTCCAAATAAGCACAGGAAATCAGACCATAGGCATTCGGCTCGTCTGTGACTCTTTTGTGACAACTTTTAAGCATTTGCTAGCCACACTTGCGACATCGTGATATTCATGGTAACTAAAACTTCAAAAATTATTTTACGCAGATTTGAATCAAAAAGCTACAGAACTCACAAGGATGTCAACTAACACTTCCGAAAGTTTCAATTTACTGCATTAAGACTCTTTCCCTAAAGATGTTTGTCTGTTTAAATATCGAATTATTCTCATGAAAAACAACATATTCTATTACACTCTCCTCATTTCTTTGTTATATTCAAATTATTTTATTCAATTCAAAATATGCTTCGTTATTAGCCTCCTATATTGTAGTGCAAACTGGAATTTTAGCTTTAAATGTTAAAGTTACAGAGCATATTTATGGAATAACTCTAAATTTCAAAGAAACTATAACTCTAAATTTATGTATATTTGTTATAGCTAATCAAATTTACATTAATAAAAAGGCATTTTACTATCTCGAAAGGTGTTCATCACTTTGGTTCGTATCATCACTTAACAGTGAAAGGCCTAACGGTGAAATGTGAAAATGCTATTGCGTCATGTATAAAAGTCAAATGCAATTTTTACTTATGAAAAATTATATTGCTGTAGGAAATCATATCCCATAGATAGTTTCCAACTACAGACTATGTAGGAAATGCAGCACAAAGTTCCACAAAAAGAGGTCCCGCTACATGTGTGTAGAATGAGATATGCCCTTGTGCATTGGAATGCTTTTCATCTTTCCGTGGTAATTAATTGCCATTAAAACGAATTTTTTCTGTAGCCTATCGTTAATGGTACCCTAGAAAGTACACTTCTTAACCCTAGAATTTAAATATAAGCATAGGATTCGGCAAAATAAAATATATTTCCTAAAATTCTATTGTTTAATTTATTATAAAACACAAAAATAACACGGGAGGAATTCATAGAAGAAATAATGGCCCACGAAAGTTTATAACTGCGAAAGTGTCACTTCAAATCCTTTTATTTGCATACTACAGAATAAAATCGGGTTTGGACAACAACGTAAGCAAATGTCAATGTATCTTCCAGAATAGATGATTACTATTTGCCCTTACTTCTTTTAATGTGCTTATATACACTCTGTTAATTTAACAGAGTGTACTCTGTTAATTTTCACACGTTCTGCTAATTTAACCAAAATCATTTAATTCATTGCTTTTAGTTTTGAAAATTTCAAATTTTAGGAACAAATTCTAAAAATCAGTTTTGAAGCGAATAGGACAAGCGCTAAACTGAGATTTCCTAAACTGTTAAATGTTGAAGATGGTCAGAACAATAATCTATCAAACGTCTTGGAATTTCTGGTACATATTTGAATTGAAAAATAATAGAAAGAAAAAAGGCACTCAGAGAGAGCAGATTGTTGAATCAAACTACTTTGAGTGATTGCTTACAAACATCATCTCATTTGGTAATGCATCACACTTAGAAACGCTAGAAGAAAACTTGCAGAAGCTGAACTCAATGATTGCAACGACAGGAAGAAGACGTATCTCTCCAAAAAAAGAAGTAAACAGATGCGGGCTCTTAAACATCAACATTTCACAGAAGAAGACTGATCCAACATTTTGTGATCTAACGAATCGAAATATCATGTATGTGTTAACAAACTTACATTTATTAAGAAAACTGTATCAGTGTATCACTAAGTATCAAAAAAATTAGATAATCCTTTTACAAAGTTATTTATTAAATATTTAGTATATCTAGTGCAAATTATGCTAGATAAAGAGTAAGTGAATAATTATTCAGCAATGTTTAGTACCTATTGTTAAACACTGGTTTTGCAACAGTACGTTATGGGGTTGCATGACGACCAGTGCTGTTGAAACTAGCAATAGAGGGCGCTAGGCGCCAGATGTGGAAAAAAAAGAAATTTTGTTCAGTTCTGAGTGAGAAAGAGAAGGGAGATATTGAAAAAGGAACTATGTTAGATAATTTGATATACACGCGAATTAGAATATTTAATTATAGTTAATGTTTGTTGTATTGTGAAATCTTGATGTAAATTAAAGTAATTGATGGCATTCAATTGGTTTGATTTGAGTCTGTGTGGGTTATTCGAAATTCAACATCCTGATCATTTGAAGTGAAAGATGTTGACTACCGTCTGACAGGTAGGAACTTTCGATTTATTCTTTGAAATGATATTTGCGAATTGCAGTTTAAACAAGTGGTTTGGGCGAAATAGTTGCCTGTATGGAAACTTGTCACAAGTAGATGAATTGAATTTGCAGTCTAAACTTTCTCAAATTTTTGATGACACAAACATAGTTAGGATTAAATTCCAACAGGACAATGCTACATACTAGAAACCTACTGTAACTGTGAATGGCTTAAAAACAGTGGGGTAGGTCTCCTGGAGTAGCCATCACAATCCACATATCTTAACCTACATAGTACATTTTTTGAAGTATTCTCAAACGTAAGGTCAGGAAGTATCCAATTAATTCAAAAAAAGAAATTAAAACACATCCCTCAGTAAGAATGGAAAAAAAAATATTCATAGATAATTTTGAGCAATAATGAGCATCATGTCGCCGTAATTAAGACTTAACAAGAAACAACCGAATATTGGTTTTTGAAAATAAAAAAAAATATCTCTATTCTTTTATATTTTCCCAACACAATGGTATTCTACAAACAGAAGATTTTTAAAGGGTGCCTAATACTCGTACTTTTGTCCATGAATGTATCTTAAAGTATGTATCTATCTGTATCTGTATGTAGTATGTAATGTATCTTAAAGGCATTTTTATGATAGTAAAAATGTTTCATTTTATAAGTACTCAAAAAACAATAAGTGCAATTATCAGTGTTTGATATTAACTCATACAGTAATATTTATATATTCATTATACAAACATTCATAGTATTTTCATGTGTGTATAGTACTTGAATTATTATGCATATAAATACATTCTGTTTTACTGAAAAAATAGGCCAATTTATAAACACAAATATATATAAAATTAAATCAATTAAAAGTTTTACTTTTGTAAATTATAACTCTTCTTAAATTCTTTGTTTTGAGTTCATATTTGTTTTTTTATTGTTCATGGACTTAAATTGATGCTTGATGGGTTTTACTAAAATTTTGTTACATACCTGAGCCATAGAATCTCACTTTTTCAAGAAGTGCAGAAGAGAAAAGTGTTTTGGCAAAGGAAAAAAATATATTGAAAAAAACAGGAACTGTAAAAAAAAAAAAAGGAAGATCTATTTATACATCTCAAAACATTATTTTATTTCTAAGAATAATGAATAAAGGAAGTTGAAAAATATTATCTACTTGTTTATTATATGATTTCTAGTATATGAGACTTAAAGGAAGCTGAAAAATATTTATTATTATATGATTTCTAGTATATGAGGCTTAGTAGTATTTTACTTAAAAAGGAGGTCTTAAATCTTAATTTCATTTTGACTGAATTGTTAAAAAAAATAGACATCAATTGTAAGATTAAGAAATGTGTATGTGAAAAAAATATTCATTGTGTCATTTTTGGTACAAGTATTTTTATTTTGTGACACACACACATATATATATATATATATTTCTGTTAAGGATAGTTTGAGGAATAATTCTAGTATGATCCAGGCTCAACATTAACTATGTTATAATACATTATTTTGTTTTTCTTCAAATCTCGATATTTTACAATTTTTTAAAATTTATATAGTTTTTTATTTATATTCTTATTATTAAATTTTTATCGTTTTTTTATCTTTTATTATTTATATTTTATTTATATAGTTTTTCTTCAAATTTTGATATCTCTGGTATTTGTCACTTAATTTATTTTCTTTTAGTATTTTCTATATTATGGAATGTTTTTTCTTTTATATTTAAATATGAATACAATTGTATTTATTCAGTTTATAATTTGGTATATATCTTTCTTTCCGTTACATATTATTTAGCCCCTTCTACACTTAGAAAACTGAAGCTGCTATTAGACAAGCCGTAATTTCATTACCTTTCTGCAAATCACTGGGATTATACATTTTAAATAAATATTGCCTACTGATGTCTTATATTTAACTGTACTCCATGTAGTAAATAATGAACTCTTAAATGTATATGCTTTTTCTAGCAAACTACAATGGTTAATATATATATATATATATTCAAATGGTCTGTTGGTGGATCAAATTGTAATAATCCATACCTTTACTCTTTTTTATTAATTTGACATACGTCTCAGTGTTTTACAAAGTTTGAAATATCTTGACTAATATTATGCTAATACTGTAGAAGCGTGATAAATTATTTATTTTTTCCACACCAGGGTGACCAAATTTATGGTGTGCAGTTTTTAATATTTTTAACCTAAGTGACGTAGGTACAAATATTTATACATTTGCTATCATGAATATATTTTGATGAGTTCTTCTGCATCAAATAAATCATCTGTGCGTTGAATTCAGTATGAAATAGGAAGCCCCAATAACATATCAATTTATGCGTTAATAAGTGCTTTTTGATATTTAATTTCGAAATCAAACATACTTATTTTTAATGACGATCGGAATAACAGATTCCTAAAAGTTTAATATTTTTTGGCCAAATAAGCCCTGCAAAATTGGCATTAAATACAAATGTTAGCCCACATAAATATTGAAGAATTTCTCGAACTAATCAACAATTGCCAAACATTCAATTTCCGTTATTGCATAATTTTGTTCACTAGGTCTTAAAATTTTAGAATTATGAAAGTCATGTGGCTGTTTCAAACATATTCAATACTAGTTTGAAACGCATCGATAAACAAAAATAGGTGTAATTAGTCGAAATAATTGAGATACAAGTTTAGTAATTAGGACTTCTTTCAGTGCTTCAAGAAATGATACTAATAAATATTTGCCATTTCTTCAATCTAATTATTCTAGAATTGAATACATTGTTGGGTATATTTTTCTTGAATAAATTGTTTATAAGTTTTCAAACACTAGCATATTTGGTACTTTTAATATTTGGATCATCTAGAGTAACTGTATCTGATTTATACCACAAGAAATAAATTTGATTTTGAGCAAAGCTACATTTAGATTTATTTAACAAAGTATTTTCTTTTTTACAAATATGAAATATTTTTTGCGAATGTTTTATAAGTTCTTTTTCAGAAAAGGGAAGCTTATAAAATCATCAAATAATTGAAAACTAAAGAAATTCTGCATTGTTACAGAAATTAGTCTTAGTGGGTGTACAGTGAAAAGAGTCTAAAACGGAGAATAATAGTAAATGACGCTTAATTCATATTTTATTTTAAATCTGTAGATTTGATCTGAATGTAGATTTTAAAAGTTCGATAATTCACCGGTACGGAATATTCACTTTATAATTTTGGTAGTTGTCGGCGAGTGGCAAGAGGACAGCAGAAGCTATTCTACCGGCTTCCGTAGCGCATCTCGTCTATGCCTCGGTTTTCAATTTTAAAAGTAGCAGCCTTTTAGATTTTAATGATTCATTCTGGCTGGTACAACTTCTTCAAAAAGTTAATCAGTACAAGTAACATGAGACGTCATACACAGAAGCGAAAATAAACATAATTCTTGATGGGAGCCACAAACGTGCTATAGGAAAGACAGCAGAAGCAGAACAAAGGAGACGAGAACAGTTACCGGATAGTGACGGTTTTTATACGCGAGAAGAATACGAAAGTCCTGAAATTTTGTTAATTCGGCAATTAATAATATGTGTTCGCCATAATGCCGTTATAAAGGCTGTAAAATGGAGGTTTTAAATCTAGATTGAAATTTATAACTTAAGATTCGTGAGAAATTGTTTGGGAATTAAAAATAGAAAGAAAGTTAAAAATAATTGTAAAGATAACATGGGTTTAACATACACGCATACGCACACACTTGCAATACGCCTTACCAACACACACACACACACACACACACACACACACACACACACACACACACACACACACACACACACACTATATAACTATATGTATATAGCATATGTAGCAATATATATATATATATATATATATTTAAAC
>BMAW01000181.1:0-21984 GCA_019974015.1 Nephila pilipes | reverse complement strand
TATATATATATATATATATATATATATATATATATTGTAAGTCTTATCATATGGAGTGTTTTTTGCAGTCCAAAGTGTACATCAGAATCTAGTGTCAATCAACGAAAGCTTGTAAACGACATAGAATTAGCATTCGGGATGATATTTTTCTTCTCAATCTCACACATATGAGGAATCTTTCAACACCTAGTAACATCGCTATAGACGAGTATTTTGAGGAGAACAATTTTTGTGGATGGAACCGTGGAAGATTCACAGCCTTTTTGAATTTGTTCTTTTTCTTGCATTTCCTTTTCAAATGAGTTTCATCGATGCCATGCACATAGAGTAAAACCACGTTCTTGCTAGATTCTGCTCTTTCAATGTTTATACAATGGTTCTTTTTACGTTTCTTTTCAGGAATACTTTGTAGTACATCGGATAATTCAGATTCATTTACAGACTCAGGATTTTTGAAAAATATTAATTTTTCATCGCACAAGTTTTTTCCTTGTGTTTTTTCTTTCGTCCTTTATTGTCTACTGATTCATTATGTTCATACTGATTCATTAAATTATCAACTTTTTCCAATTCGTGGCTGAAATCGGTTTTAGGACAACTTTCATTTGTATTATTAGCACTATCATTCGAATCCATGCTAACATCATTGAAGATTCGTTTGAGTACATCTTGGACTTCATTATTGTTCTTTTTCTTTGATGTATCTCGAAAGTTGTCAATAGAAATACGGGAATCGGGTTCAACACTAGGATTATTGATTACAGGCTCATCAAATTCATTTTGAATTTCAGTAGTACAATGCTTTTCTTCCACAACATTATTACATTTCTTTTTCCCTTCATGGACAATTTAACTAGATTATGAAAGATGAGTAGTCACTAATACTTTCTTCATTGGATGCAGCTTTCGAAGATTTTTGGGGGAAACATCTGATGCCGATTCACATTTGTCAATAAAGCGCATTTTTTTGTTTTCTCTATCTTGCATTACACCTACATGTTCTGCAATATTTGTCACATTTTTCATACCTACTTAAATGTCATCTGTCAGTTCACTAGACATATCTATTTCTTCAATCCTAACCGTATTAACATTCAAAACAACAGATTCAGTGTCTTTGGAAATTAAATCATAACAAGCAGTTAAATTCAATAACAAGTCATTGTCTAAATCATTAATTATTACAAATGTGCTAGTTACTAGTTCATAAATAGCATTGTCGTCTGGGCCTATTATTAAATTTATTGTTATCAAAGGAGCATAAACTTTGTGACCAAACACAAATTACTTTTCCAGATGGCTGTTTACAATGTTCCGGTACAATAATGCAATTATTGATATCTGGGTACCACAATCAATTACAGCTTATAAAATTTTATCATCACGCTCTGCTTAAACAGTAGGGAATGTATCAATTGACGAATTATTTATTTAACCCTTTTCCTCTGATAATAATAATAAAAAAATTGTGGAAATATTCGCACTGAGCATGGAATATTCAATTATTTCATTTTTTTTTCCAGTTCTACAATTCTCGATCTATTATCAAATAATCATATCGTCTTCGACAATGCAAACATCGTATGGTAATACTGCTGACACAAGTGCTTTAGTTTGAGACAAATAAAACAGCTTCTGTTCTTCATTGAACTTTCCTTTCTGTTTGCGAGTTAATGGGAACATATGTCTAATACATAATTTAGATTGTAGAAAATACATTTATCTTCTAACTGCACTGTATTTACAGTATTTGTTCCTTTATATTGAAAATTTGGTGGATTTTCGTTTTTACGGACCATTTGTCTGTTATTGTATGATTTCGAATCCGAACTAAACATGTTAAATTCGCGTGTTCTTTCATGGCTTTCTATATCTGTTTTAGTAAAATTCATTAGCTCATCTATATTTTAGCCATTATTGTTAGCGCTTTTCCTCATAAAATGTTAGGGGATATCATAAGGGATGATCCTCATAAACAATGGATATAACAAATTACTCTATGAATCGGGTTTATTTTTTAGAGAATTTAAGGACCTCACTTGAACGTTACAAGTGTCAAACGATTTTCTTAAGAAATTCAAATCATTGGAATTTCTTGCTGGTTTTAAATCTAGAAATTTATTCCTGTGTGTATTTGCTTACAAATCTTTTACCAAAACGCTCATTTAATAGTTTAATAGCTTCATCATAATTTTCAGACGACATGAATGCTGTCGGAACAATCTCCTAACATATAACCATTTGCGGTGATGGAGAATTAAATTGAAGGGGAGGGGGGGGGGCTAAAATTTAGGCAACAAAAAATGACAGATATGGAAGTGAGTCGTATAACGGGAGTATAGATACACACATACGCACAATTTTAAAATTTAGCTGCAAAGTGGTATATTTTCGATGCTCTCTAAATGAATTTGACAGAGAAGTAAAATTTGATATTTTATATAAATTTTAGAGTTGTTTAATTTATTATTATAGTGTAATTATGTCTTTGAAATTTTGATTAATACAAAACAATATAACTTTTTTCAAAGGATCAGTATTGCATAAGTATCACAATTAAATAGCTATGTATTAAAATTATCAAAGATCAGTGATAATTTCATTAAGAAAGCAGGGTTTGTTTAAAATAAATATAAAAATGATAATTAGCCCAAATCCAAACTGCAAGTTTATTCAAGAGGCTTTATTTTTCGTACCCCTATTATTCTACAAAATACGCAAGAAAAAATAAAAAGTTTTATTGCACACCACATTATACTACAAAACACGGAAGAAAAAGTAAAAATACTCTTATAGATTATACTTTCGCTCATAACATTTTATTAAGTATTCAAGGCAATGTAATCGATTATGGCAAGAAAGGCATACAATGTAAAATAAGTTTGTCATTCTTATGTTAAATATTTCTATTTAAACCACGTTAAGTGTCTTTGCTTTCGCCTGGCATAGATTTCTACACATTCCTGACTACCCTTTCTCCCTGTATATGCTACTTGCTGCAAGAGTCTCCATTATTTGCTGTGCTGTTATACGAAACAATTAGTCGTAATGCACGATTCTAACAATCGAGCCTTGATTTTATAGCATTGCATTTTGTGTTCTTGACAGAGACTCAAAATTACGAGGTCCTTCGCCAATAGTCCTTGTGTTGCTTCTCAATGCAAAGTTAATAAAAAAAAAAAAAAAAAAAAGGAATTAGTGTACAATCCCACTTAAGTACAATTTTTGATAATTAATGAAACTAAAAAGGAAAGATAGTTAGGTGATAAGACAGCAGGGTTTATACATATGTTTTGTTTATAATTCCTAGCCTTAGGCGGCAAAAATAGAATAAAAATGTAATTCTTTCTCTAAAAAAAATTAAAAGAGAGAGAGAGAGAGGAAGGGGGAAAGAACGACCCCCGCTTTCTGTATCCATCGCCATTGCACGTAACTGGTGTAGTGCAAAACGAAGCCCCACACAATACGGAGACATTTTCGAGATTTCCTCCCTCTTTCTGGTAGAAATCAATAACTAGCTGCTTAATGGGAAAAGTAAATCCCTTCCAAATTTGTCCTTTTTCAAAATTCTGCTCATGTTTAGATGTAATGTCGTTTGGGTTCTCTCTCTTTTGAATCGCTTATTTAATTTGATCGAGATTGATTCTATAAAAATGATTTTGATACAAATTGGTAAATGCAATTCTTAATTTCATTCAGTTAAAGTCTCATTAAATGCTATGCGCATCTATCCATCGATGTATATTACTAATTTTTAAAGAAAGACTTATTCCCTGATTACTAATATTTCGTAAATAAAAGTATCATACCATACAATGTATAACAAATGCAAATTTGGTAACAACTTTGCTTTTTATAATCGAACATAATAAAAGGATTCTTATCGAAAAACTTTATAAATAAAATAAAGTATGCAGAAATTTCTTGCTCTCGTGACTGTGAAAATGGATGTAATTTTGATGGTCATAAGATTGGTTTCGTGATTGTAATGACAAAATAACATAAATACTTTAAATTTTGCTGTCTTTATGTTTTTAATCATTTTGTTTGTTTCTATAATAAAATCGATTTGGTATGTCATTTTGTAATTTTGGATTCGCTTAACAAAATTCGAAAATAATTCTTAAAATAATACTTATTACAAGTATATGCTTTCCTTTTGAGTGAGCATTCATCTGATTTTTACAAGGGATATCTTAAAATTAAACTTTTATTTATACATGAGTAAAATATAAAAAGCTGCTTAACAGTTGTTGATTTAAACAGATACTTACTTTTTGGTTGATTAGTTTCACAGCTGCACGATTGCCAATTAAAAAAAAAAAAAAAAAATTGAACAGTTTACGAAAAAGCGTTTTTGAGGAAAATATTTAAGAACTTTTCATCTTTTCAAACTTCACGTGTTATAGAGTAAATTTTGCTACTTTTTTTTTTTTAATTCCATGTACTTATCCGAAAGCTATTAATACAACCAGCTATCATAGCTATAATAACATGTTTCTGTAAGTCCAGAAAGACAATTTTTTCAAGCAGTTTTTCTCGTTATAATTTCAATATCTTTAAAATTTATTTACGGCTCATTTTTCAATGAAATTCTGTCAATAGCAAAATATTAAGATAACCATTTGAAATAAATACTGTGGAAATAAATGCTAATTGAATGCTAGTCATAAATTAAAATAACAGTAGTATTGCTTTCCGTATTTATTTATTCAACTTTATAATGTAACGTAATAAGTGTTTAATTAATTAAATGTTATTATAATTCAGTAATTGTTCATGGAGCGAACTGATTAGTTTTTGATGGATTTGATGGGTGATTGGAGCTGAGATTAAAATCTCTTATAAAGTGCTTTGCTTGCGTAGTTCCATGTCGGATAAAGGAAACCTTTTTGGAGGTTATCCGCGAGTGGGTCTTGCCAGGATCTACAATTATATTTGTCTGCTGGAATTCGTATGATTACTTCTCGAATGAGGGGTACATTTATCTACGCGTCAACGACAGCCTGATGTTTAAGGATCCTGAGACGGGGGCGCACACCAACTCTATTGAGGGTACGTGATCGGTGATCGAAATATTCCTTAAGGATCATCCTCACCATGCAAAAGGTGAATTTGATTCATACCTCACCAAATACATTTGGAGGAGATTGCATGGCCACTCTATAGATGATGCCACCTTCAAGGCTGTAATAAACATCTACACGCCTGAAATGAAGGATCCGCCTGGAAATTATGGTCAGTCAAAATTTTCCATATCTTTTTATTCGTAAGAATTAAGGACAATTACAACAATATCTTAAGATGTTATTCTATTTAAATGTTAAATCTACTTGCATCTTATTTTCATTAAATTCAAATGTTAACATAAGCTTTCTATTAATTTTTAAAAATCATATTTAAAGTGCTTAGTATTGAGAAAAATATATTAAAATAAAATATGCTTGTAGCGATCATTTCACTATAGAATATTTTCCTTCAATTCTTCCAATACAAACCAGAATCTTAAAGTATGCTAGTTATAACTTTATAAAAAGAATTGCCCCATTTATCTTTTATTAATTCGAGATAAAAAACCGACATTTTTAAAATTACTTTTTTATATGGTGACAAAGTTTATTAAAAAGATTATTCAAATATTAGTTAAAACTTGTCGCAAATGTCGAAATATCGCATTGTTAGGCGAGTGAGAACGATTCCCAAAGTTTCAGAGCTCTAGCTTGATGGGAAGTTGGTTAAATTAACGATCGAAAATTTGATGACACATTGATACACACACACACCAAGTGAAATACATAAAAAAGTTTTTAAAAAATAAATTATCCGGTAATATTACATTTTTTTTATGCAACGTTATTTTTCTATTTCCCTTTAAAAATATCAAAACTACAACAAATTTACTATCACTTTAAGTAAAAATTATATTATTGAAGTATTATCAAATTAGCCTTTTTTTTGTATCAACACATTTTTTTCGTAAATTATAATTTGGCGCTTTGAGGAGTTCATTGTATCAACGTAATTTTGAAATCTTGCCAAGTGAGGGGTCTTAAATGCACTTTAACCATTCTTTTAGTATGTGTAAGACTTCATCGGTTTCTACTTTTAAAATTAACGGTGAACGAATTAATTATGGAACTTTTTTAATTAACAATTTTCGCCCATATTATTGTAATACGCTCACCATCAATAAGGTGAGATAAAAAAAATAATCCACAAGTAAGAACGCAAAAATTTTCCTTTACCTTTTTCTACATTTGTAAATTATTTTTATTTAAAATTAATGAAAAATTAAAACTTCAATAAAAAAAAAGATACATTATTTTAAAGAAAAAATAAATGGGCCGGGATTCAAGGCGCCGTGGCTTAGTTGGTTAAAGCGCCTGTCTAGTAAACAGGAGATCATGGGTTCGAATTCCATCGGTGCCTTATTAGGTTAAATAATCAATTTTTTACAACGTTTTTCTGAATTTCACTTGGTGTGTGTGTGTGTGTGTGTCATCAAATTTTTGATCGTTAATTTAACCAACTTCCCATCAAGCTAGAGCTTTGAAATTTTGGGAATCGTTCGTACTCGCCTAACAATGCAATACTTAGACGTTTGCGACAAGTTTTAACTAATATTTCAATAGTTTTAATAAGTCAAAATATTCTTTCCTCTCGGCGCTTTTAGGATTGAGGAAAAAATTTCTTTCCCCCTCTGGGAGCACCGGGCACTCCCCCCGCAGCATGAGGTATCGTAAACCTTTTGTACTCACAAAGGGGAGATACTATCTCCACTTTACTATCTCCGAGATAGTAAGGGTTGCTGACTTTTAGTCAGTAATCATTCGCAAGAAAGAAAGTTTCCAATATTTGGCGCCATGTCTTATCACAATAATTTTTTTCTGAATTCTGGTTCCCATTCTTTTTTTAATAGAATGACTTACAAACTTTCAAATGCATGTTTTGATTTTATGAGTATTATGAATTTTTTAATACTCTCACAAATGTCTCTTTTTAAGTAAATTTTAAAGTTAAAAATAACTAACAGTTTTAACTAATATTTCAATAATTTTCTCTAATAAACTTCGCCACCATATAAAAACGTTGGTTTTTATATCGAATTATTATGTTGCCATTTCCTCAGGAAAAGATGGGAAGTTCTCCGAATTCAATGGTCATGACAGGAAGGAATTCAATAAAAAAAAAAAAAAAAAAAAAATGCGATATTAATTTTTCGAAACCATCAGCTGCGATTTTTGATTTTCCGTACGCTTTATAAAAGTATGAAATAAAAAAAAAATAAACATCAAAAAATAAATTTTTAATGACAATCATGATACAAAAGCTTTTTGTTACAATATTAACTAATTCGTGAATAACAAAGGAAATAGCAGAAGAATCTCAGGAATAGGCAATTTTGGCTCGATATACCATTCTCCGTTTCGATGCTAGCGCTTTAAATAAGTTATTAAAAACCGAAACATAGTACATCAAGAGTACGGTAGATGGCAGCGCTGTTCTTTCATTCGATTGAACAGCGGGAACATTTTCTCTTAAGTAAAATTCTACGCAAAATTTGAGTAGGGAAATGTTACTAAAAAATTATATGCATAGTTGGTATATTAATCATTTTTCATCATACATATACAATCATACTTTGAAAATAATTTGATGAAAAATATTTCTTTCATTGATTCATTCTCCTTTCTTCTGAAGAAATATTGACAAAGATACTTGTTTTGTAGATGAGCGTTACTTCCTGAAATAGAAAAATGGAATTTGCAAATATTTAAAAATTCACAAAAGGAATCTACATTTCCATAATTAAAAAAAAAAAAGTGAATTTAGCGGTGTTGATAAATTTCCTTGGCATGTACACTTTTCCAACCGTCGCGGATTAATATAATTAACAACCTATTCACTGTCTTTATCAGAATATTAAAAATTCAAAATGAAAACTTAGTCCACCTTATAGGGAATCCTGACCATAAAAGCCTTCTTAGCAATCGATTCTCTGAACTTTACAGATAATATCGGTTGGGCCTACACTGCTGAATCCTACCATTATTCTAAACATAATTTTCGATATTGTAAATAAGATTAAATTATTTTGAATCATATATATATATATATTCTATAAATTGAAGACAAGGGATTATTTTCTCAAAATAAAGAAAGCGATTTATTTTCATTTAAGTTATAAATAACTGAAGAGCTTATATTCTTCTTTATTAATAATCCAATTTCTAGATGCATTCTCTCGCTGCATATTTTATAACAACACACAAACTATATTTTCAATAAAAACTTGTATTCTTTATCTACGCCATCTTTCGAAAATAAATCCGAATTATATGAAACTTACAATTGAATAAAGTGTTTTTTAGATTTAAATTATAATGCAGTTGGAATATATACGCTAAGAATTTATACATTCTTGCAAGTGAAAATTCTCACTTCCTATGCAAACAATTTTATTATGACGTATAAAAATTTTAAAATATGAATATTAAATAAACATATCACAATAAAAAAGGACCCTTTTAGTACCAGTCAAGGTAATCGTTAAAAAAATATCAATTTATACTTATATACAAACCAAAATCTTTCATATTTCGAAGGTGGCAAAAATTATTAATAACAATGTTTCGTTGGTGTTGATAAGAGCACAGCACATTTAGTGGAGTAAATATGATATATGTAAATTGATACAGTATGCTTATTGAAAACACTATCACACTAAATGATTTTAACAACTACAACAACAAAAAGTTCTAAATTGTTTCTTTGCTTCCCCCCCCCTACTAATTGTTAATTGGATGTGACAAATTCGACCATAAATGATGATGTTTTTTAGCCATGCAAGTGGCTATTGTTTTAGTTAGGCGTTTTGGCGTAACAGATCACTTTAAAATTTTTTATCGTTTACTTCAATTTTAATTACATGTAGCTGATATTATATTCAATTTAATAATTTATTGTTTCCTTCAATTTTTATATCGGAAAAGTTTACTATTGTCCATTTCTCGTTATTTCATCGTTTACTTTAATTCTTATATTTAATTGAGAAATTTAATAATAATTATTAAAAAAAATGCACCTTGGGTGGCTAAGTTAATTCTTTGCAAAACTTTACCTAGAACTTTTTTTTCTTCTTTTATCTAATACACCTTCTCCTGTACGAACCTGTGCTACTTACGATTTGCACTTACGATTGCAGAAAAATTCAGTTTACAACATGTCCAATACAGTACATATCGTATATATTTTACATTAGCACGATTTTTATGCCCATAAATTGAATTTTTGTGTTTCATATTCAATTCTAATAACCCGTTTGAATGAAAGTTGCGTTGAAAGATATCAATCAGACTTCCGACTAATTCAACTTATGAACTCTTAGTCGGAAGGGTCGTATGTCGAGAGGACTCTATATTTAAAAGCAATTATATAGAACTGTAAAATGAAATGAAATTACAACATTTTTTCGTACAATACACTAATATAATTTTAATATAAGTAAACATAATAATCAGTCTATTATTTGAATTGAAATTATTAATATGCTTTAAATAAAATAAAAATAAGTGATCTAAAACGTCCATATTTACTCTTATGTTGAACTCAGTCACGAACATTACTATTCGTACAATTTTGATTATAATAAATATAATACGAAAAATTTTTGAGCTCTTGAATAGTATTGTTTCCTTGTAACTGGTTTAAAATCCATGTTAACCCACTGATACTTCAATTCACGAACGACTTTGCGAGAAAATCAGTTTTTTTTTCAGACAAACCTATGGTGTTACTTTTCTTCTCAAATCTACGTTATTTTTTTCAATTTCATGGAATAAAATGCTTTCGAAAGAAGAAATAACGAGGATTACCTGAGTAGTCCACCTCTCTTTTTCAACAATTTGCTATCTTTACCGTTGATTAATTGTTTATTAACGTCGTACTTTGAATAAACACGAAGGCTGTTGGCGACGGACCTCATAATTTTAAGCCACGTCGAGGGACGACACCTGATCTGGAGACCCCATTCTCAAACTTACACACCACGCCAAAGGGGGGGGGGGAAGGATACTTGGAGTTTTGATAAATTTAACGTGCATCAAAACTCTACACCAAGGATGTCAAATTCATTCCCAGCCAGGAAAAATTTCCAACGAGTAAACGTCATATGTACCGCACTTTCTGCAGTTACTGTGTTAGATGTCAGTGCATTTTGTATCTGAGTTTCTCAGAAATCAATTTATAAGCTTGAATTTTTGTCTTTCGAATTGTTGCTTGATTTTATATAAATAAAGCGCATAACGCAATTATTCCCTATAATATGCCGTTAACCCTGGAAAGCATTACACGGTTTATTTTCGTCCAGGCATTTCTACGCGCATAATTTTGCGTTTGCTTAATTTTTATGAAATTACATTGTTTTGTCCAGTAAGAAAAAAACATTAACGAGACATAATTTTTGCCAAGTTTCGAACGATTTGTAGATGACATAATTAGCGCTGGACACAAAGACCCATACTTTCCTTTCATAAGGTTTATGGATTCAGTACCAACGCGGAAATTAAAAGAAGGATCAAATAGTCAACAGGAGACAAAAACCAAGACATTAACAATACGAACAATAACCTGCTAACAAGTAAATAAATGTGCTAAATATGTTAGAATTTGGTACCTAATTGAAGTCAGTAAGAATATTCATTTAAGTCAGTAAGAATATTCATGATATTCTTATTTTAGAGTGTGCACAAGGGGATTGTAAAACGTTCTTTTGTTAAAAAAAAAAAAAAAAAAAAAAAAAAAAAAAAAAGCGGCAGGTCTGGAAAGGCGAAAGCTGCAGACAAAGCAAACCAAAAAGGCCAGTCAAATCCTTAAGACTTTTCTTGAACAGCCTAAACTGAAAAAATTGCCTGATTCTTCAGCAAATTTGTTAGAGTCCGACAAAGCAATAACAAACATTTCTAATTAACATCTGTTCTAATAATCGTCTTAAGATATTGTGCTAAAATTATAAAAAGTTTTAAATATGTAAAAAATAAATATAAATATGTACAGATAATTTTTTTTTTTTTATCTGCTCTATTTCCCTAACAAAACAATGTTTCTTGCCATACATCTAAATCAACTGAGGAATGGTCTAAAAATCGAAAGGGATTCATGTTTTGCCATGACCAAATCTGATTTGAACTCTGTGGAAAAACTTTGGTGTATATTCCATGGCAAAAAATACTGATAATAAATAATTTTTTATCAATCCTTGAACTAGAAGTAGACATAGTAAAAGAATGGCGCAATATTTCTGAAATTGAAGAACTTAACCACCTGGTCGTTTCAATGACTAACAGAGTGTTTGAGTTAATCAGGAAAAATGGAGGAATGATATCATATTAATTTTCAAACTTTTTTTTTTTTTTTAGACAAGCAGTCTTATAATTTGTTAACCGTGATTATTCATTAATTTTTAATATTTTTGTTAACTTATTTATACCAATATTCAAAATTATTGAAGCCTAATCATAATAAATATGTTATTATATCATATTACATTTGTTTAAATTATATATCAAACCTTCATTTATTTCATCATTTTCAAAACTGAAAAGGTCTCATAATTTCCTAACGGGTGGTAATAGTTCATTGTGTGGTTGATATTCAATATCAATAATGATGTATCACTAAAAATTACAAAAATTAAGCTACTGTGTTTTTAATAAACTTTTGTTATTATGTCGGTTGGTTCGCACTATGGACAGTGAGTTGACGCGCTTGAGCTACGTGCTGGGTGCTTTAGTATTATCAGAATTTATTCCACAACTCGAAGGGAAAAATTCTGGCTGTGAGCTGGAGATCATGATTTCTCGATTATTGAGGACCGCCATGATAGCTATCTAAAGTTAAAATGAAATACTGAACAGTTATTCTGTGTTAATTTTTGTGTTAGCTCTTTATTATGAAGTCTGTTTTCATTTATTTGTCTAGATATCTTTTCAACTAAATCCATAAAAAACTAGGTTGAAATAACTTAGTTGAATTGATTAATCATATTTTCTTTAATTTAAATGGAAAAAAAATTCTTTGGCTTCCGAATCGAATCTCGGAAGGAATTATGATTGTGAACCGAGATATGACTGTTATTCGCTGAGAAGCTCTACCATGAAAAATAAAATCATTCATATAAGAAAATCCAAATTTTTAAAAAAATATTCAAGCAATATCGAAAAAATCAAGTACCCACTTTGAGTATTTTTCTCAATGTAGATTAAACAAAACAAAAAAATCTACAATAAAGATTTTTAATTTCTTTAATCTATATGTGCATTTCGCACCATCATTTTTTTTTAAATATTAAAATTGGCATCACGTTAATAATATTTTATGTCATTAATCAATATGCTCTAAAACGGGATTATTAGCAATGAATTTTGCTAGTAAGTAAATAAATAAAAATAATATCGTAGTTGATTAGTCAGAAAGCTTACGAACGGATTTCAAAAGAAAAAAAAATTAAATGGTTCTACTTCTGTAACGGCATGTCTTTCGGAAATATTTATTCGATTGCTGCAATTTTACTGAAGAAATGTTATTTTTTCACTACTGTTTTGGAGTGGAGTCTCATAAAAGTTTAAACAGTCATATGTAATTTTTAAATATATGTTTCTTAAATTACTGTTTTGTTTTGATTAAATTTTTTTAATCTGTTCGATTCACGCATCATCATCTAGTAGTCATACTCGCTGCCGGGGTTGTTGCCGTCGAGTTACGTGTTCGAGTCTTGATACCACTAAAGCCCCGCCGTAAAGCAGGATTGATGCTAATACCACTAAAGCCCCGCCGTAAAGCGGGATTGATGCACGTTCAATTTATCGAGGCTTCAAGTCCCCGCATTGACATGATGTTAAAGTTTGAAGAGGGAGATGCCAGAGTTCAGGTGTCGTTCCTCGCCACTTGATTGAAGTTGAAGTCGGTCGTCAATAGCTCTCGTGTTGCTTCTAATAGCGAAGTTTATAAACAATCAACCATTTTTATTTAAATGTAAACAGAAATCTAGAAAGTAACTAAACATCTAATCAAATATTTTTTGCTGAAAAGTTATCGAGGACTTCAGAATAAGTGCACCGTGCAATCCTTCGATTTACGCGTGTGATTGGATTCTTGGAAAAGCGCTTCTTTATAACCGTGAATGAAAGAAATGGAATCATGGATGAAATGAAAATGTATCTTTCGTTCATTGACCTCACAAATGGCTACCGCACTACAAGAATTTGCAACATAATTGCAAGTCACGTAATCTTGTTTATATCATTACAAGATTACGCGATTACGAAATAATTTACACCGTAGAATTTCCGAATTTATGTTTTTACGCAAAAAAATTTTTGGACTGCGCAAATACAGTCGGACACAGTTAACTAGCGTTTGCCGGTTAATGGCCCATGGTTATCAAACCGCGAGTTATATTATTAATATAAATTGTGCGATAATATATAAATTCCAACATCGATTTTGACATTGCGCTATGTTTACACTCTTTTCACATAATTTTTAATTTTTCGGAAATCCCTTTTTTGAAAATTTTGTTTTATAACTCTTAAGGTTTGACCAATAAAAAATGGTTGAACGTGCAGTTAATCTAACTGACCACTAGAAAATAATATCTTAGCAAAAATATCCAAACTGAAGCATTTCACTTTCCGAGAAATGGTGATTCTTATTAAAACTTTCAAATAATAAAAAGGAATAAAAAGTTTTAAAATAGTCAACCCTGTCTCAACCCCATACTTTCAAAGGATGCGTCTCAAAGAGAACTTTTTGTTCATTTCTCCGCTGAGTCAGATTTTTAACTTTTGTCACAGACACCACCGTCTGCACTTAACGCCTGCTCTGGTTTTGTTAAAAGGTTCTTCTTCATTTGAGGATTTTTTTTCCTACTCTGCATTCGCGCGTGTTTATGTCACGATATATAAAATAGAAAGAAAAGCGGTATCTCTGTCTTCTCTTAACAGGATGTCCTGAAGTCCTCTGAAAAAAAAATATTAATCTGATTCTAATAAAAAGGAAGTCATGGTAAACACGCGACTTAAGCAGAGTCGGGAGTCAACGAACCGCGTGTTAACGGGTTCTGATTGTAGTGGGATTACTGTACTTTTTCTTAATTTAGCTTCGGACTTGGTATGTTTAACCTAAATAAAGATGTTAATTTTTTTTGGTATGCTTGATGCTTTAGGATTTATAAAAAAAAGTGTTTGTGTGTGTGCTGTTTCCTCGCATTTCATTAGAGTATTTTTCAGACCATAAAAAATTCTCTTTTTTTAAAAAAATAGAAAAATCAACTTAAAATTGAAGTGTGTCTTATGATGCCAAGATAACATTAAAGCTTTTAGAGAAGTTGAATACGTCTAACAAAAATTAACCAAGTTGTTATTGGCTGATTATAAATTCAAAAATAAATTTACATTTGTATATTCTTCTAATCCATAAACAAAAGTAAAAAAAAAAAAAAAAAAAAATTAAAAAAAAAAAAAAATTATCCAAAGAAAAAAAAAAAAAAAAATTTTTTTTTTTTGCTAACATTTAAGAAATTGAAATGTACTTAAATGTTATTCTTCAACTAAATTTTTTTTTATTTAACTCCTTAAAAAAACTTTCTAGTTCCTTCATTTTTTTAAATTATTTTATAGATAAAATAGTAAATTTACCAAACACTTAAAAAAAAAAATTCTTTTCTGAAAATTGTCCCGTAAAATTAAGTGGACACAGTACTATGAGAACAACTTTTTTAAAATTAGATATTTATCTATTCGAAAAAAGTTTTTATTCCCCTTATTTCACAAAATATACATTTCAGAGAGAAAAAGTTTCGCTTTTAAAACAATTACTTAAAAATTTAATTTTTTTTTCAAAAAATTCAATGTTTTAAAGCTCTTACTTGCTTCTACAAATTTTGATGCTTTTAAGCAATTCTTTCTGGAAATTCCTTAGCAGAGTATTTTTCACAGTTCTATGTATGGGTTTGATTGTACTAGGGCTATTTATAGTTTTACATATTTTTTTTATCAGACCATACAAAAAAAATAAAATTTAATTTTGTGATTTTTAAAAAAAATAATTATTTATCTAAATCTCCATTCCATGCACAGAATTATCAAATGTATTATGCAAAGCAAACAGAAAAAAATTCAAAACTTTACGTTGATTATCCTCCCGCCCTCCCCCTACCTGTCTTTTAAGTGCATAGCCGCCTTGAACAATAAAAGGCTAAGAAAATCGGCTTAAAATTTTGAAGGTCAATGACTTGGCAGACTGCTAAAAAAAATTAAATAACTCACTAAATAATTTGTTAGGGCTATGAAATTTTGTATATATATTTAGAAAGGTCTTATAATTGAGAAATAAGGTTATAAAAAAAAAATTTCTTCTATATTTTGGTCACACATTTTAAGGTCGGCGCGTCTTAACTATGATCTAAAAAATACCGTAAAATGTGCGGTTAAACTGAACATGTTTCATCTTCTATATTTTCATTAGAGTCCAGAAATGTACGTTATACATTGTTCCTCGAAAAAAATATTTCTATTTTTTTCTTTAATTTTTTTATTTTTTACATTTCATTTTGAAGCCCTAAATCGTAAATAACAGCATATTTAATTGAAAGTACTGTGTACTCACGAACTGAGTGTGGTTGTTTATTAATGATACATTGAGAAGCAACACGAGGGCTATTGACTCCGGATTTTGTACTTTTGAGCCTCGCTGAAGTGACGAGAACGCTGACCCTCCCTCTCCAAACTTCCACACCACGCCAATGAGTGTGGCTGAGACCTCGACCTCATTTAACATGAAACAGCCCTGCTGAACGATGGGAAAACCTGGGTTTGCAAAAAAAAAAAATATTTTTTTTTTAATTTTCCATGTCATGTTCAACAATATTAAATGAAAGGAACATGAGAACAATTGAAATTTAGCAGAGGTGGTGCGAGAAGCTCTTTCATGTATTTGTCTCAATATTACTGAAATTTGTAAAGATCCCGTATCGCATTAAATTTGATTTTTCAAAAAAGTATTGTAAGAGATTTTTAAATAAATATCTTTGCATCCATCAATACCGGTATTTCATTCTTTTGCTGGCAGTTATACCCGATATTCGCAAAGATGAATAAAACAATCGAGAACAAGAGAAATATAAAAGTTTTTAAATGAGGACTAACTTTTAAATAATATTTTGAGTAATTTCAAGTGAACCGTAAATTATTACTAGAATTGTTATTTTCTTTTTTTTAAAAAAAAGGGAGTCAAATGTTCATTCCATTTATCGTATGATACCGTGCTGTTTGGATCAAACGATTTCTGCAAGAAACGGTCTAAAAATTTAAAAAACTCTATGACTGACTCCATTCAATACTATTTTTAAAAATTCGTCAGTCGAAAAATTCAATGGTGCAAGATTGGTAATTTTGCCACGTATCATTCGTGAGCTAGTCCCCAAAGTAAACAAAAATCACTTCAACATTATTAAAAAACCTAAAGAGCATGAAAAAAATGTGTTCAATCAGAAAAATAATTTTAAAAATTTAATTCCTAATGAAAAGTTGTTGAGTAAACCGAAACGAACGAAAAAATAGAAACAAAGCGGATGTAAAAAAAAAAGTGTTTGAACCCACTCATATGGCGGAGATCTCAGCACTGCACTCGGAAAAAGTGGGATGGTGAAAAATGCATGTAAAAAGCTATGTTAAATAAGAATTTATTCTTCGGAGGTGCTTGATTTTAGAACTTGAGAAATAAATAAAGAAGATTTTTAGAATTAAAATTTCATCAATTTTACATGTACTTTCAATAAAGTTATCAGTGTTTTAAATTCCTCTAGTTAATATACTTTTTCCCGTGTCCTTTTTTTTCTTTTAAAAAAAAGAGGACCAAATGCTCATTCCGTACCCATATGAATACTGTTTCCTCTGGATCGATATATATCTGGATGAAACGGTTGAAAATGTTTAAAATAGTCTAAAAAGGACACTTTTCAGCTTTATTTTCAAATTTAACCAAAAATCGGCAAATCGGTTAGATGCAGTTGTGAAAATTTTGAGTGTTTTACTGAAATTTTTTTTTTTGTGCAGTAAATTCCAAAATTTTCCGTCAGATGTAATTATTAAAGGATTCATTCGAAACAGAACTGTAATTTTATTACAGAGAACAAAAAAATTGTATAAAAATGACAATCTCCAAACAACTACATTACAGTGCAAAGAACACAGAAATGACAACATATACGTAAAGATAGATAGCCAAAAGCAGCGAAGACAATGACGTCACGTGGTGTTACAAGCTCAAAATTCTTGCACAGTGAAGTCAAAATGTCCCATTTTGTCATTTAAAATTAAATTATAAAAAATATGTCACCAGTATTTGGAGGAAATATGCTTACGGCTTCTTTTACACATCAGTGAAGCTCCCTTAAATATTTTGGAGCAATACGATCAACAGCGTGGATTTGTATTTTGGATAAACAGAAAAGGAAACAAACATTCAAATTTATGAATAAGCTAGATGGTATACATACCCATTCTTCGCCTGCATGAATTGAAAAATTTAATGATCCAGCTCAAAGCATAAATTGTTTTTAATAAGACCAACTTTTAAACAATATTTTGAGCAGTTTTAAGTGAGCCACAAGTGATTATTAGAATTTAGAGATCATTAGAATGGCACCGTTCTTTTTTTTAAAGGCTAAATGTTTATTTCATAAATCATATTATAACAGTTTCATTTATAATTTAAAAATGATTTTAAAGACGAAATGATTTAAAAAAATTTTAAAAAATCCAAGTTTGACACTTTTCAACATTATTTTCAAATATCCATCAAAAATTGGCAAATTAATTTACATTTTCCTTTAGTGTCAATGTCTCAGATAATCGTGATTTTGCAACGTTTCGTTTGTGGCTACCCCACAAAGTATGCAGAAATATTGCTTCAATATTATTGAAGAGAACCTTAAAACATAGAAGAAAATTATTAAAAAATAGAATTTATTACTTTGAAAAAAATAAATTCAGACAGAAAAGTTTGTAAGCAATTGGTACTTCTCCCATGTGTTGGTTGTGAAAAGGGGGGGAGGGGGGTTCGCGTACAAAATTCATCAAAAATAAATTAAAAAGTATTTTTGGTAAGAATATGCTTACGGCTCCGTAGAAACACCAGCGAAGCTCCCTAAAAATTAAGGAGTGATATGATCAATGGTGTGGATTTTTAAAACTTGGAAACAAACAAACATTCAAATTTCCATGCAAGATAAAGGTAAGACTTTGAAGCATTGATTTTTAATTAGTTTTATTTTGAAAAAGTGGTTGCCGTTTCCCTCGTTGAAGCTTATGTTGTGTTGTGAGTATATTGTGTACTAAAATTTACAAACAAAAATTATATTCTCTGACATCTAAAATATTCAGGAGAATTAAAGTAACTTTTAGGAGGGAACTATTTTGATTTCATACTCACTATTGTTAAAATCAGAGGTTTTTGATTTTTAATAAACATACAATTAAACATAAATAAATTAAATTTTTTCTTCCTTAAGCCGAATATTCATTCTGTTTTTGCAATTAAAATGAATCCTTGTTCAAAAGAAAGCAAAAATATTATTATTTACATTTTATTAATGCATTCCATATTGAGATCTCTATCAATATCCGTTGATATTTTTTGATTGTTTCGCAAAGGTCGCCCTCCCTCATTTTAATCGAACATTTTCCCCCCGGTTTGTTGTTTTAAATTCAGGTGTTTCTAATCACCCCTCACTTATTTCCATATTTTTTCCTCCCCCCCAGCATTTTTCGTTAGAATTTGAACATATTATCTACAATTTAATTTTTTCTAAAGTTTTAGAGAAATTTTTCGCGCATTTAGTCCATAAAACTGGAGAATATCAGATAAATGAAGGCAAAAAGGAATCTCTTGTTAGAATGGCTGTTTTCGAATTTGATTTAAAGATCTCTTATTATAATTGAATAAGATCTGTAACGTTTCCCTCTCATTTGTTTCTGCGATCATTGTCTCTTAGTTAAATAGTCAATTAATGAAAGCCTGAGCAATGGAAATTCACTAAACTGAGTTAAGAAATGTCTGATTAATAACGACATAAATTTATTAATGTTCTTCAAATTATGAATGTTCATGTCGAGCATGCACTTTCTCAGTTCACAAATCCTCAACGCTCCAGAATAATACTTAAAATAATAATTTAAGTCTAGTCTTACGAACTTCCTCGGGATAGAGTAAATAATATCACTAAGATTGAAGGTTAGAGTGGGAAATCTAATTTCTTCCATTATAAACTCCTTCCAAAAGAATCCTGAATCAAAATCGGTTTGCTACCGATATTAACTTGTTGAACTGCAATTTATATCATACGCCAATTACCGACTATTCACTAGAAACTATAATATTCAATTCTTCGTTGCTTATAAACATATCTTCTATGATCCCTTCACTTTTAAATTCAATCTAATCTGCGTGTAAAAGGTTTCATTTGATTGGTAAGGAATTGGAAGTTTAAACAATACCGGAAAGTAAACCCAGATATCAAGTGGAGAAAACATTGCGCATAGCCCAATGTTACAAGTCAGTACACCCTCACTCCAATGAAGTTAATAGTTACTCGAAGTATTTTAACCACTAACGTGTCTACCCCATCAGTAAAGGTATTTAGCGAGAGTTGACTGATTTATTATTTATTAAAGTCACATTTAGAAGCAACATGGAATTGTTAGCGAGAGCCTCGTGATTTTAGCCCTCTGTCAAGTGACGAGGAAGACACCTGAGCTAGTATCCTATTTTCTTATTTTCTACATTAGAGGTCTTCAACCTGGGTTCCCTGGAACTTTGACAGGAGTGTTGCATGAGATCGCTATTTGATAAATCGAATCACCAAAAATTTAATAAAATTTTAATTTTTATAAAAGATCAAATCCTTCAAGGCAGTAGGCTTAAAAAATAAATATAAATATATATGTTATGGATAAAATAAAAACTTAAATTTCGTAAAAGTCACGGCTTCAAATACATTAATCGAGACGCTTTAGGTCACATTTTAGTCTCCATGCTTTGGCAAATTGCATTTTGAACGATAATATTGAATGTTTTTCAATTTGTCTAATATTTTTGAAGACGGTAACATTAATCCCAATAAAAATGTAAAAATTATTTTGGTTCAACATTTATCAGATCCGCAAAAAACATTTCTTGAATATTTCCCTGTTCAAAAAGAAAAATTATCTTGGATCCAAAATCTTCCTCAGATTGTGATACTTCCAAACCCCCAATAAAAGAAAGATAACAACAAATTAATATATCGACCAACACTGAATTAAAATAAAATTTTAGTCAGGTTTATATTATGCTATTTTGGATTGACTTTAGGAAAAACATCCTGAAATTGCTAAAAGAGCTGTGAAAAGTCATATGTTTCAAACTATGTATCTGAAAATCTTTCTTTTTGTAAGCTTCGACAATAACAAAATACAGAAACAGATTAGACGCTGAAGATGACATTAGGTTGCAGATTTCAACAATTATTCCCAAATGTAAAAATACTTTGCAATAAAGAACAATTACAGCCAAGTCATTAAAAAAAATTCTTTTTATTCATTTTCTATAATTTAAAGTATTGTTACTTTTATTTATTATTCAAAATTTGGTGAAAGCAGATCTTTTTGATAATGTATTTGCTTCCAATTTTAATGAAAATAATCACGTTAAAGATATGTTTTTCAAATTCTTTCATAACTAAATTGTTAAAATTAAGTAACATAATTTTGTCATCATGCTCTCAAAAATAAATATAATTTCTGAGTAAATAACTTTGCATTACCGGAGTACTATTTCCATTCTATTTTAAATGACGCCGTTAAGAAACGCGAAGCATTTATTATTCCTGTTGCTTTTTTAGTACCAAATATTAAATTTACATTTTCTTTTACGCAACAAATAAGTAAATAATTGGAATAGGCATTTCTTAAAAATTTCCTGCATTTAAAGGAAAAATATATTTCCCGAAAAATTGGCGTCAAAAACACGATATAATAATCTTGACTGAGCTCTTAGGATTTAAAAAGCATGAAAATTATGAATATCGGTGTAAAAATTGGTTCTAAAAGACCGATATTAATAAGCAAAGCAGAACAATAAATAGGAATTTCTACTTCATTCCAACTAAAATTACCATCAATTCTATCTCGTCTTCTCAAAAGTAATAGATTTTTAAAGAAATTAGAATCGAAAAATATGATAATAATATCCTGCATGTTGGCATGCATGTTTGGTAAAAAAGAATAATCAACAAATAAGGCTCAAAACGTACGTTGTTTTCAATGGTAGCACTAAATGGTGTTTTCTGTCCGACTCAATAAAGAGCTTGTAATTTTCTAAAGAATAATAAACAAATGAGTTAGTATTCGTATTCTGATATAACGATTTTAGAACTGTTATTATAACCATTTTCCTGAAATTCTAAAGTATATAGCATTCCATATAACGAATTATTATATTTACACCAATAGAAGCTGATATTAAGAAAGAAGTTGTCAAGTTAATAATGTTGTTTTCATTCATTTCATGAGAGAATAAAACTCACCAACTGTCATCTAAGATTCACAAAAAAATTTCTCTGTTTTCGATCGGGAAATAAGTAGTTTAGAAAAACATGTTATTAGTTAAAGAAGAAAAAGAGGGTTCTAAATCAGTGTAGTTGTAAAATAAAATGTTCATTATAAAGAAGGGATATAAAAGTTTTTCAGCAGGATTTTTGATGAATTTTTTTTTGTTTTTAAGTACAATGAAATATAATGTTTAATATTATGATTACACACTTTTGAATTAGTTGAGTAAAATATTATGGTTCCTTTAGCATTTTTATGGTTCCTTATGCATTTTAAAAGGAATTATAATTTTGTGTAGAGTACTTATCACAAGAAAGTAGACAAATTTTTCACA
>BMAW01000170.1:7126-72568 GCA_019974015.1 Nephila pilipes | reverse complement strand
ACACACACACACACACACACACACATATATATATATATGTATATATACTTATACATTACTTTTAGGTTTCTTATAAGATTCGTTTGCAAATGTAAAATCATAGCAAATATTTTTCTAATAATATACGTATGTTATTGCACAAAATATGGTCTTTTATTGCTACATTTTACTGCAATATTATCAACAATATATGTTACATATATTACAAAAAGCAAAACCTATTAGAATAAAAATTAATCTTCTAAACATTCAAGGCGCAGGTTGTATGAACACAAGTTGCAGATGCTTTTGCTAAATTTATTACTCATGATTCGAATGACAATTGTTCAACGTAATAGCATTTATTTGAGATGGATGGTGTTCACCTGATTTCCTGTTGTCTTTTATCATCTCAAAAAGTTCGAAAAAATTTAATTTTTTGCAGTAATAAAGCTCCAAAATTCTTTTGGTGGACTTATTAACAATAGAAAAATGAAAATATTTTGATTGACTTGATAGATATATCCAATATAAAAAGGAGTGAAATATATATTTCTTAAACTCCAAATGTTTTATATAAATAATGTCTTATCCGGGAAATATAAAATCCATGCCATATCCACATAAATAAAATAAATGCTAAATTTTAATAAACTAAAATAAAGGCTAATAAAAACTAAAAAACAATAAAACTCAAATAAAGGCTAATGAAAACTAAAAAATAATAAAAACTCAAATAAATGCTAATTTTTTTAAATTTTTTTAAGTGTACATGGTTGTTATTATTAAACTTTCCATACTTAAAGGACTCTGATGGGCAATAATAGCAATCAATTGGCTGAATAGCAGGAAATGTGAAACATTCGGACTGAAATTACTTGCACGAATGAAAGTCGAATTCGCTTGGCCATAGAACTTTCTACGGACGGATGAGGCCTACTTTCCCTTAAATAGCCAAGTGAATACTCACAACTACTAAAACTGGGCACCAGAAAATCATTTTGTTGGTCATCAAATGTCATTGTAATTTATAAAAGTTACTGTATGGTGAGATTTCACATCAACTTTCATCATTAGCCCTTAATTTATTTAACAGACGACTCCTTTAGGATTCAAGTCGTACTCCGTCACCGGATCATGATGTCAGGATATATTCAGACTTTCTTTTTTATCCCTAACCTGCAGCATCCTAACTGTCTACAGGTAGCAGTTATTATTTCAGAAGGGGTGCATTATGGTGCACCCCTTCATATTCATCGTGATGTATAGCTGTTGTTACTACAATTGTTCGCTGAAGAATGAGTAATCAGTCATTGTTTTCCAAAACCTTGGCTTCTATACTCACCTAATATCACCACTTGGGACTTCTATATACGATTTATTACGGATAAATTTAAATGACCAAGTTTACTGACAGCAATCCCCAATTTTAAGGCAACTGAAAGGTTGTATCATTTGGAATTTATGCAATGTTATTGAGTTTCTGCAGTAGAACACACTGTTTTGAGATGGTAAAGAGATGTGATGAAAGGCGCATCATCGTAAGACATTAATAAAACTTTTGTCTAACTATATAACACCTGTATTAACTATTTGTGTATTAGTTTTTTATTTAATAAATCTCGAGTGAAATGCCTCCAGTGTTTGCGGTTCAAATTTCATGCCCTCGAAGCCATAGAACGCCCTGCACAGCTCTCTAAGTGTGAAAGTTTAACCTGTAACAATTCTGTATATTAATGAATTGATAAATTAATAAACATTTATTACGAAGAAATGTTTTTTAAGTGCCCAAAGGCCTAAGACTTTCCCTGACTTTCCATATTGTGTATAAAACAGTACATTTGTATAGAATTCCTTAGTGCCTTTTCATTAGAGTACTAGATCCCATTTCTTCCGAAAAACTCACATTAATTTTTTTATGCAATCCATTTTAATTTGAAATAAAATATATTTTCATTGGTTTTGGTATTTATGACTCCTTTTAAAAGAGTTAGTTCAGCATCTTTTCAAAATTATGAGTACACTGGGAGAAAGAAATGTTATATTAACTCTTTTTCATATTAGCTGACGCTGAATCTAATTTAAGATATACCGAGGTTGGATTTAGATATCGACATTAGATAATTTTACTTAGCAACTCCTACATCTATTAAGGGTAGCCTTGGTTGCCTATTGGTCAAGTTCGTTAACTCGTTGGTCAGCGTTGTTTCCGTTGAGTCAAGGATTCATGCCTGATGTCACTGAATATCCGCCATTTAACTGAGGCTTTTAGACTGTAAATCTTTAGAGGTTCCAAGTTATCCCATTAATAAGGTGTTTAATTTTGAAGAGACAGATACTAGCTGAAGTGTCATTCTCGTCCCTTGACTGAGGCTCAAAATTGCGAGATCCATCAACAATAGTCTCTTACTGAATCTAAGAACGCCGTTAATAAACAATCAATCTATAAAACTTATAATAAGTTGATATCTACATGAGTTAATTGGCACATTATTTTTTTAAACTCTTAAGCTGACAGTATTTAAATAGCTTGAATTACGTATAAGAACTGTTTAGTCTGTTATTCAGTTCCTGCTCACTATTCACAGGTAACTGAAAAAATACAGCAGGATTTGATGGTATTTTAATAACTTATTAGAGTTTTTGAAATTTGTAAGAAAATGTAATTAACTTGATATAAAATGTTGCCTTGGAATATTTTCATCTCTCTGATTCGTGTAGAAAAATAAACTAGACACATGAAACAAATTTAATTAAGCAGACATAAAATGAGAATTTACTTTTTTCGATTATAATATTATCTCTTTTTTATGCATACATCTATAAGAATTACATTTATAAAGGAAACTGATCAATTATTTTCTCATTTGAAATTGAAAATACTTGCAAACCTATAAACTTGATCTACTTATTCCTTAACGAATATATACATTAAAAATTAGTCAACAAAGGCTACCTTGTTTGCAGAATGAAAGATTTAACTTATTAATGTTTATGTATGTGTTTTTCTGACATCTATGCACAAGAGCAGTTGCTTGTAGACGAGCAGAATATTTCTTTTGGAAAGGTCACAATCTGTATAAAAAGCCTTTCTCTGTATTTAGCTGAAAACGGGAGAAAGAAAGCACTGCTAGTTTCCTGTCAGTTTCTGGGGACAGGTTGCGTGATGTCGGTTGACATCCATGATAGCTTCGAAGATGACACGCAAAGATCATTCTTCATAGAACGAAGCTTGTGACCAAAAGAGTGATTTAAGAAATGTGGTTTAATGCAGTTCACTCTGAAGCTTCCGTGAAATTATAGAGTCGTTTTCGGATAGTTGCTTGTAGGATACTTTTGTACCTAGGAACGGGATTCTGTTAAGTATGAAAATTGCAACTAAATAAAGAGAAAAAGAGCTTTCTTGAAAAATGCATGCACGTGATAGCACTTAGATGTTTATACATTCAAATGCATTATCCTCGATCTGTAGTTTTAAAACGTTTAATGAAATAAAATTATGTTGCTCTCTATAAGCTAGAATGTTGTTGTTTTATGTTTCATAATTTTTAAGCGATTTCAATGGCATAACAGCTAATTTTTTTTCCTTCCAGGCTGATTGACTGATTATTTATTGAAGCAGGATTAGAAGCAAAATGAGGGTTATGGACGACTGACCTTGTAATTATGAATATCGGTCAGGTGATGAGGGTGATACCAATTCTAGACTACAGAACTTCCACACATTTCAACGGAAGGAGTGGAAGACATATTTAACGCGCAACAAACCCCTTTTCGGTATTTTTATCGACGAATGAAGGCCTGAGCTAACGAATCAACAGAAATACCGCTGGTGACATCTACTAGCTATCGTGATTATTTTTTATCTGCTAAGATATCAATTTTTTTTTTCACTTTCACAACAATCACGATAGGTATGTCGAAGAACATACTTATAATTACATCACAATTACTCATTTCCTTTTCATATTGGGATGGCAGGATTCATTAATTTACTAGATAAGCTTAAAGTATAATTAAATAGTCAATAAGTTTATACTTCAATTGAAGATAAATAACAGAAGACTCGCTATTTATCATTTATCAAAGAATATGGAAGATTACTCTCTCTCTCTGTCTCTCTCTCACCCCTCAGAAATTAGTTATTCCTTAGTTTATTTTCAAATAATGAAGTCTTAGCTTACCAAATCACTCATTCAGATATAAACACTTCTCTGTTATAGTATATGAGATTCCTATTATTCTAATTAATAGTCACTTTCTACTAACTCTTTGAATGTAATTGAATACATTCAGAATGTCCCACTCTTACCTACAAACATCAAGATACCGTTATTCACTGTCTCCCTGTTCTTTCTTTTCAATTCTTTTTCGATTACATATCACTATATTCAACTCAATTCATTATGCTTCTTATTTTCATCTAATTTATCTAATCACGTTTCATATAATTGGCAAAGGAGCTCTTATTTTAAACAATTCAAATTACCAAAAAGATCCAGAGATTACTGAGGAGAAAAGTGCGAATATATCCAAATGTCACAGTATTATAAAATACGCATTCGATATTGTGCTCTCTAAAATTTCATATTCATATTCATTTGTAATAGTTTTCAGAAATTGTATTCAGTAATCTTTAATAATAAAATCTTATTTTATGTTGGATAAATTCTTTATCCATTAAGTTTCTAAAATCCAAGTACGTTCACTAAAATTGACTAGCTTTGCAACAAAGGGCTTAATTTCGAATTATAAGGGATGAAATTCTTTCATATTCGTAAGATGTGTGCTTGACGTCTTTTTGAGACATCTAGTCTTTCATTCCGAACAAATGAGTTTTCCCAATTTGTTATAGTTTGATATAGAACATAAATTAATTTTTTTCTTTTTACACTTGATTCTTATTAGATTTCGTCTTTCAAAGAAACTTTACTGATTTGATAAACAGATAGAATGATTTTGTAGATAATCTGAAAAGTAAATGTATATTCAATGAGATTAAAATTTGAAAATATTCTAAATTATAACATCGTTGTTGAAGACAGATTATAATTAATATTGTATTGCAAGTTATAAAATGTAATTTGTTCAGTATCCTTTATGTAAGGCTTACATTCTACAATTTTAAAATATATTGTAAGAATTTTCATAAACATGAGAAAGTATTCATTTTAATGCATTTTCTGTTTACCCACGTGTGATTAAGAAAGAGGTATTGAATGAGAATAATGCGCTGAAACTAAGCTGTATGAGAAAAATATTTTATAAGCTATCTGTAAAAATGTTGTTGAATACAACAAAGTTACACAGAATAAAGTATTCCGTCATAAATATTTGAATTTACTTAAATATATAAATGTTTAATCTGCTGATTAAAATACCTTTAAAATTCTTTTTTTTGTATTTACAAAATTATGTATTGAGGAGCTTAGAGTATTTTAAAACGTCTAGACTCATAAAACATTTTTATACTAATTGAATGCTAACAGTTTCGTATTTTCTTTACGTTGTGTTACCTTTATTATGTAACTTATTAATTACATTTATATTAATTCTTTATGTTACATCGACACCATTTCTGAGTTTATTTCATTTTCGCTTTTGTTTCAAGCATCCAGTTTATTTTCAAGATGACTCTTAAGACATTATAAGCCAAATATAGTTAAGAGAGAACAACCGATATACTTAAGAAAAAATAACTACGACAAATTAATTTTTTTACAAATATAAGAGAATTGTCTATTCTGAACAAGAAAATTGTAATTATGTTTAGGTAATCGAAATTATTAGCAAGTGAAACAGTACTTTAGATTACGTTCTGTAGTTTTTGAATTTACGACTCTTTTTTTTGTAAAAAAAAACCTGTGCAATATATCATTATAGGAAGGTAAAAAGTGAAAGAATTTAAAGAAGCCATGACGCTTAAATAAAGTATAAATTTTGGTAAGTGAGTTTAAATACGCTACACAGTAATAAAAATTTAGAGAAGCAGGAAATTAATAATCAACACCAGATTAAATGTAGTAAACTGATAAAAATAGTAATAATAAATGAAACAGTTTATTTGCATAGTCCTCTACATACCGTTTTGATATATTCTTAGTGTAAAGCATCTAAATATTTCCTATAGAATATCTATATCGTATTTCAATTTTTTCGCATGGAACTTTGATTAGTTTGGTATTTCGAGAGAGAAGAAAAGACTTAATAAAATACCATTCTACTTCAATTCTTCAAATATAAAGACCCCTTGGGAACTATACTTAAAAGTCGAGTAGAGAAGAACAGGTAACCAATCACCCAAGAAAATGAGAGAATGGCCGAGAATAACCTCGAATCTTCATAGAAATTAGGTGTTATCTCCCCCTGGGAATTCTTTTCACGCAGTTTGGAGTCTGGTGAAAAGACGGTCTGCATGTCTACCTTTTAAACTAAATGAGAAGTGAATGAATTAAAAGGGGTTGCATGTGAGCAGTTGTGAGATTCAGCCACCATCCGCAAAAAAGAGAAGTCTTTGCAAGGGTAACGTAAGGCTCAGATGAATCTTATCTGATAAAGTAAGGAATAATGAATGGTATTTAAAATCATAGTTTCCGGAAATCGAATAATTGCTTGATTAATCGAATTAAAAAAAATTAATCTCTAATTGGTTTATGATAGAATTTTACTATACTCCACATCTTCAGTTCGAAATATATTTGTCTGACGTGGCCCACATCGTAAGTATTATTTTCGACATTTTTTTTTCGTTCTCACTTAAAACGCTTGCAAATTGCATGTTAAGAGGCAACAGCGTCACCTGTCCTGACAATTGAATAAAGGTTAATATATGTATTTAATGAAATATTTTGAATAATAAAAACCAAATTATGGTTGTAACGCACAGAAAATGTCATGTCCGTCGCCGAAACGGAGCCATCGGTATGCCAACAAAGTGTTGCTTGTCCCTTTGTTCATACTGGGGTGAGAGTAATATTTAGAATTCTTTGTTTTTACTTTTTTGCTTGTAATGTAGATCCAGAATTCGATAGAAAGCAATTAACGAATGCATGGCGGATTCTAAAGTGCCAAAAACATACCTATCTATTTTGTTAATAATTAGTATATTAATGTATAACGTTTTATTCCCATTTAACAAATCATCCCACCTGTTTTTCATTATTGAATGAATTATTCCGAATTAAAAGGCATTGCTAGTAGAGTTGCCTCTTTAGCTGCATACTGTTATATCTGTATATGAAAAAGGATTTTTACAGCGACAAAATAAAGCGACGACTATTAGCAGTGAATGTAAAAAAAAATTAAATTACACTATAATGAATTAATTTACACTATGCAGCTACTAATAGCTCTGCTTTATATAATGAAAACTGTATATATTCAAAAAAAAAAAAGCTATAATAAATGGTTACCAATAACGAAGAGTTAGAAAAATATATATTAGGTCGAGTCACAAATAATTTCTGTTTTTTATCAGACATTTGTTTTGCTTTCATTCAAATACAAAATTATATTAATTTATCACGTATTTACCACTATTATTTGTTATCTTCTCCCATCCTTTAGCGTGTTTGTGACTAATTATCAATTCCTTCCTTGTAAAATGTAGTTGGCTGGGACTGAAAGGAATTTGCTACAAATTGACTGACTTGCCTTTCAGAATTCTGGCTTATTGATTCAAAATATTTTATAAGGAGCAAAGAAAGGAATACCGTTGAGTATGGTGGGTAGGGAAATTCAGATCATCGAAACGCAAGAAATATTTCTTGGATCACTAAAAGAGTGACGTTTCTTAAGATTCATAATTTCAGAACACTTTTCATGCAGTTGCTCTTTCATTCTTTGCAGCTGCTAAACGTATGTATCCGCAGTAATTGTTAAATTTGACTTTAACAACACGTGATGAATTATACCTCTACAATCCCCCCATACACGCAGTAAAGCTTTATTTCTATGGATATTTGCAAAATGATCTGTTAGGATTGATTGACCCTTATTAAGCCACTGTCTCTTTCGGACGATTACTGTCACAGGTAACCCCTCGCCTGTTACAATTGTGTCCAAAAGAGGATCCTTTTCTTCCCGTGAGAGTAAATTTGTAGCGATCGACATGCAATATTCTCTAACCCTATCTTTGAGACTTTTAGGTACCCATACTCCTAACTTATTGACTTTCCCTAATTTTTCAAGGTGGCGGTAAACAATATATTGTGATGTATTCTACCTCTATGTGTCTCTTGTTGATTGATGTGAATTTTTTTTAAAAATTGCTTTTAAAAGATTGTTATCAAGATCGAAAGAATGTCCCGTCTCCAGTACATCTTTGAAAGTCGTATCTCTAAAATGTAATTTGACAAACCAATTGCTAACCTCGATCAGTTATTTTCCTTTACTGCACGACCTGCAAAGGTTTTCAGCTGTCGTCTTTGTTTGTTTAAATTCCAAAGCATCATATAACGAAAATGAACTTTTTTCACTATCTATTTATATGTTAGGAACGATAGATTAATATATGTTCCACTTAACACAGTCAGATTACTGATAGAATTGTTATACAAACAATAAAAGCACAATCTCACTTGTCTCGGTCATTTAATGTGGGCAGATACAAACAATAAACTTCACCTACATGCATCGGAAGTTATTTATGACACCATCTAATCATTTAAATCTAATAAATAATAGAAACACATATTTATTTTATACATTATTTTAATGCATTTATATATATTCGTAAATGTACAAATCGATGCATCGAATCGGTATAACCATGAAGGATATACAGAAAAAAACTCATTAAATATTGCAAGTCTAATGTATACAAAGTCAAATTTTTAAATTAAAATTTCTACACAAACGCATGTTCTTCATAGCCTATTTACTTTATAACACTTTAAGTTATGGTTATATTGAATCTGTTTTATGCAGTACTGCTTAGTATTTATTAAAATATTTTGTTATCTTATATAAAGATTCTGATTCTGTTTCTTAATTTAATAAGTATTGTTTTTGTTAATTGTAATATCTGAACATAATGCCATCGAAGTTTTAATAGTTTATCGTTTTTCATACTTTATCGTTTGCTTTAATTATAATATCTGAATAATAATAATATTTTTGCTCATCGCGACATCGTTTGATTTGTTGCATTTTACTGTTGAAGTTGGCATCGCTTACATACTTTATAATGTTTTACTCCTTTTTATTTAGAAATTTTGTACTTTAGAATATTTGTGTTTCGTAGTATTTGATACTCCACTGGCTGCCAGGGATTTTGTATGTAATACTTATATACTTTTTGTTTTATAAATAATCTTTTTAAAAATCCTAAGTGTTTCATAACTATCTGAACTATTCTATGAAATTTTAATTGAAAATTATTTCGTTTAGATTTGAAATTCTGCAATTCTTTCAATGCTGTCCTTCTAATAGTTTCTTTGTAAAAAGCCAAGAAATTTGCTGATTTTCTTTGACAATTTGAAAATAATAATTTAGAGAAGACTAAAACATTTGTAATAATTAGTATTAGCCTTTTAAAGGGAAGATGAGCTTAATTTTTATTTGAAATTCTATAAGTTAAAATGTATATCCCCTTTTCAATGTAGTAACAAATTCAATAATACAGCATTTAATATAGAATTCCATACTATTCAGCGATTCAAACAAAATACCAGTTTAAAGGTCTATGTGGAATGGAAGTTTTTCTCCCCTCAATCACTAATGCGTAATACCGAATAACTCTCTTTCTGGATTAAATTATTTTACCCATTTAATTACACGCACCTTATATAAGGTATCGTTCACTATATTTACTGTATATTTTATGTCATTAAAATGCATACGTGATTAAAATTTATGCGAATTTAATAAGATTACAATTTGGAATTTCCAAGCAGAATTAACATATTCCGTTAGAAAAGCAATAATAATGTACAATTACCATATTCTAATTTTGACAATGTATTTTGTCGATTAGTTTTTTTTTCGTGAATAATACAATGTTTCTTGAAATTCAGTTTTCATCGTTATATATTCCTTTAGCAAACTAGTTACGCATATATAATGAGTAAGTGTATTTTCAAAGCTCGAAAGATTATTAATCATTTCCTTAAATTTTGAAACATTATTTTAATTTCCTTCTATTTTTATAACCTGAACAAAGAAATATATTCCAAACTTATTATTGAATTAATTTCAACTTTCATAGAGAAATGTGTCGCTTAATTTACTAATTAATCATATTATATTAATGAATTGGAATCAAATACACCTTTTTAATGTAATTTACTGTAATAAGAATTGTAATTCAAAGAGATATATTGTGCATAATATAAGTAAACACACTCACACATATGGATGAATTTAAATGAACATGCAAAATAAATTATTTTACTCCAAGTACATTTACATTTTTCTGGATTAATATGAGGGGGATGTATTTTAAAGTGTTTTTTATAAGTAAGAAATAACCTAGATACTTGAATAAAATTTATTCTGCATTTTCATTGAACCTTATGTATATAACATTGTAAATTACAGCTATAAATGCTAATTTGTTTGGTTTTAGGAAGCCGTATATAGAAGTAACCCAAAGTATGGAAGAGATAGAGCTCAATATGCTTATTTCTATAACGACGGCTTTGAAAATGTAAAGATATGTCGTAGAAATGTGTTACTCTAGATGGTGACTGTATAGAAAATTTATAAAAATAATAAATAAAAATTAAGCTTCTAATTCGATTATTCTTAATAAGGATTAAATCTTTACGAGATCTTGGGATAAAAAGTTTCACATACTACGGGTTACTTAAATCAACATAATGTTACGTAAACTTTTTTCCCTTTCTGGCTTTTATGCGGAAATAAAAATCAAGTCCAACTCTGAGAATAACGGCAAATGACGTTTTATTTACAATCTTCAGGATGAAATACAGGTAGCACTACTTGGACAATAACAGTAAAATACAGAGTGACACAGAAAAAGGAACAAAGTACACTTTTACGGACAGTCACAATTATTACACCAATGCTCAGCTCAACAGATTATCCTCACTGCAGACAGCCACCGCAGTCATATTCTGCACTTCCTGGGTAGGATCCGACAATTCCAAGCAGATACACGTTGCTTCTTCTCAAATTCACCCGGCATGCTCCACTTCAAGTGCCGACAGCTTCAGTCGATCCCCTAATCGATCTCTGCAACAATCTCCACGATTCCTCAATAGGTCTACAAAGTAAATTCCACAGAAAAAACTGATTCCGTACACAAATTGATTCATCCTTTATAATCGATAGTAGCTATTCGTGTATTTGTACTTTTTTTCCGGATAGGTGTGACATCATATTCGAAATTCATGAAAAGTCCATAACTTTCTTCAAGATCGATTTTTCGCTTAGGTTCTAGCGCTTTCGAGTGCTTTCCATTTGTCGCCAAAGTCACCAAGTTTCTGGCAAAGTCGCCCCATGGTCACCGAATCCGTCTCCAAGGGGTCATTGCTTAAACCCTCTTTTGTTAACTGGTGACATGTAAAGCATTGCAGGGAAGCATCAACTCACGTTCGTAAGAATATTTTGAAACAAAAAAAATCAATAGTTGTTATTTATTTATAACATTATGTATAAAAGGATCAATTAATAGGCAGAGTAAATGTCATAAAGATATATTTGTTGTTTGTTAGAAATAATAAAAGCTTTACGACAGCTTCTCGTATGAACTGTATTTAAGTGTTATTTTTCTTACTTTTTATTTTCTTAGAGAAATAATTACAGTTTAAATAATAATTTAAAATCTAGGAATATAATATGTTCAGGAAACATTTTGATTTATCATTTAATTAAAATACACTGATAACATTTAAATTTTGTGTCCCTTCGTACGTATACAAATGCTTTCTTTGATATATCATATATTAATATTCCTAAATTTCGAAAGGAATATAAATTATAAGAAATATTTATTGGGTTTCTAGTATACTAGAAGTTGAACAAATTTATCAAGCTATTTCGCAGCTGTTAAAAAATTTCGCTTTCATTTGTTTGAGCATTTATGTATAGTAGCTAAAAGTAACGCTTGTTAAAAACTCATTTATATGTAAATGTATATAAACCACCAAAACGTTTATCGTTTTAGTAAGCCACAAAATTTGCCTATATGTGCAGTTTTTGCCTTAACCAGTAATAAACTTATTTTTTGAAAAGTGTGTCTGAATAAATTTCCCCTAAATTTTTTATTGGACTCAAATAAATATATATAAAAATTAAGTAATTTATATACCTTTAGAATGATGTATCATCTTAAATCATAAGTAATCAAGAATCATGAAATGACTAAAAATGAAATAAATTACTTAGAATTTTGAGAAATTTGTGAAGTAGTCCTTTTATGCATGAATATTCTCATTATCTTTTTAATTTATCTTCCATCTTGGAATTTTTTAGGTTCAAATTATTTTAATATTTATTTGCCATTATAATCCAACATAGAGAATTTATAAAAGATCACGTAATGTAATGTATTAAATTAAAACTAACTCTATTTAATTCGTCGCAAAGAAAAAAGTATCCCTTTCGTGGTGGAGTCTATTTTTTGCAACATATTTCATAGAATAGTTTCAATCTTCATCTATTAAGATAATTTCATTTATTTTATATTTTTTTTACTTTTATAGTGCCAATAATAGTTGTATTTCTCATAAAATATTTTTTATCTTAATAACTTATGTTTTGCTTTAATTTTAATATCTTTTCAGAATATTACAGACAACTTTAATCAAATGTCATCTACTCTAATATCTTATTGTCTGTTTTAATTTAATATATGACCTTTAATATATGTTTTCTTTCTTCTTGAAATCGTTTTTTATTTATTTCATTATCAAAGGGGGAATCATTTTTTTTTAATCTTCAGAATGTCTGTGCTTTTTATTTGATTAAACATCCCAGAAGGAATAAAATATGAGTGAAAGAAGTGTTTCACAAATTTTAAGCCCATTTGGGGAAAATGTCGCAACAAAGTTGTTTTAAACACTTTTTGTTAAACACTTAATGAGAATGCGAATACAATGCTCCTTTCTTCTGGAAACAAAAGTAGTCTATTATATGCTATACGAAATTTTGCTAGTGAAGTATTGCATGAGCATTAAATTATTTAAAATAACTTACCTTAGCATTTTATAATAATTGTGTTGAAAAGGACAATTTAAGCAATTTCTTAATCCTTTCAAAGTGAACACTGTCGGTCTTTCTAGGTAGCTCAAAATATCGTTCGTTTTAATATTATCGATAAATACGTATGTTTAACTACAATTCAGTTAAAAATTTAGGCAAAATATACTATGGCATACTTTTGAAAATTAAATTCATAACTTGTGAAAGAAGGCATCAAATATATACACAAATAATTTTACGATACAATTTTGAAAAGTGATCGGCTGACAATTTCGTGTGTACTAAAACATTTATCTCTTTGGTGTCTAATTAAATTATGTATTTTAAGTAATAAAACTGCCTATTATTAAATTTCGTTCCATTTTAGAAAATTATTAAGTTTCTAAAGCAATGGTATTTATTTAATCTTCTGTTGTTATTAATATTATTTAGAGATTCACAAATCAACACAGTTGCTAAAGAATTCTAATCAGTCAGTAATTCAATTTAAGTTTATTAAGATAACTAAAGTTGTCATAATATAAGACAAATATTTTATGAAGCTAGAGAATTTCTTTCCATTTTACGTCTGAATTCTATGCTTAACATAACAACTAATTACTTATCTACACTGAACTAATCGGGTTCGGTTCCATAGTAGAGCATTGCATGAGGGTTCGACTCCATTATCCTGTATAGAACTTTTGTGCGTTCCCTTTTAAAGCTCTTTACTCAGTGTCAGCATGTTACAGATATCTCGCATCGATATCTTCAGCTCACTATCTCTACCACGAGCCACAAACGAAAAATGTTTATTTGTTTATATAATCATCTCTTCATTTGTGTTCACTGTATTTCAGTAGTTCGATTCTAATGTTCGAAATCATATTTCATTCTTTGGGAGAGATTCTAAATTCAAACAAGATCAAATAAAAAAAAAAAAGATTTTGAGAATTACTTGAAAGGAAAAGGGCGACAAACAACCTCTATAACTAAGCTACAATAAAGAAATAACGTTATAAGTTTACAATTTGTGAGGGTTTTTGCTTTTGTTAAGAAACATACACATAGATACACAATTTTAATAATTCGGAGTTTTTTGGCCAAGATAATCGATGATATTTAAATATTGTAATCGGAAAACCTTAAATTATGTTAAAAGGGTAATGAGTTGCGGAAGCATATACTTTACTTCAAATGACTCAAATCAGTAGTCGTAAATGACACATGATTGATTAATATTTAAAATTCAGAAATAAACTTTGATTTAAGATTTAATAATCCAATTATTTTGCTCGAAAATATTTTGTAAAATCTGAAATTGAACTGATGACACGACAATTTAATATCCCTGTTAACAAAAAGAGCGAAATTATTCCAGGACTTTATTTGCTATGTTTTATTTCAATCTATTGGGTCTAAAGAACCTAATGATTAAGTGGTGAGAAATGTAGGACAGTGGGATGCCATCTGAGGTGGCGTGGTTAAAAATTAAGAGATCAGTCGCCAAAAGCCAATATGTTACATTCAAGTGCATCATAAATAAACTATCAAGCAATTAATCTCGTGTCCATTTTTTAAAATTTTGCTCTTAGTTTACTGGATTCAATGAGTTAACATTGTGAATCTACAAAAAATAATGGTAGCAAATTTTATAAGATGACAATCCGATAATGAGGACGAATGACTAAAGATTACATTCGAACAATTACTAACACACTCGGAATGCAAACTCGAAGGATCAGTTTGATTTAAGATCTTAAAAACTTCATTATTTCTCACTGAGATCATAGACAGAATTAGGAATTAAAGCGATGATAGGACTCAAACAGAGGAGGGTACGAAATTCGTGATTTTCACATTAGATTTACCTTCGAGAACTTTTTGGTAGCAAGAAAGTAGCTTTTTTTCTAGTGTTAACAGCTAAAAGTAATAACTTGTTTCGATTACTTTTAGATAATAATGATTTAGATATGATAATAATGTTATTAAAAATATCAATACATGTTTAAAAAGAGAGAGCGAAGCCACTAACGGATTTACTGTTTCCAAAATGTGGTACTCGTCAAATAGTTTGAAATAAAAATAATAACTGAAAGTAGGAAAGGCATTCAAGTATATTTCACACAGAAATTCTTTTGATGATTACAGTATTACCAACATTTTTTATTTAAACATAAATAATTTACTAAATTCCCAAACGATTTAATCCCCACGAGTGTATTTTACAACATACCAAACAGTTTTATTCAAACGAATAAAATTTAACACACAGCCAAAAGTTTATATTTAAATGAATATAATTTAATACACTACCAAAAGGTTTTATTCAAGTGTCTATAATTTACTTCACAACCAAATGATTTTATTCAAAGGGCTATAATTTACTTCACAACCCGATAGTATAATTCAAACGAATATTTTTATTACGCTACCTAAAAATTTTATTTTTAGAATTATAATTTACCACACTACGAAGCGCTTATAATGAAGCAAATATAATTTCAAAAGAGTATTCTGTTTTGCACAACTAAACTATTATATTTAAATAAATATAATTTCAAGTGAAATGAATATAATTTATTTCGTAACCAAACGGTTTTATTTAAACGAACATTTGTTTCTAAATTACCAAACGATTTTATTGAAACAATGTAATTCACCATTGAATAAAACAATTTTATTCAAATAAATATAATTTACTACCAAGCGATCTTATACAAATGAATATCTTATACATCATGCCGAACATATTTATTCAGCCGAATATAACTTAACACACAACCGAATAATATTATTCACACAAAATGTTATTACAATGTACCAAATGATCTAATGCACACAAATGTAGCTCACTACACTAATAAATTATATAAAAATGACTACAATTTACTACACTACCAAGCAGAGTTATTCATCCGAAAATAACATACAACACAAATAAAAGATTTTATTCACACAAATTTAAATTATATATATTACACATATTTTACAAAATGATCTCCTTCACACAAACGTAGTTAACTACACTATTAAAATATTTTATACAAACATTTAAAAATATTTTACACTCTACCAAACAATTTTATTCAGACAAATATAGTTTATTATACAAATATAGTTTTACCATATGACTTTGTGAAAAATATAACATTAATCTACAAATAGATATTTTTTAAAAAAAGAAATGATTTATCAGACTGATTATTCAAACTGTGCACAACTTTTAAACGTATATGAACTAAATTTTTTGTATTTTATATACTGATTTTATCAATCATTTGGATGAAAAAGTATTGGAAAATATTAATCCGTCTTAAGACTCTTTAGTTGGAATGGATCTCGCTCGTAGGTAGAGGATAATATGTACGAGTATTTTGAGATGTATAAAAACAAGTTAGAGTTGAGAAGTGCATCTAACCTACAATAAAACACATTCCGCATAGTAAAAATTTAGGAGAGGCATAAAAATGGTAGATTTTTATTCACCTTAAATATTTAATACCAAACAACTAGACAATCAAGCGAAACAAGTATAATTAAGCTTCTCTTCCATCCTTCGCGCAATTACCGAATGGTGGAAAAATCGAATTATCTGTATTTTCTCCAGAGAGAAAAAATGAGGAATAAACGATTAAAAAAATCTCTGTACGGGGTAATTTAATATTTTTTACTCCTGTTTTCTCCTCTTTTTTTTACCTGGGCTAATTTTATTGTAAGAGATAATGAAACAAAATAAATCTTTTCTTCTTTAGGGATATTTTATTTTTAAGATTCATTTTTTTACTCTGTAAATATTCATTTTCTCTTTTTAAGTATTTCTTATCTAGATTTCTATGATTTGATTACTTAAATATATATTACTATTTTATGTGTTTTTAAATGTTTAATTTTCAATATTAATTCGGGTATCTGAATTTGAGGTATCATCGACAATTCAAGTATTCCTTTTAATGAAGAAACAATATTATGAACCCTTAAAATGAATCAACTGCAAAATTCCCATTAACGGTATCATGGGTGTAATTTCAATCCAGTTATAATGAATTTTGTTTTATAAATTTAATAAAGACACACATGTCAATGAGATTACAGACGTTATAAGAATACTATATTTTACGCAAATTATAAAATTTATTTTATACAGTTATTAATAATAATACTTTAGATGATAAGCATTTCTTTATCATTTAAAAAAATTCAACACTTCATCCCTTATCTTCAGCAATAAGTCTACTTAATAATTCTCCACATCAACGGCTTTTGCATTGTGTTCTTAATTAGGGTTTCAATTGTCTTCAGAATTGCTAAAATCAATTGCTTCCTTGCATAATTATTTCCATCATTTAGTTTTTTGGAAATGCCATTTTACCAAATCATTTTCACGGCATTAAAATAAATGAGATTAAATAAATAAATACACTTTCAGAGTAATTATTTTCTTACTTCTAAGTTTATAATTGTCTTACTAGAAATAAAAATTATAATTCCGGTACTTATCAGCAAACTGAATCATCACGAAGTTATTTCAAAAACCGCTTACGTTATCATGGGTGAAATATCGCCTAGAACAGTTTTCATTGCTGTGCAAGTACTCACGACAAATGTGAATTATTTTATGGTTAATGTATCTCTAATAGTAATCCCATTAGTTACTAGTAATTCGGTTTTCTTAATAACTAGAAAAACAATTTAAAGGGGAGTTTACCCATAACTCCTTTGAAGCGTTAATCTATTGCAAAAATGTTATATTTTGAGTCTGCAATGAATATTTCAACAGTCAAGTCAAGTCAACATAACAGCATGTAAAAAAACCAAGACCATGTCATTGCTTAATCTAAATAATCAATGTCGTTGCTTATTTTTCACAATTTCTAATTTTATACAATTATTTTTGAAGAACAATAATATTCACCAACGAACTAATCGTGTTGAATCGATGTACCATTTCTCCTACTCACAGTAGCGAATACTTAGCAGACGATAACAAAACACCTACCATAATATATCTCTTATCTTCTTCATTGTTTGGTATGTCTGACTCTAAATAATCGAATTTCAAAGTTATTGAAAAATAAGTTTATTAAATTGAGCATGTATTCTGTGTCTGCTAAGTTAATGTTAAAGAAATTTGTTTTTCATTAATTTTTGAGCATTAATTTAAGTGAAAAAGGTTAATTATCCATTTTAGACTTTAGCACGCAATGAAGTTTCATCGAAATCGGGTTGATACAAAACTGAACGAAAAATGGCTGAAAAACATCCGTATTTCTGAAAAAAAGTGGGAGTCGACTAGTTTTGCAATATTATATTAAATGAAATAGTCAAGTACTATAATAAATACAGTAGTTTGTAAACTAGTATACAAATCTCATTAATATATATATATATATATATATATAATAATAATAATATATATATATTGATAAGTAGTTAAATTAACAAGGGAATTAAGTTCATTCTTTATTTATCGAAATCCAGTAATTAAATTCTTACATTAGAAAGCAAAATATCTCTTATGCACTTAAAATGCTGAGCAAATATGATAAGGGTGGTTTCCATTTTTTGTATACAGATTTTGTATATTTCTTTTAAACTTTTACTTTCACTTATGCACTAAAAACTTCATTATTTCTCTTTTTACTTAACTTATAGCTTTTTTTTTAGCTACTTAACCTTTGTTTTATCGTTAGACAGATAAAGAGATGTAGTTAAAACAATAACAATAAACTTGATTCATTCATACCTCTTTGCTGATTTACGTTGGTAAGCAGCGAAAACTGCGTTTGTATGTGTCAACTACGATGGATTACAGAGGTTTCCTCCTTTCTGGTTTTTTTTTTTTTGTAAGAAAACATCATACACATGCTTCCCTTATAAAGCGCCCTCTATAGACTTGCAATAACATGAGGAATCGCTTTTATATGATTTAAACGATACTTCTTTGCATATTGTAAGTACTATATTTATTCGTGTAAGGCAAAATATATATAAAAACAATAAATTAGTAACAATAGAAGATTGAAGAACCAGTTTTTGAATTATATAAATAAAAACAAACAAATAAGTAACAGTAAACATATTTGATAGAAATGTCAAATATATTCAATAACTGAAGAAAACCAAATATATTTCAACACCGGATATATGCATATTATTTAACAAGTTCGAGTACATAATATTAAAAGAAAATTATCTTGTTTTGTATATTATAATTTCCGTTACTTGTTTTTGAAAACCAGACGAGCATTTTCGCCTAACTAAAAAGATGTCATTAAAGGACGTGAAATTCTGCCAAAAAAGGAAAATGTCTTAAAATGATGCGTTATTTCGCCACCAATAGGAAGTGTTTCTGAACGATTCAATATTTTGTCAATAGAATAAAGTTTGAAATTAAACATGGTATTTTCCGTTTTGCTCTTTGCCATAGTGACGCGAGTGGCGTACTTTCTTATATACCACGTGGTTGATTGCAATCTTTTTTAAGCGCTTGTTTAAATAAGAGATATTTGCTTATTTCCGTTTCATTGAGAAGCAACACGAATACTGGGAGTGACAAACCTTGTAATTTCAACAAATCAAGTGAAAACGGCGACTCCTGATCTGGTTCTTCTATCTCCAAACGTCCACTCTACGCCATCGGGAGGACTTGGGGCCTCGATCCGATTTAACGTGCATCTACCCCATCATACGGCGATTATTTAGAGGTATCAGAGATCGAACCCACAACTCCACGAAAATAGTGCCGGTGGTGAATCTACGATTATGACCCTTAGGCTACAGCTGCCACTATTTAAGCAAGAACTATTATTATAGCTGCTATTTTCACTATAACATTTCGAAGACAACCACTGATTTAACTTTGTGGTTCTGAAAACTGTTGAACATTCACACATAGTTTAACAAATGTGGACAAGGACCAAATGATTTAGTATAAGGCATCGGAAAAACACGAGTCACTACTTAAATTCCTGTATGCTTAAATTTAAGTGGCGTCGACTTCCTAATAAAGAAGACTAATTCGTGACTACCTTGAATGGTATCATGAATTTATTAATGGTATCAACTTTCGTTGTCGAAGTGTACTTAAGTGTACACAAGTACTTGTATCAAATATTCTTAAGAAAATAAGTTTTTAAATAAGATTAGGGGAGTTTGGCTTGACAACGCTATTTACTCGATATTCTTTTATAAAGCCTTAAAAGTTTATGTAGAGAAAAATACTTAAAAATTAAAATGTTAGAAAATTTGATGCTTTAACAAAATCATTTGTTATTTTTAAATTAATTCTTTTATCCCTCGCATTATTATTTTTTTTAAAAAGTTCCTAATGGTTGTGATTGCGTTTTCCTTACTTATGACGTATTAAGTACATGCTTTTTTAAGCCAATACAATCACAAAATCGAATAAATGTGTTTTTCAAAAATAAAAAAAGAAGTAATAGTAAACCTCATGTATTCATTCTAGGGGATAATCCCAAGAAACTTCATAAGACTACTTCAAACTTACTTTCCATCTTCTGAGTAAAAAGTTAACTTTATTTCTTCTTTTCTACCCTGAACGATTTATAAGCTTTTAACTTGAATGAAAAGAACATCTAAAAGTATCGCCCTTGGGCTAGTTCACGGGGAACAAATAACGTTTTGATTTGAAAAACTAAGAACAATAGAAAAAACGGATTAGATAAAAGTATTAGGCATGTTACCAAAACGAATACTTTTGGAAATATCAGTACTACAAACAAAAACAAGTAAGGAAATAAAAGATTTATTCCGAGTAAATGAGAGGAAAAAAGGAAAAGAAAAAAAAAAAAAAAATAGAAGATCATTTACTTAATTCACCTTTTCTTTATTCTGGATCTTATTTGGTTCAACAACAGCTGTTTGATTTATTTTAATCAAGACGAATATCGGAGGACATTGGTTGATTAAGAGTAACGTCACTCAAAAGCAAAACGTAGCTATTGACGACGGTACTATTGAGTCATTGTCACTTACAGTACATTCAAATGACTCTCAAATGGGGAATCTTCTCTAAAGAAAGCTATCTTATCGGTCGGAAGAGTTAAAACGGTAATATTTTTAGAATATGAAGGGTGTCATACTTTTCGACTTATCAGCAAAAGGAAAATAGATCGTTGGACCATACAGCAGTGAGTGAACTCACTCCTGTTTTCCATTCTTCTAAGCTTCTATTTCCCCATCTCTAAAGCAGTTATTTTTTGTATCACTCTCGTATTTTTCTTGCAAAAAAGCTGAGAAATTTAATGATATTAAAAAGCTCAGTTGATTAAACGAAAATGGGACATGATTAGAACATATACTAACACCTATCAATTTATGGAAAATTGACTCATAATACACTTATATTAAAGAGAAAACTACGAACGTATTACACAGGATTTTCACGCAGAACGAATTAATAACGAAAACGAGTGAGTGATCGAGTATAATCTATTATACTTGCTAAAACTCTGTAAAATCGAACACGGTGAGAAATTTAAAAACTGTGTTTAATGAGAGAAATTAAGAAAAGAATAAAAATGGATAGTACCGTAATTGAAGTTCTTAGTATAAATTATCTCAAAACCTATTTTAATGTCAAGTATGCATATTTCAATCCTTTGATGTTTAAAATTGGTGTTCTTTAAATTGTGAAATGGAACATTCTGTTTTTAATGAAACATTAACTCCTGCAGTGCTGTGCGCAAAGAACTAGTTCCAGTCCTTTCCTTGGCGAATAATAAGGTCTTAATGATTGCCTTTAACATTTGAGTGACATGTTCAAAAACATAGCAGTGGTAACTGCTAGCTGACCAAACGATGTTTTCTAGTTCCAATTAATAGTCCTAAGCGGAGAGAGAGAATGGTTTTGAAAGAAAATAGTAATCAGTGTGGTCAATACTGTTTCTCACTATTACAGCATTTTGCTTCTCTGGATTTAATGTTGCTGAAAGGATTTTGTAGCTAATGAATCGGAAAATAAAATACCTGAAAAGGGTATAATTTTTTTTTTCGAAATTGGGTTGTACAACATTTAAAGGGAAATTTTTTAGCAGAGTCTTTTTTTTTTCTAGCAGTTAAAAAAAAGGAAAACGCAAAAAGCAAGAAACTATTCTGTTATGTGCGCAGTTGATCTAAAGATATATTTGTTCGCAAATATACATCCTAGAAACTATCTGTGAGGCAGATTTTTTATTATATATTATTAACAATTTAAATGCAACAAATATAATTTTAAAATTACTATGCATTTATTTTTATATTCTAATTCTAAGGAAGAAAGAAAATGGAAGACATTGATGACTGCGATAGTTGATTTAGAAATATATTTTAAAGCAGGAAGAAAAAAAAAACTAAAAATCGAATTGATATTGTGTCTATAGTACAAAGTCTGATAAGCCTTAATTAGCTAAAACATATTATTATGCAGAATAAAAACTATTATATTTTTTCATATACTTTGTTGGAAATTCAGATTTGTCGTTATTTTCTTGTTAATATTGTTTTTTATAATAACATTTTCCATAACTGCAATTTGAAAAAAAAAAGATGTGATGAAAAATTAAAATTCCACATTTCAAGTTGCCTTTCAATAGTGCTGTGATGTAACAATGAGAGAAAAAAAATACAATCTTTCTGTCTGAACTTGTAATATTCAACATTGCTTTGTAATTATACATTAATGCATTATTGTTGCAAAAAATTATAAATTATTTTATAAATATAAATTTAAAGTAACATAAGTAAAAATTTTGTTACATAATATATACTTTTATTTAATGGCTTTTTTAAATTTCTAAACTTTAACAATGTTTTAAGGATGTAACGGGTTCACACACGTTTTTCCTTTCAAATACCCTTTTCCCTCTTATGGGCTTGCCCTCTATATGCAAGTAAGGAATCATGATCTTTCTTTTGTAAACACGAGCGGCACACACCCGCTCTTTTTTTTTCCCTTTTATTTTTGTCTAGATTACTGTTTGAACAATTATTAGGCACAGCTTAGCCAGATTTAGATTTTGAGTCATAAGCTCTAACTGTTTCTCTAACTCACTTACTCAACTAATATTTTGGGCTACTATATAACGCTGTTTGATTTGAGAATCTCGACTTGAGAAAGAAATGCGATTAATGTAAGTTAAATTTATTGGAATGTTGAGAACAGAAAAGGATTAGATTGAGAGATTGGACTTGTTTGTATGTTGGAAGGGATTTGAAGGTTAGGGAGCATATTGTGATATGACATTGGGGTCAGAATGTTTAACGGTTGTCAGATAGCTGATATCGAACTTGGCTCCATTGTATAATTTTGTACCAAACACGGATCCTCTTTAAGGTTTTTTTTTTTTTTTTGATAAGTACAAATTTAAGTTAACATGAGACGCCCATTCATTTTTATTTATTTTTACTGCAATTGTTCCATCTAATTAAACAGTTAGTTAACACTAAATTCTAATTAAAAATACGTAAGAACAAGGTAAATTTTTTTATTTATCCCTGAAGGAAAAACATGCCACTCTGTCTAGATCCCTCCATAATTTCTCATTAACGAGATGATTTAGAGAGATTTTAAAATAGGATCGAATAATAAAGTCTTAGCTTACGAATTCATTCGTTCTGGTTCAGTCACTTCACAAATCTATCGGTGAACATCTATGGTGGTTAAAGCTCATAATTCAAAATGCAAACAGTTATGTGGGAGTGACAACTCCCGCATCCTCCATCCATAGAGGACAGAGATTATTTTCTTTTCCCAACCTAAGATCGGTTAACCAGAGAGTGCAGGTGTTCTAGACTATTCTCATCTGTTAGTGGGAAAAGTATTTCCCAGCAATAATTGAACTGAAAGAGGAAAACAACAAAAGAGCGGGGACAGACAGACTTCGACGACGCAGGAAATAAAAAGACGTGGTATGTTCGAAAAGTGTCGAGCATAACGTTTTGATAGATGAAAAGTGATATATCACCACCATTTGATAAATTGATCTGTAAACTTGAATACTTGTCATCTTTAAATTTTTTTAATTTACTGAATTCGCGTGTGGTAATTTCTGGGCAGTACAGTATACACATTTATTTTTCATTATACTTAATGAAGAATAATTCTTAATATGATAATAATACATTTTTTTTCCAAATCTTACCTAAACGAAACTTTCATGAATTGTAATAAACAATATCCAAACAGAAGTGAGCATTTCGCAAAAAATTAAAGCACAAAAAAAAGAGGAAAACTAAGAAAGTATGCTTTAGGAATCAGTAATGCCTTCTATGAACAATAAAGTAAACAAGGATATACTCGTATTGTACGTGATAATCAGAAACGAGATTTTTGAAAACGGGAGGCCCGCACAAAATGCGGGCAAATCCTACTGAGCACAAAAAAGGGTTACCCGTGTGAGATAAGGGCAAAACACATAGGTACTTAATTATAATTTTCATCGTATAGTAATCTTATTATATAGCAAAAAAAGTAATTCTTGGTTGTATAGTATAATATTCTTTTATTGTAAAAGTAACATATTTAATGGTTTGACTATTTGGATAATGAATTAAAAACCAATTAAGTGTGTGTAATAGCTGCATATACCTTCACCGGCACTTCTGTTTCGGAACTTAATCGAAAAAAAAAGCCTATTATACGAATCTAGAATAATTCAACGACAATTTTACTTTAATTTTATATTTCCTGTGGATATTTGAGGGCTTTTTCAGTTATTATTCCATTATAGACTTTTTATTTCAATGTATTCGAAGTAAGTAAATCTCTTAGTTTTTCTTCATGTTCTAAGTAATTCACTTTATATATTAAATCTTAAATATTTCCAGTAGCATTTACTATTAACAGTACATGCGTATTAAAATATTCCAAAATTCAAAAATGATTTTTAGATGGTTCAGTATGTTTTAGAATGTTCATAATGTTGTAGAGTGTTTTAGATTGCTCAGTATGCTATTGAATGTTTTAAAATATTCAGTATGTTATAGAATATCTTAGAATGTTCAGCTAGTTTTCATACATTTATTACAAAAATTGCTGTTCGACGAATATTTAGAATTGCATTCGCATTCTTGAGGAGTGACGTTGGAATTAAAGCATTAATACAGCTAGCTTTGGAACTTTCAATAGAAAAATGCTGTTTGGCGAATATTTGCAGTTTCAATCCGCATTCTTGAACTCTTCTCCACAATTATCATAAAAAGTGAAAAATGTAATAAGTCAAGGGTGAGGAAATTCTACTTGGAATATCAATATTAACCTAATTTCTAAATATGTTAAAATAGACATTTGATTTAGTTCAGATTTCAAGGTCTTAAGAAAAATCTTTCACATATAACTTTTGTTCTTCTACTCGTCAGAATCTAATATCATATGATCTACGTTAGAAAAAGCCATTTTTCAATTATTTATATGAAAAAGATGTTTTTACATTTCTTGTTTTTTATTCTTGTTGCCACTTTTTACATTTATGTATTTCATCGCGCTTTGTTATCGAGCGATGGATTGTACCCTGCTGAGTTAGTACCGCTCTAGTAACCACTCACATTTATTATATAAATTCAAATTATTTTTTCATTAATTACATACATTAAATGCATTATGCTGAATGGCCTGGAATACAATCCCTAAACACACCAAATATAATTCTCTCTCTTTATTTATGTTATCAGCAGCCATTTTTCTTTCTTTTCAAAATACTAACACTCTTTCATAATATAAACATTGTAATGTACAAAAACGATGTCAGCTGTCAACTACAAAATGAATGAAACGATGAATGAACGCTGAACGAAAAAATGAATGAGCGTTTTAAAAAAGTTATTTGACAGTGCACCAAATGTAACAAGATAGGAAGCACAATTTGGCTCGAACAGGAATAGACAAATTAAGACATAAAAAAGCGTAAGACCTTCTGGAGACAATATTTTCGAATTCCATGTATAAAGCTTTATTATAAATGTATAAAATAAGTCTGTTTGTTATATATATATATATATATATATATATGTTGCATGTTAATGATGTAAATTTGACTCTTCACGGCAATTAACCCTTTTTATAAAAATTGTACTTTGTTCTTAAGTATTTGCAAATAAAATAATAATAATAAATTAGATAAAATAAATGATAAACGAAAAAAATAGAATTTAAAATGATCGGTAGGGGTGACCAAATCACGGAGCATGGAACAAACGTGGAGCATTGAACAAGCGCTTCAGCTCAAGCACTAATTGAAATATCGGGGTGTCAAGTTTTGAAACAGAGTTTTTGCGATAGCGTTCTGTGTATTTGTGTTTTTATCTTTAATTTGTGTGATACGATGTATGTGTCTGTCATTTTTCAACATTTTTTTTTAAATTACATATATCCATCACTATGTAAAATAAAATGTCCAAAAGAAAGCAGAACGTGATAGTAGCATAAATTTGCTAAGCAACGGAAAAATGCATTTTCAAAACAAATTCACCAAGAAAACCGTTTTGCATAGCTTGCATTTTCACAAACCGTTTTACATCATAGAAGACATGATCTTAGTAGACATTTTTGAACAGAATCAGATATATATAAAAGAAAAAGAATGAAATTTTTCTAGGTACTGAGTTGCGAAAAGAATATGTGACAAGAGAAAGCAAGAAATCAAAAGAAGGCAAAATATTGTATATTTGCTAAAGTAAGTTGAGAAGATTTAGCAATGTCAGCAGCTTCATATGAAATTGCTTTAGCTTTGGCGAGAAAATAGCCCATTTTTTCTGACTGAGGAAAAATTGTTAAGCCTTGTCTTCAAATATTTGCACGCTATCTGGATAATAAAGGTTTTGAAAGGAACGTAGACTTGAAATTGTTTTATCAAGGCAGGCAGTTATAGAACGTATCGAGGATATTTCTCTCAAGATGCATCCCAACATTTTGAAGACTTTTTTCATCCTTATACTTTCTTTTCAATATGACACATATGATGCTGCACAGTTATATATTCTTATAAGAGGAATTAGTGATAATTTTAATGATTTTGAAGAAATTGCCAATCTGGAATCATTTCATGATAAAAACAAGAACACTAGGCATATTTGAAAAAGTAAAATCATTTCTAGAAAATTTAAAAGTAAGTTGTATCAAACTCATCAGTGTGTTTACTGTTGGAGTGTCTTCAATGTTTTAAATCGTCCTATACTAAAATGTTATTGCCTTGTACACTAAGAGGCATTATGTACCAAATCTTTAAATGTACAACATGTTATTAACTGGTTGTGAAATTTGGGAGGAAAATTGGAGCAAGAGTTTTAAGCAGACGATAATTCAGAAAATATTGTGAATTGTCAGATTTAGAATTTGATGATCTTAATTTCAGTGTGAAGATCACTGACTTTTTAGAGGGTAGGTTCTGAGTAGATTTCGGAAATTAAAAAGAATGCTCTTTCTAATTTCCTAAAACAGGAACATAAACTACCTGATGAACGTATCCTATTATTTGATAACTTACTATTTGATTCGGCATTGTTAGGTAATATTAATAGCTATCTCATTGACTTAAATTTAAGCTTACGAGACAAGTATTAAATATTTCCTAGCTTAATAAATAGCATCGGTGTGCTTAAGTGAAATAAATATTGTTTATCCTTCAGTTTGAAAATGAAGGTTTGAATTAACTTCTATGCTTGAAAGAGGAGAGGGAATGTTCTGAGAATAACAACAAAGATTATAAAAAGTGCTCGAGTAACTCGACATGGCGCATTTAAACTCGTCTGTCAAAAAATTGGTGCATGATATACAAAAAGTTGCTCACTCCTGATGTACGGTCTTAGAATAACAACCGTTCGAATTCAACTTGCATGAAATTAAATAGTTTTTTCATTTGTTGTTATAGGTTGAAAAAAGTTCAAAGCAGTTTAAAATATAAAATTCTTATTTGATAGCATGAATGAAATAACTTATTTTGTGAACATCTCTCTTCCACTTCAATTTCAGAACTTAATATTCATGATTCTGATATTTTCTACACGAAGAAGGCGTGTCTTTAATTTAAATTAATTTTAATTTTGAATCATTACTTTAACAAAAAAAATCCATTTTAAAAAATTTATAAGTTATTTTTTATAAAACATTTCTAGAATTAGTGATTATATTGTAAACTGAAATTTGGATTTAAAGTTTGAGTTTGTCGAAAATATTATTTCTGGACCAAGATTATTAAGCTGCTGACTCAACTAATTCATTTCATTTATGAGATTCAAGTTGAAAGCATGTTTTGGAAGAGCTTTTAATATCTTTTGTGAAATTTTGATCTTGTTTATGTAAGTTTTGATCTACGAGTAAGTACGAGTATCGCATTTAAAACTTTATATTGACAAAAGACATTTAAGAACGACATATTTCATCCCTAAACAATGGGGTTTCCTCCATAAAATTGACAAACCAATAAATATAAAACAACGAAATAAAAGATATCATGGTAAAATATTTCTAAAAATATTATTTTAATCAAGTGCACTAAAATAATTTTCTTTAAAAACAAATACAGCAGAAAACATCATCATCATCAACAACAACAACAATTAATGAACTAGCATCTAACAAATATGAGTAAAAAAATGTCGCATTTTTATGATTTATGTTTTGACGTAAAATCAGATCTTTTTTTTATAGTTTGACTAAAAAGATTGTGAATCTGTTTATTATTCGTTATTACCATATTATAAAGTAGTCTCTGAATGTTGAGCCCCTCAGGAGCTGACTCTCTTTAAATAAATACAGGCAACAAATACCCGAGTCATCTTTTCCCCTCACATAAGGCTTACTCTTTTTTGGTAAACATGCGTGACGCAACCATAGATATCCAAGCGATAATTTTCTCTTTTCATGCTTCATGTTTGTCTAAATTCCAGTTACGAATGCTGGGGAATGAGGATGAGAGAGTCGGTTTTCTACACGATGTATTCGATAGTGTTTGAGATTGTTTTGCATTTAGCCTACAGTGATCAATGCGTCTTGCTAATTGTAAACTGTAAATCATACAACCAACAGTTTAGAAGATTTTACACTTGCGATTGCATCCGAAATCGCATCGTGCGAACATGGACATACTCTAACAACTCAGGGAAAAGTTGGAGTATAGTTGTAAGTCAAGTGATGAAGGAAGGATTTTTAGAACATTTGTAATTGTTTGAAAACATAACTGTACAGTTTCTCTTTTTTCATGAATCATTGATCATTTTCATCATTATAATGCGTTTTGAAGTATAGCAATTTTCAACGTAATGATCAGTTTGTAATCACTATACATATTTGTGATGTCAAATCACGTATTATATTAGCTTACTATTTATATATATATGAACATTTAAAGGAAATGTTGTCTGCATTTTGAAACTATTATAATGCTTAGAAGTTTTCAATTATTATGTAATAGTAAAAAAAATAGATTATCATAATATATAACAAATGAATACATCTTTAACTCTCTAATCAAAAGTCAATTTATAAAAGGCATAAATAATTCAAAATAGCTAAAGGATTAGATCCAACTTTAGGCTGCACCTTTGAGACGGATAATGAAAAGGCACTAAAATGCGATACACACGCTTTCAACCTTCGCTATAATGCCTCTCTATTAGACTTTACTTTAATGAAATACTTTTATATGATTTTGCTTCATTTTGTTTTGGGTCGCCAAAGTGTGGGCTAAAAATTAGATTTTTCCTAATATAAGTATTCAAAAATTCATTAAAAATATGTCAATTATTTTCAATTTAATTTAAGTTCCTTTTCAATAAAATATATTTATTTGGTATTAAACGTTAGAAAATGTTTTTAAACCTTAATCAATTAAAATCTTAGAAGTACTTCGTATTTTTTTTAAATCTGAGCTCAACTTAAATCTGTCTCAAATGAAAAAGGTACTTTCTTTACTATTATGGAGGAGGGGAAATTTCATCCGAATTATTTTAAAAGCAGTGACGGCAAAATGAAAATTTAATAGAAATAAATTTTATTTTACCGTTATAAACCTAATAGGGCATTTAATAACCTTCGTTCTGCTTGTTTTTATTTCTGTAATCATCAGATTTTGTTTAGAAAAGGGTTAATGTATTTTTCTATTATTTGTTTCTCTAACTTCTTTAAATTTTTTAATTTTCTTCATGAATGTCTTCGGATTTTCTGGGTACTTCGACTTGATTTATACTTGTATTACTACTAAACTTATATAGATATAAAAGATATGTAATAAAACTGTAATGTCCTTGAAAATATAAATTTGTTTTAATTAATCACAAAAAAAGAAGGAAAAAATCAAAAGGATTAAAATTTAGGATAGATGCTGATGTTATTTTGGAGAAATTCTTAACCCTGTTGGTTACCAACTTTTTTGCCATTTAGTTCAGTTAAAAGAAATTCATAAGATATTAAAAAACGAGAAATATCAGAATTCCTTTAGTTATCTTATATGTAAAATAAGATACATAATATTTCACGATATCGTTTGATAACATTAAATACCATGTGATATTACAGATATAAAAACTTCATTATTAAAAGAAGATAATCTTTTAATGATGTGTAAAATTAATATAACGAAACTTCTAACTCATAAATAAAAATTTAGTAAATTTATTTAAATTCCAGATTCTAATGTAATATTTTGTTGATGTAAGAAATTTTATCTGTCCTTTTGTATTTTTTAATAGATATTTTGGAAAAAATGAGTTCTAGGAACTGAAAATTGAATTTCTTTCTCGTGGGAGTAGATTCTAAATTTACGAGGGAAAAGTTTAATTTTCTTAAATCTCTAGCAGAAAGAAAGAAATGAAACTAATATCTCTAGCCAATAGTCTGAGCCATGGGAATACATTCTAGAAATCTTGGAAAAACTCTTTTATCTCTATTCTCCTGAAACGTAAAACCAGAGTGAGAAAAATCTGAAGTGATGCGAAATCACCATTATATATATATATATATGCAACGATATATTATAGGCTTCAAAAGAGAGGAAGAAAGATAGGCCAATTCTGATCATAATGAGAAAAAACTGGAATCTCTGCTATATAATGGTCAGTTATATAACTTTGAAACAAAACGAAACTATGCTCTTACTGGATTCATAAATTAACACTTAACTAACAGATTTAATCATCAAATTTCGAAAAAAAATTCCCACTATAGGATTGAATATCTTGTAAATATACCACATATTTTTTAGTATTTGAGGTAGGGGAACACACCCACCGTAACTTATTTGATTTAATTTTGAATTTTTATTAACCTTTTTACTTTTGTTATCATCTTTTGTTTGCTTAACGTTTTTAAAGAAAGATTCTTTTAATCGATTTTAACAAATTTTTGTCATAGCATAGCCTGCTTTGGCTTCTGTGTCATTTTACTCCACTGTCACTCACTCACTAATTTTTTGTATTTGAAAGTTTATCCAACTAAATTATGGGGATCTGTTTGCATAAGGATATAATAGTTGATAAAAAAAAAAAAAACCTTGGTACTTTTCCTTTAGATGCGCGCTAGCGTTAAGTAGCGAAATATAAAATGTTTTTATGTCATTAGTTTACAAAAGTTATGATAAAAATAATTCTAAATGGAATTATCATGCTCACGAAATTGTTTTATTTTAAAAAGTTTTTAAGTTATTTGTTTGTTGAGTCACAGCCAAAGCGAAAAATCTGAAGTTGGCGAAATGTGCATCCGATTTTCGGAAAAGTGCCAAAACGTTCGACTAGAAATATTTATAGTTTACCATAATTAAGGCACGGAAAAGAAAATGCTATTGAAGAGGTATATTATCTTACATTTTGTGTATTTTAAATATATCCGTTATGAAAGGGGGTCATATATACTCAAAAGTCCGTGTCAGAATCCGAGGATTCTAATCATTTATTAAATTAACTTTTTATCCATTGGAATGCCTCCCTGTCATCCATACAGTTACTATTGCAGCAATTTTGAAAAGTTCAAGCTCCTTTGGGAATATAAATAAGATTAGAATTTTGTATCGATTTCTTAAGAACAAAAATGCTTTCTCGACTCATACAAGGATTAACTTTTATTTGAAACTATACAATAGGTAACAAATGATCTAAATCTAGCATGTAAAAATCTCGACTCATGCGGCCAAGCCAAAATAAAGGCATTTTAAAAAATATGCAATAGCTTAATATGTGAAATTTATAAGTATTCAGAATTATTAATAACAGAACCACATCATTCACTACGAAATTATTACTAATAGTATTGAATCGATACACCATTTCCTCCATCAACAGCAGATATTATTTTAAATACCGACAATACTCGTAAAATGACGCCAATACTCTTCCACTACCTTGCTTGGTGTGTCTTATACCAAATATTACACTTTCAGCGAACAAGAAAAATGTTTTTTATTATAATGAAGCCTATTTATTTAAGTAAATATATTCAGTATGATAGGTTAATGTACAAGAATAATTACAGATTTTATAAATTTTTGTATTATGCTACTCATCTATTTTAGGACCTTATTGTTCACTTAGTAAAGATATCTTGTTTCAATTAAACTGTATTATAAACCGACGGGGAACATCGGTATTTCATAGAAAAGCAGAAATATTTTTCTTTCTGATAAAAAAAATTCTGTTTCACATGTAATAATGCTACATTATAATTAAAGAAGATGGCATCTCGTGGTATTTAAACTTTTCGGGCTTTTATCTCCGATCTGAATAAAAAAAATTATTTTGAGCCTGGACATATAAATCTTCACTTGCCTACACAAAAGCAGTTATAGATAATAAGGGATGTTTAAAAATACTTTAAAACTGAAAAGAAGCAATATCATCCAGATTGAATTAATTATGTGATAAACTGAAATTAAAACAAGCAATATAGACTAAATATTATCATGTAATACAGCGATTCTAATAATATTGTGGATATAATTTTTGTATTTTTCTTTTAACACAAAACTATAATCGCTTAACACGAAAAGATTTTGGTTTTGGTACTCAGACCTTTGGGCTTTTATTTCATTAAATCAAACAAAACGCAGGGCATAATTTTCTCAGATAGTTGAGAAACTGAAATTATTATTCTAGGTATTGATAATTCCAACGGGAAAGGAGACTATGATCTTTTTTTCCACAATAACTAGAAGGTGTTTTAGGGTTTCCAGGATCCAAATTTGTAAGCTTTGAATCCAAAAACATCACCCTAAACTTTCACGAAACTCATCAACTTCGTTTTACTCAGGATAATATCATCGAAATGCGAAAGGACTAGACATTTGATCGGGCGTATAAAGTGTAGTCACCACGATCAAAACATTTCCACCCACTTTTCCGTTAGTATTTTATTTCGAAGAAACGTATGTTGTTATTGATTGATTTCTTATTAACGTCGAAGTTAGAGTCAACACGAGGGCTGTTGGATACGGATCTTATAATTTTGAATCTCGGTCCAGGTTTGGTTTGGTTTCGTTTTATCAACGTTGCACTAGAAGCAACACAAGGGATGTTGGCGATGGACCTCGTACTTTTGAGCCTCGGTCAAGGACTATACCTGAGCTGGAACCCCTCTAACCTTACTTCCACTCCACGCCAATGGGAAGAATTTGGGCCCCGGCAAAATTTAACTTGCTTCAGCTATATGACGAGTCTTTAGTGGCATCAGGTCTCGAACTCTCGACTCAAAGAAAACCGCCAGCCGCGAGACCGCGGCCATAACCACTAAGCTACCACGGCAACTGAATTTAGGTCCAATGAGGACAATGACACTTGGGCTTAAGAACACAGAGCAAAAACTGAAAAAATTAATAATCGCATTGCATTTATCATCATCCATATACATGAATAATTTCACAATGCATTATAATTATATGAATAAAATCTCGGAAGAAAAAAAATGTAACTATGTATATATACGATTAATTTTAATTCCGAATTTTCTGTACACATGAATCTGGGAATAAATTTTAATAGTTTTTTTTTCAAAAAATAAAACCCGTTGTCTTGTTAAAATATGCTAGTTCCAATAACTATTTTTATCGTATTTTTAAGTGATTTGTAATCATTAATTTTCATAAACTTTTAAAATAGAATGTGTTCTGCCATGAAAACAATAAACGTCATTTATGCCAGAATCTCTAACTATTGCACTGAAATTTAATGATAAATTTTATTTTTTCGAAATTATATGGCATATGATTTCTTTTACTTTACAATCCTTCATCGAGGCTAGAATTTTATTATTCAATTGATTTGCGTTGTTAGAACAACGACATTAGAATAAAAATTCCTTTAAGCAATTTTAGCATTTCCTTCCGATAAAGAAAATATATTTTAAATTCTCATAAAACATTTTTTTTAAAAAAAAAATAGTAAAGGATGCGATCCTTAATTGGCAGTCGTGAAGAAGCGATATATGGAACTATTTGCCACTTTTCTAGAAACGCAATTTTTACTGTCTTCATGGCAATTAGAAATGATCAAAAGATTAATTAAAATAATGATTAGTGAGTCTTTTCAATTAAAGTTACACGTTGAGACAGTCACCGGAGGCGTTTTGACAAATATTAGTATTATTATTATTATTATTATTATTTTTTTTTTTGTTCGCAATGCGATTCTTGCTCATAAAAGATTTTAAACTTACAATAAATACACAAATGAAAACAACGTTTACTGAACGAATTCCAGGTTTGAAAAAAAAATAATAATTATTCGCGAGCAATGGTTATTTGCTAGAGTTCTGAAGAATCTCATTGTCAGAGATAAAAAAAAACATTTTCCTTTAAATGTTCTTTTAATTAATATTTAGTTCAATCGAAACTCTTTTTCTTGAAGATATCTATCGCGATAAAACTATATTAAAAACATCATTTATATGTAATGCACGAATTGAAATTCAAGAGCTTTAAAAAAAAAATTGTTTGAATGTTTATTTCAGGTATTTCATTGGTGCAATGTTATTGCTAAAAATTTAAATAGTTTTAATGCTTTTGTATTAATAATCTCTATGGTTTAAAATAATATAAAGAATAATTTACGATAATTTCAATAAACATATTGCGCTATAAAAACTTATATATATATATATATATATATGCATGTGTGTGTGAGTGAGTGTGTATGTACTGCTGCGAACTCGAGCTGTCGCTTTCTTGCAACATAAAGGAAAATGACATTTACACATATTTCATTAGTCTATCAAGGAAAAGTTAAGAAATGGCCCCTTGACCTTAGTGGTGGCAACGGTAGACTAGTGATTATGCCCGCCGACTCGTGGCCAGCGGTTTTCGTCCTGACGTAGTTTCAAGCCCTGGTGCCACTAAATATTGGCTGTGTAGCCAGGGCTAATGTTTGTTAAATCTCTCGAGTTTCAAAGTCGTCTCATTGGCGTGGTGTAGAAGTTAGGAGAAGGAGATACTACTACCGCGTTACTTTTCCGACGAGGTGTCTACCTCGTCACTTATCCGAGATTCATAATTACGATGTCCAACACCAACAAACTTCGTGTTGATTGTAGTGTAACATTAATTTACAAACAAAACAAATAATAATCAGTCAATTTTAAGCTTGTCGAAGAATTTGACTGAAATTTCGGTAACTGGCAAAAAAAACGTAGTTTTCAAAAACTGCTAGAATCTGGGCAAAAACTCGATTGGGTCAAAAGTTACAGATTTATCCTGAATGTTTCTCTGTGATGACACGCATTGCCTGAGTGCCTATAAATAGGACAGATGCGAAGTCGGAGGCAATCAACCGGGAAATAGATTGGAAGCGATCTGTATCTTCCGTGGTCTCTAGATGGCACTATCGGAATTTGGCTTGGAAGTGCAGAACATATTTGTGGAAATTTGTCCGTAATGCGATCTAGTAATCTGATGAGCTAAACGTTGCTGATACTACTGTGACTTACTTTACAATTGCTGTTTATGTTTCCATATCTGAGTTGCTAATTTGTGCAAGTACTGCGTTCTTGTTTGTGCAGTTACTTTCCAAGTACTGCTACTTGCATGTCTTTTTGTTATAAATATTAGTGAATAAAGTGTCATTTGCTACTATCCTCCACTTCGGACCGATTTTACTCTCGAACAGCAACGAGCGTTACAGAACTTTTGTAATATTCGTGTGAGATGTGGGACTATGTAGTGAATGCCTGTGACAAGAGTAACGATAGATAAAGCTATGGAGGACCAATTAAAAGCCACGATGGACATAATGAAAGAAAAAATCTGAAGGTTTTGGAGGAAATGAAAGCCGGATAGGAACGCTTTCCAGAGGAAATGAAAGATGGACAACGACTCTTTCTGAAGGAGATGAAATGAGAGCGAAAGAATGCTTGATGAAGCTAATGAAGCCCAAACAAGAAGGCTTGGTGAAACAAGTGAAGGTCGTTTAAGATGAGTTGAAAACCGAAATGGTCAGGCTTATACATGGAAGAAAGTGTTAAATGAAAGATATAAAGTGAGAAATATAGTTGAAAATTGAATCCTATCTCAAGGAACTGAAAGCCGAAGCCGATTCTAGTGTTGAATCTACAGAAACTAAAAAGAATGGTACAATAGAAAACTCCAAAGAAAATTCTACTAAAGAAATTGAAGTAGAAAAAGGAGTTACTTTGGAAGAGAAAATATGCAATAAAGAGCCAACTGAGGAGAAGAAAGAAAACGAAGGAGCTTTCGAAGGATTCAAATGAAGCTGAAGAATTCAAAGTGGAGACTGATGAAGCCAAAGACGATGGAGGGGTTAAACGTAAAATCCAAGTTACTGTGTTGAGAGAAAGTACTGTTAAATATGTCCAAAATGTAATCTTAATTATTCCATTCTCACTTAGAATTGGAACTGCTAGTGAAGTCATGACTAACGCAACTGAGAGAAATGTAAGTGTGTATTCTGAGAACTCTCAGGTGTTTATCTCATGATCAGACAGCCGATTAGCTGTTGGTGTCCAAATGTATGAGAGAAGCTGATGGAGATGTTCCTCAAAAGAACTCTGATTTTATCCTGTAATTTCTACTTTGGAGGACAGAGTTCCACACCTTTCTCACCAAAATAAATGAGAAGTTTAAAGTCACGTTCGGAAAACGTACTTGCGCTTTCCAGAGATGGAATTAAATTAACCAGCGAACGAATGAACGGGAAGCAACGAATTAAACTAGCCAGCAAACGAATAAAATAGATAAGCGGAGAGGCCTGAGTTCAAGGCTGTAGAGAAACTGGAAGAAATTTCATATGGCTGTCTAGAAAGGAAAGAATATTGGCTTCAGAGTTCAGAAGTTGCACAACGCCAAGCCAAAATTTGTTCACGTTGGTCGACTGGCTCCACACTGGAAACTGATCATAGTTGCATGGGATCAGACAGCGGAGACGTCAGTCTTTAAAAATGGGGAGCAATGTTGCAAACTCGAGATAAGGCGTCCATCCAACGTTCCTCTACAAAGGAAAAAGGACATTTTCAAAGATTTTACCAATCAAGCAGTGAAAGCTTAAGTAATGAATCTCGACCATTTGGCGACCGATTTGGTGACTTGGTGACAAAATGATTGTTCCCGAAAGTGCTGGATTCTAGGCAAAACTCGATTAGGCCGAAAGTTATTGATTTTTGCTGAATCTTCCATGTGATATCATGTTTGGCTGGAGATCCTATAAATAGGACTAATGCAAATACCGAACATGTCTATTGGGAAATTGATTGAAAGCGGCCTGTCTCTCTGCCGAAGAATTACCGAATTTGACGGAGTCTGGCTAGGAAATGCAGAGTGTTACTACGTAGATTTGTTCAGAATGCGAATTAAGAAGTTGGTTAGCTGAATGTTGCCGATACAACTGTGACTATCATTACAAGTGCTGTTTTTGTTCTTCTATATGTGGCGCTAATCTATTAAAGTTCTGTTTTCCTATTTATGCCATTACTGCCTGATGCTGTCGAGTCGTGTTGTCAAGAATTTTTGTGAATAAAGTGTCATTATTTGTCACTATCCTTCGTGTCGGAGCGATTTCACTCCTACACAGCCACTTACGTTTGAGAATTTTCGTAACAATATATATATATATATTTTTGATATTTTGAAATTCTTTTGCATTTCAAGATTAAATTTAACCCCGGACATCAACAAAATCTATCTTTCTTATTCTTCTTACTTAAATTTAATTCTAGATAATAAAATGAAACTGAGAATCAGAAAATATTAATAATGAAATACTCGCTCGTACACCCACGCATATTATATATATATATATATATATATATGTTATGGGTGTTTCAGAAAGTACACTGGTTAGGAATGGAAAAAGGGAATGAGATAAGTAACTTTAGTATTATCCACTGACTATGTTTTATTTTTCTACGAATAATATGATAACGATGCTTTTCATATCCAAAAGTATTGTCTCCACTTTTTTATTCGGTCGATGAGGCTGTCTTTGTCTTCTTTGAAGTAGGCTACAAAATGAAATCCACTCTTTCAATTAATTATTGGCTTCTAGTCTAATGACGATTCCAGATTTTGTTGATAGAGAAAACTCGACAAAATAAGACGGAAATACTTACTGCGGTATCAATCAAATTTTTATTGGGAGGCAAATAAAAACTGAACTATGAATCAGAGTCAAATTTATTTCCGACGTTCAAAAATAGGTAGGACACTATGATAGCGCCAACTCGATTCAACATTCCTACCTATTGTCAAAAATAGATGTACTTTTTGCAGCACCCTCGTATTTAGTTATTCTGATTTATAAAGGCTTTCTTCTTTGTTTCCGAAAAAGAGATGGATATTTTGAAAACCATTTAATAAAGAGTATTATTACCATATTCAATTGTAGGTTCACGCAGATTTAATCTGATTCATTGGCTGATTGATTGTTTCTTATTATTCAACTTAGAAGCAATGCAAAGGTTGTTGGCGACAGAACCTTTCAGATTTGAGCTTCGTTCAAATGAAGAGGATGACGCCTGGGCTGGGAGCTCATTCTATAAACATCCCCACGCGTGGACTTTGAACCTATAAAATTTGAACATGCATCAGCCACACAAAATGGCCAGTCTTTTATCGCAACTGAGCCCGCGCCCTCCACTCGAGGGAAACAAAGCTATCTGTAAGCTCGCGACCGTGAACACTAGGCTACTGCAGTCACCGACTTGACTCGAAAAACACTAGTATATAAGTAGGATATCTGAATATTCCTCCTAATTTCAGTCGCTATTCACACATCTGATCCTTTTCAGTCAAATTACTCTGTTTATTTCAATTGTGATGTTATTTTGTGTTACATCTCAAGCTGAAAGTATTGAAAGAATTTAAGAAAAAGAAATGAGTTCTTGTTTTTTATTAAATTTATTATATAAAAATAAACTTAATGATATCAATGATTTTTTAGAAATCGGTTAATGTGACAGAGACCTTAAAATGTCTCAAATATTGCAATTAATGATTTTAATGTTAAAAATTTTTAGTCAGTTAGTTGGTTTCATAGATGTATAATTTATAACAACTTGCTAAATTGAATGCTACAAAATTGAATTTTAAAATTGTTAGCAACAACGTGCTATACTTTAGATAAAAGTATTTGCATTTTTTTAATTTTCAAAATGTAGTTTGTAAAAGATTCTGGTATTCTTTCCTCACTTGATCCATAATACTAATACTTTCTATATTAGAAAATTGAATTATTTTCTATACAGAGAACATAAACTTTTTGTAAACATTCACGCATTTTGGGTATAGTAAAATATTTGTATCAAAAATAAAATAAATTTGAGCCATAAATTTCAAGCTTAATTTTTTTTATTAAATGCAAGTTATAGAATTACAATTACGGTTACTTTTTATAACATTATGCTTGTGAAAACTCAAATATTCAAAGTTATGAATGGAACAATTTTTGTGCAAAGTGATAGAACATGATTTACGAATGTAAATACAAGTAATTATTATTAATTGCTGACACATAATTGTTAATGCTTACAAATGACATTTTCTTTACAAGTGTATATATATATATATATATATAAGTATACAGATTTCTCAACGTTAAAAGTGTCTTTCATTGCCTTTAATTTTAACAAGTTAGAATTACTTAAATTTGGTAAAAAAAAGTTAATAATTTTCATTGTCGAAGACGTCTTGATACAAATTTCGTTTCCTCGCTATTCTCGTCTTAATTCATATTTTGTTTTATATATAAAAGGGAATTTGATAACAGAAGGCTATAAATATTTCAATGCCTAAAATGAAATAAAATGGAGAAATGAAAAATTCAGTTTGTAAAGTCAGAAAATAATACCGCTAAAGGCATCATTTATCAAAGCTTATAAAACGTGACGAGAGAAACAATTTCCAACACACACAATGGTATTCACTAGATATCTTCGGTAACAAATTATGCAACAAGATTTATACTTTAGAGTCAAAAGTTCCATGGAATGTCATATTTTATTTCAAATTGCCATTTAAAGTCTTAAACCTCAAAGATTTAAGAGACTTCCAATTTTTTATCTACTTCAAACTTAGAACGATGTTTTCAATAACGCAATAATTCCAAAGAAAAAAAAACTATTGGCATCTAGAGTTTGAAATATGAAAAACAAATATTCAAAGTTCAAAATTATGAATTAACAGTTTTTCACCCCAAACGCATTAACAAATAATTTTTGAGTCTTTAAGTAATACATTAGAATTAGGCAGTATTTGAATAGTATTCTTTTTGAATCAAAACATAAATTGTTCTTAAAAAATATCTTTAATTCTGCATATTTATATGCTTAACAATTTAATCTGAATATTTATGTCATATTTTATATAGTAAAAATTAAAATTACATATACTAAATAAGAAGGAATTAAAAAACTATTAGTAAAGTATATTAAAGAAAATTAACAGAAATCTATCGATATTAGAATTACTAATGTAAAATAGAAATCAAAACTATATTAAGAAAATAAATGTAGTAAATACTGCAGAAAAATTAATATTAATTGCTAAAAAATAAGTTTTTTAGGAATAAAGCTTCAAAAATGGAAGCTTACGATATACGAAACATATATGAAGCTTTTTTTCAAAAAAAAAAAAATCAGAAATATAATTTAATACTGTCACGTGCTTCAGAATGATAGGTGGCTGTAACAGTATTAAGGATTCAACATTCCCACTCAACAATTACTTTATAATAGAAGATAAGAAACCGAAAATTAATTAAAAAATTGAAGATATACTAACATCAGAAATATGAAAAATAAATAGCGAGAAAGATATATAACAGTTAAAAAACGGAAACATGCAAAGATGAAAAACACTTACTAGAAAAAACAGAAAGAGAAAATAAATCTGATAGAAAAGTATTAAAAACTTATTCAAAGACCTCGTACGCATGCAAAGGGATAATAATGAAAATAGAGCGCAAAGAGAGTATATAGTCCCCTGTTCATAGTGTAAGGAATTAATAACTGTTTACGTCATTTATATTCATAAGTTAAAAATTTAAAAAATCTACGAGAAAAGAGATTACTACAAATAAAATAACATAAAAATTAGTATTTTAAATATTTTAATAAAGACTATAAGCAAAAATAGAAAGCAATACAACAATATATATATATATATATATATATATATATATATCAAAAATTGCAAAATGTGTGTGTGATTATTTTTAATTTAGTAAATAATAATAACAGAAATAGAGGTATAAACATTCAGAAGTGGTTAATTAATGTCTGCAAAGGTTAACAACTCCCATCTGGCGGTTACCCTCTCTTTTTTGTGACTTTTTGGTCTGAGATGCTAATTACTATATATTGTCTAGGCCGAGCGATTAACTGAATGCTGATTCCCAATTTTAACTTTCCAACCGAATATGGTACTCATTCATCGACTCCGGAATGAGAAGGGAAGTGTTGACCCATCATCATCATCCTGAGACGAAATCACCGTGAAAAGTACCTGGGTTTGCATTAATTTTGCAGTCAGATATGCAAACCACTACACCAGAATTACAATGCAAACCATAAGCAGAAATGTCATCTTACGTCGTTAGGTAGCACTGTTCACAAAATCCATTTAGGGGAAATATCTGATTTGTATTCATTCGAACCCTATCATGTTACACGCACAAGGAGAGGAGGCACATGCACTTATTGCTTGAATGTCACATATGCAGCACAATTTATTCAATATTTCATCTTTAAATGGTGACAGTCGCAGTGAGGGTAAGATACGAGTGACTCATACACACGATATGGAAGTGCGTCGCTTGGTTAACGATGGATTGGGCACGAGGGCTGGATGCCTTGTCCCTACATTGTCTTATTTAAGCAGCCTGCATTTCTTATTAGGGAGGGCAATTAAAGCTGTTAAAAAACACCTGTCTAGTCTAAAATGGATCTAGTAACAACAATCACTTGCGCTGCGGTGGATAAGAATCGAAAACAAAATGTTTTTGACCATGACTGCCAACGTACAAATCTGTAATCCTTCGATATCTTTCTCGTAGGAGTGAGAACTTTAAAAGTCTTCTGCAATGTTTTGATAAAAGTATTATAAACAACATAATTTGTAATATTTTTGTACAAAGAATTATCTGGTAATCTCTGTCCTGTGCCTTTTCATTTCTTTTTCCACTACTACCACTTTCCCATGATGTTTCCGGTTACAGGTAGCAATGCATTTCTCTATCTTCTTGATATGTTCTAACTCTACTTAAAATGTCTACTTCTATGAAGAAATTTCCCTGTTTAATATATAGGGTTAATATCGACTTATAACAGAAATCCATTACAATTAAATGTTAAATGTCGAAGTAGTTGGAAGTTGGATTAATATTTTTCAAAGTTTTCTCCATATCCTAAAACCATTTTAATACTTTTAAGGCAATTGTGCATTAATTACAGTATAATTTATCCTTTTGTTTCGGTTGAAGTTCTGCAATTTTTACCCGAATTTTCAAACTTTCAACCATTTTTCTTCATTAGCATGCATTTGTATCCGCATCATTTTTAGAAAAAGTTACTTTATTATCGAAAAGAATGTGAAAAGTTTTGTTGTATTTAAGATTTAGCTTATTTTTTTCAATGCCTTTCCTCTCAGAAATAATAACATGAAGGCGAAATAATATTTTTTTATATTCTTAGTTATTTGATATTAATTCGAATAGCAGATTGGAAGAAATTGATAATTAATAAAATTTTACTTTATTTTTTCTAGAAATTTATATCGAGCATTCAACACTTACTTTAATTTATAACTTATTTTAAATATAAAGAATTAAGAGGAAATATATATTAGTTAAAGAGGAATTAATTGCTTAAAAATATTTTGTTAATATTGAGTAATATTATCAAAATGTCTATATAAGCAAAATCAAAATAATTTCGGTATAAATCTTTTTATTAGGCAAAATTAAAGGAATTTAAAAATTTAGAAAAGGTTAGCAATTCAGTACATTTGTGGTGGCTCAGCACATCGTAATTTTTGGTAATAATTAAGAGAAATTTTTTCGAATAACAGTTTTAATTTGAACAAATTATATTTTAAATCAAATTACCAAATTATTTAAAAAAATTTCATCTTGCACGAAATTTGGCAACATCTTTCGGCCACATAAAAAAATGGTGCCTACCTGAGTCCATAAGGTACATGTTCCTGTGATTCAAATTTTTGCATAGTATTTTCCGCCTAATTTGATATAATGCTGTTTGATAACTGGTTTTATTAACTGTTTGATTAATGTCGTTCTCAAAAGCAACTCGAGGGTTATTGGCGATGGATCTCACATTTTTAACAATTGGAGAGAGTTAAGTATTGTACCTCAGCTGCCACCTCCTTCTTCATACTCCTATATCAAAAAGAATCTTTGAGCATCAACAGATTTATGTGTATTAGAGTCACTACTCGACGGGCGTTTAGTAGAATCTGGACTCGAGCCTACGACTGCCCAATGGAACCTTGCCCATTCGGCTACTGCGGCCAACACAGTCAGCTCAAAGCAATGAAAATCATTAATTGTAAGTATTTAATATTGGAGCCGAATTCATTTTTCTTACAGAAAGAGAAACATTTTTAGGTTTTGTATTATCAACTACCTAGCAAACGAAATAAAGGTATTTAAACTAAAATATTATTAAAATTGTCTTTTTTTCAAGAGTTTCTGTCTGCAAATGGTAACTATTCACTCATAAGCATTTCCTACAGAAATAAAGTTTTACAAGAGATAAATGCTTTATATTTATTTTCTACGACCTAACTCCCTTTCTTTTTAGGCAAAATTTCTAATATCACGGAAAATTTAATTATCTCGATTTAACTATATACCACGTAAAGAAAATTACTCAACTAAAAATTGAAACTTAAATTATCTAGTCTCCAGCATTTTCTTTTGTCAAAAATTTATTTAATCCTCTTGCGTAATTACATCTTAACAGCCAAACTTTAGGTAATTTTTTTTTAAATCGATATTTACTCCTCAGAGCAACAGTTAATCACCTTTCCATCAAATTTGCATGCACTTAATGAAGCTATAATGACTTCAACATGTTCTAGTTAAGGAAATATTACTGAAAATAGTTTTCCCTGGTGGGTTGGGTAAATATTTTTATAAATTTTAAAGGTAACTATTCATGGAGAGACTTAGTTATATTTTTTGTGTTCTGAGAATTATTTATATTAATGATTTATTCTTCGGAATTCAGGTGCGAGGATGGGAGAAATATTAAGTTTTTTGAATAATAATGAAAGTAATCAGACATAATTGTTAAAAGTAGATTTGTTACTAATATTACGAGCCACAACGAGACGCAATAACAAATTATTAATTACTTTATTCTAGCTTTAGAATAAGCACAATGAAAAAAAACAACTGGACGATGCAGTTCAGTTGAGTTTTTAATCTAGGGCTCGTTGGAGGAAAAATAATTCAAAGAATCGAAAAATCGTTTTTAAACAATTTAATAAATATACGCAAAAATACACACACTTTGAAGACGGAAGACTTTTAAGGTTAAACCACTTTATAAAATTTTTCTTTGGCAAAACTAATAAATTTGTGTTAACGCATCACATTATTTTGAAACAAAATAGATTTGTTATTAATATTTAAAGTTTAATTAGTCAATACATATTTTGAGGAATTTTATTCTGTCTCAAAATGATCAAAATGTGCTACAAATGCGGAACGTCTTAATCGTGATCTGGAACAAAGTTTATAATTGTGAATTCTACTTAATTTAATAACTGTAAGATGTAGATTAAAGTAAACTGGGTCCAATAAACTTTTGTCGACTAGATTCGAGTCAGTTATGTACTCTTATTATATCACTTCACTCTTACACGCACCTGCATAGTTCACTCATCAACCCCTTGCTCTTTCCACATTATCTTCTCTTATCACTATTCTCCCTCTAATACCTCCAATATCTATATCTCATTCCCTAGATTTCTTACATAATGATAAAAATTTACATAAGTAACGGTTAATTCATAATGTAAGGCACGTTACCTTGCCACTGTTACAGGAGAACAGTGGTGAAAAGAAAACTCAAATTGAGATGGAGGGTTTATACAGCGTATCAACCGCAGTATTTTGTGTTACTCGTCATGATTCATGAGAGGAATGTATTAGACACACAGAAGCAGTTTTGCGATTCATCCAATAGTACAAATATGGGATATACAGCATAGGGATATAATTTCGGGTCACCATTTCAACGATGTTATTTCTGGGTAGGTTTGGGGATATTCATAAGGCCTTTCTGTGGGTCCTTTGTTCCAAAGACTGCAAGCGAGTGTTTCGTGAGTGATAGTTAGGGCTTACAAAGCAAGAACCAAATCAGATTAAGTTGCACAAAACATTAAACATTTAAACTGTAATATAGACAGAAAAAATGAGATGTAGGTAATTGTTTGACAATAAAGGTCGAAAATAGCGATGGATCTCTTGGGTATTTCAAAGGAAGTGAGCCCCCTATTTACCAAAGAAAGTAAACCTCATGGAAGAGATAAAAATTATTAAGATTCTTGGGTTCACGATACCCATACTTACCGAAAGGAGGTAAGCACCTGAGAGTAGAATCCTATACAATTAAGAAAGAAAAAAAATTTCTGCTGGGTGTAGCATCTCCATTCCTAGTTCTAATTACATGAGTCATTAACGGCTTTGACATTAGAAGCATAATCTGGCGTTTCCTTCCATCTAACTGTTCTGATTTTTATATTATAAAGCTTATATATAGCTGAGAGCTTAGTGGACAGTCGGAGCTGCATATATTTTCCGAGATATCAATATTTCTAGATTGTTTGCATATTTCAACAGGCCGTGATCAGATGGCAGAGATCAACAACGAGAAGCATATGGAGGTTGATCTTCAGCAAGATCCAGGACAGTGGCTGCATTGTTTCCATACGAGATGGTTGTCTCGATTCCTCCTGCTATTTAACTTCTGTAAATAACTGTGCATGTAACAAAATTACATTTGCGTAACTTACAGCCAGTATTTTTTTTTAAAGTTCATCACAACATCTTGAATTTCAACGGTACACGGTTCCGTTATTAAGCATTTGAACTCCTGTCGTTGTAGGTTTACGAGTAAATTAGCGAGAGATGGCCCCTTAACTTCAAACAAGGATTATCGAACGGCAAGGGATCTTAAATATGTCTTGGTTTAAATCCTCACGTTTGTGTGCGCTAATTAAGAATGTGCGCCAATTTAGGTGTCAACCTCGTAATTTGAAATATATTCTGCAAATTTGCAAACCAAGATGATATTTAAACAGACATTAAAATTGATCAGAAATAAATAATCATAAAATTTTAAAGAATTGAACCAAATCTCTCTTCCATTTGACGAAATTGCGGAAGAATATATAGATTATATACTATACATTAATATTCCTGTATGTTTATAATTCATTTCAATTAATTAAATTTGATCTGTTCTTTCTATAAAATATTGACATTAAAATAATGTTTGAAGTGGGTTTAGACACATCTAACAAAAAATATAGCTTGTCCTATTTAATTTGTACATTATATTACATATTAAAGATCTCACTGAAAAACTAGATTTTAACATGAAGAGAAGTTTGTAGAAAAGTGCTTTGCCTTGGCTACTCATCGTTCAAAACTATTCACCTAAAATAGTATTTACTCAAACTAAAACAGAATAATTTTTTTGAATAAACCTTTAAAGAAATAATTGCTTAATAATAATAAATTATGGTTATAATAAGTTACAGTTTATTACTTTCTTTTTGCAATTTATTTTCTGTCAACATTGTCCTAAATATAAGATCATAATAGCTGAAAAGCTCCATCCGTTAACTTTGCACTTTTAGTTCTTAAAAAACTATTATCTCGAGAGGAATTTTTCTCAATAAAACTATATTTTAAAAAGTCACTCGGATAATTAAAAAAATTACATAGTACACTTTAATAATGCTTTCTTTTCCATTGCATTTACGCTACTTTATTTCCAATGGGAAAAAAATTAAGAAATAAAATTTAAAATTTTATTTTTATTCCAATGCCTATAATGTCAAGATATTAAAAGAATTAATTTTGGTAATTAAGCATTATTATACTATGCTAAAAGAAGTTCTGTCTCTGCTAGAATGTGCAGAATGAATTCCTTAATTAATACTTGAGAGTAATTTTTTTTTACAGTTTCTTAAAAATTACGTGTAAATATTCGAAACTCTAATGAAATTTTTTAAAGATATTTTTCAATTATTTTCATTCGCATGTTTTAAATACTTACTTTAATAATTATTAAAATGAATACTTTGTTTTAATACTGGAAAAATGCGTGAGAAATTTAGATTAATAGTATCATATATTACACTATCATATTTATTTTTGGAGGGGAGGTGGAAAAAGGAAAGCAGAAAAAAGGGAAGGGGAATTACTAACTAGAAATTTGTTTGAAATTTTGAAAGAATATGATTATAAATTTCTTCATTTTTTCTGTATTCCTAATAAAAGAAATCTTTTTTACAAAAACAAATTAATTTTGGCCAATAGTTTTTCAATTCTTATAAATATAATAAAGTCTTTTTTTAATAAAACTATTTGTATAACTATTTCTGGAATGGTGGGAATTTTTTAAAAAAAAAAGCATTGCACGAAAGAAAGTAACAAAGATACTAATAAAAAAAATTTAACAAGGAGAAAATGAAAATGAATAAATAATGAATTCTAATATGAATATACTTTTGAAGTAAGTCTCTTTTCAATAAAATAATTAACAATCCTTCAAAAAAAGTTTGAAACACGATTCAAGATGTTTCTTTCCAAGTAGTTATTTACATTTTTAAATTTCGACTTCTCTCATGGTTTTTCAGATAGGATAACTTTATATTAGAATACAAAAAAGTTACTTCTGGAAATTTTATTCAAATTACTTTCCTTTAAATAACTATATCTTGTATTTACTACATGTCTTCGTCTGATTAAAGCATTTCTTATACGTATTAGTCAGAACAAATAAAACACTTGTTAAGCTTAAACATTAATTTATGTATCCTAGAATCATAAAATTCTGCCATTTGGCATTACTGCTACATTTCGATCTTCTAAGTATCCTGAGGTGTTCTGCATATTTAAACATCATACAACTGATTTTTAACGGCACACGATTTTTGCCTATTTTGGCACCGATTCTAACTCTCTATTTTTGGGTTCGAAGAAAACACGTCTGGTCTTCTTTTGCAATGCTCCTAACAACTGGGACGAAAAGGAATCCACTTCGGGTTACTTGTTAATCCATAGGTGATGGGCACTTTGGAGAGTAAAGTACTCTTGAAGACTGAAATTTTTCCGAGTACTATACTCCTTCCACCTTTTTTTGTCAATGATTGACAGTTCTGAATGTTCTCTAACAATAAAGCAGATTTCGAGATCTCACCCGTTGGTAGTTGGAGGTGTTTTAAGTTCAAAGTGCTTGATTTATCTAAAATTCTCACTTTTTACAGGAAAGTTCTTTCTGAAAGTCGAATCGCGATTACCTTTCCGATTTCATTTGAGAAAGTGGAGAGAGAAATTCTTAACAGTTTAATTTTGTGGTCAGTTTTTAAGAGAATTTGTATACTTTTTTAAAAAAAAGATATTTCAAACTTTAATGTGAAATTACATTCATAAGTTTTCATTGAATAATTTGTTTCTTATGGTACGCGTTCGTCCAAAAGAGTTCATCTTGATGTTCTTTCTTGTTTAAAAAGATGATAAACATGCAAATAACAATTATATACAAGTCACCGTAATGATAACATATTTGCTCACTCTGTGTCGATGTTATTGTCAGGTTTATAAATTTGCATCGGATTAAGGAGATAAAAATGGTTAAAGTGGTTTTGAATACATTAGCGTTTAAGCCTATCAAATTGAAATTTAACACAATGTATTGATTTATTTTTATTCTTTATATTAGAAAGCTACGGAGAAGAAAGGAAACTTAGGGTCTTAAAATAGAAATGTGGTTCTACAAGAACTGCTGAGAAAATTTAAATCTGAAAGACCTAAGCGTTGTATAAGCATTGGATTTTGTGAAAAATCATAAAAAACGGATAATGTCATGATTGATTATTTATTAACATCGCACTAAAAGGTAAAGCAAGCACACCTAAGGTGGCATTTCTCTTTCCAAATTTTCACATCTCTTCTACGACAAGATTTCGACAGATTTAACGTGCGTCAGCCACCTGCAAGCTGGGTCTTTAGTGGCATCAGGGATCAAACTCACGACTCGACAGAAAGTATGGCAGCCACCTGTTTCACGAGCAGAAACTTGAGGCTACCAAGTCCAAACAGATGATTTCATAGTTGCAAACGAGGGACCTAAAAGTATACTTCAAACATCTAATTGTATTGTAATCCACACACTAGCCCTGACTTTAACGTTTTAGGACTATTTAATGCCATACATGCATATCAAAATTACAAATTGCGCCTACCAACATAAAACATCTTATTGAAGCTCATACTTCATTCAATGCGTTAAATATCCAAACATCAATCGATACTTTTTGACAATACAGCTGGACATGGAATGTACTAGCAGTTTGTTGTGGGAACTAATTACAAATTATCATACATCAGGAAAGTGGTGCTTGAATCTCAAAACACGCTTCCGAAATTTATAACCTCTGTCAGAGAAATCATTAATGCGGTGCATATAGCGATAAATAATTTTTTCAAATTAAATTTAATATACCTTCTAATATATAAAATAAAAACTTGAATAAATACTTGTTATACACGTGTAATTGTATAGTACATAATGAATTATACTTAGTTTTAAAATTAGGGACTGTGAAGGAATTTTTTTAAATGGGACAATAATTTCGATACAAAAAATTTATGCAAAAAGAGGACTACTATTTTAATAAAAGGGTACTATTTTTTTCATTGGTTTTACTAGTTTTTGTGCAATATGCTAGCACTATGTTAAAACAAGAACGTGCCAGGCGCTTTTATTTCTCTGAATAGGGAATTTATTGTTAACAAGTAGGGAATAATAGGGTATTCAGTGTTAACAAATGACCATTTTCTTTTCGTGCCTAGCCAGAACGGAACAGCTTTCTGGAATCATTAACTGCGAAAGTGTTGTGGGTAACGGACGCTTTTATATCTGGCGTTCTTTCAGCAAATGATGATATCGTAGTCCTCTTTTATGATGACCATTGCAGTGACCGACGGAAAGAAAAAGCCGAAGGCTACTTCCATATGACCGATCGAGACTCTCTCGGTTGGAATAATGTTTCCCTACGGGAGTAATTTCGAAAAAAAAAGATGAAAAGAAACACGTCCGAGAGGATGCTACGTTTCTTAGCGTAATTTTTTTCGTCATTTTCTTTTCTCCGTGCATAGGTTTTGTGCTCCAAGAAAAAGAATGTTGCGTAAAACTGTTTTTACATCCACCGAATCGGAATGTATGTATATATGAATGAATCGGCCTTCACTTTTGGGAGTGGACGAGGCATTTAGAGTTACTTATTTTTGCATTTAATGGTTTAGTTTCTTCTTTTTATTTTCTATTTGAAAAATAACCGTGAAAATTCTGCTCTGAAAAAAAAAAAGAAAGCAGAATATTTTTGAAAACAAGTTCTGGTCTATATAAGAGATAATCAGTGTTATTATGAATACATTGAATGACTTATAGATAATGTACAGTCGCCATAAAAAGGACACTCATGATAATTTTTTTCATCACCGCTGGAAAAAAGTCAATTGAATTCAGCTAAATTAATATAAATTTAATTTATCAATAAAATTAACCAATAAAATTATTTATTTTCTGAAAAATGGTTTTATTATCATCAATGACGGTATTTTTTATTTTGCCTATCTCATTTCTGTTTTCGAAATTAGAGGAAATTAGAAATACCGTAAATTTCTGCTTGAAAATGTAAAATTTATTAGAGTTAAAAATGATTCTCTAATGGAAAGTAAATGTGTGGCGAAAAGGTTAGACGAAGAAATTTTTTCTATTTCTTTTCTTTTTCACAGTTCTCTTTTTTCCCCTTCCAGTTTTTAAAACGGGAGAAAATAAAAAAAAAAATAAAAAAGTAATATCATTCTTATATTTACGAGTTATTGGGTTTTTAGAAATAGACGCTAAGATATTAAATGTATGACTCAAATATCTTAGGATAAAAATTCTTACTCACGAGTATTGAAAGCCTTACTCATCAAACATTAGATAAAAGTTTTCCAATTCTAAATATATAAGAAAATCAATTGCTATTATCTTGGAAGTAATATACTTTTCTTCTAAATTTTATTATAAAATTACAAATTTTGTTTTCTTTATGGCTTATTTTTACTTTATAATTCTTTTTCTTTATCGTACTTGTTTAAATTGATCTTCAACTTGGCAATGTGAACGCGAAAATTCTTGAAGAGAGTGCGAGTTATTAAGGAGAATGTAAAGCATCACTATTATGAATTACTATATTTTGTATTAAGCAAACTATATCGTTAAGTTCCTATTTTAATTTGAATATCATAATAAATACAAATTATTTTTTTCTGGAAATTACCTAAGACGAATAAAATAATACATCGAAAATGGCGAAAATGACAATTTTTTTAATAACTACAATACTGACAGAATATTTATCCACTGCTTAGATAAACATAGTAGAAACATTTCTTGCAATAATACTTATTATTGTCCTGGCAGTCAGTGCAGTGGTATCTTTAATGGATATGTGATGTGATTTTTTTAATAATGACGTACGACGAGGTCTATTGGTAACGAATCTCGTAATTTTAAGCCTTGGTCAAGGGAAGAGAATGACATCTCATCTGGCACTTACCTCTCAGAACTTCCACACTACGCCTTTGGGCAGACTATGGACTTCAACACGTTTCACGTTCATCAGTTCCGCTACACTTCAGATCTTTAGTAGCACCAGGGTTCGAATTCACAACTCGACAAAAGGCCGGCCGTGAGTCCTCGACCATGACCACTAGTCCACCGTGGTCACATTCTTATGGGAGATCCAATTGGTCATTCTTCGAAGGCTTTTATTTGGTTAATTTTGTGTTTCCTCAACTAAATATCTGTTGGTAACCATTAAGGTTTCGTTGGCAAACATTTTTAATTGTAATAACAAAACTTTTGATAGTATTTGTTAGTATTCCAAAAAGGAATATTAACAAATCTTCAAATTGCAAAACATGCATCTATATTAAAACGATGCGAATTTTCAACAATAAAATCAATTAAAGCAAACGATTCTGTGATAAAAAAAAGGAACTTAAATTAGTAGTATAAAATTAAAAGTAAGGTATAAGATAAAATACTGAAATAGACCATAAATTATCAAAGCTAATAATAGTAAACATAAAGCAGACCGCTTTAATTAGTATTTTTTTTTGTTTCGTGATATAAGAGTCACCAGAGCGTTAATTCATACTAGATGTGAAGTCAGATTCATGTCGTTAATACTCAATACCAGTTAAATAAATTGAAATTTTCTTGCACAGTTGCAGATTATGCAAATTATTAAAATGATTATTACGGAATATCATAATCACTAGCATACTCATTATTTAAGATTTTACATTTTTACTTTAAGAGTTACGATTAAATGACTGAAGAGCTCAATATATTTTTATCTTCTTTAACACGTTCCGATAACACTGGTTAATACAGGTATATCTGCTTGTTTAATGTGAGTAATATAATCTCTTTCGTGAAACAACAACTACAAAGGTGCTAGGGGTAAGGGTTTCATTTGTATGTCGCATTCCTTTAGACAAATGATACAATATCTTTTTCGCAATGACCTTCCACAAAAGATGGTGTTAAGAAAAAAAGTAGACGACCGATGTTGGAAAGTTTCTTCGAAAGAGAGCAAATAAGTAAAAGAAAGACATGTTTATCAGAAATACTTTTTATACTATTAATTTTGTATTGTTCTTAGGAAAACCTTTTCACTGAAATGTTCTTACATAAAAACAGGGAATAGGTTTATTACGGATAGGAATGTAATAAATAAATATAAAATGAAATAAAATAAATAAATAAATAAAAATAAAAAATAACGAATATATTTTTTTGAAGTAACTAGTGCCAAATGTGTTAATTAATTTCGATTTCTCAAGTTCAAAAAGGAGAGTTTTCACATTATTATCTGAGTACATATTGTAAAACTTCCGAGTTCTAAAAACAGAAAACTAAGCATCTTCGAATACGACATATATAAGCTTGTAAATTAATATTGCTTTAATTTTAATAATTTGGATAGCTTAGATGTTTCTCAATACATATTATCCGCAAAAAGGCATATGATTAACGTTCGAAACTCACACGTAGCATACAATTATTTTTGCTGTATATTGTTTGTATCGTATTATGTGTATTGGTTGGTTGAATGTATTGACGCAAATATTATATTTGGCCTAGGTAAGTATGTCAAACACTCATTGGGGGTTTTCAAGTCTTTGAAAATCGAAGAGAAAATGTGATTCCTTAGAAAAACCTTCATGATTTCTTTGCTCTTTCGTATACACTTTATCGCATTTAAATATATAATAGAGTAGATGTTTGAGAAGGTAGAAGAATTTTCATAGGATTAACATTACGTTCACGATATCAAAATGGCCGGCAAATGGGATCCTAAAGATATATATATATATATATATATATATATACTCTCTTTTATATATAATGTTTCACCATACCATAATAAGACATTAATCCAAATTGAATTGAATTTTTGCGCTTTTGTGATGCTCCAGCTTCAATACTTTCATGTATTTCAGCCATCACAAATTGATAAATTTATATATTACATTTTCGTATTTTATAAATGCTATCCTATCAATTTTATTCATTATGCATCACTCTTCCTATTCTAATTTACATAAGCAATGGTTCATCCTCAATATAGGTTGTCAAACCAATCTACGTCAGAACAAATCCTCAAAATGTTAGAAGAAGGGGGAAATGCATAAGAACCCACTAACTTCATTTAATTGCTTCACAAATTAAAAAACCCTTTTAGTTTTTCAATAATTTTTGTGTTAATGTCTCTTTAAGTTCCTTTTTAGATTTTATAAAATTAATCAACAGAAGCAATTTTAGAATAAACCTTTTTTTCAATATACGTCAAAAATTGAATAAATATTGTATTTTGAACTAAGTTAATAAATTTTAAAACTTATGAATAGAAGTTGGAATCAAAAGCAGTAATAAATACAAACTTATAAGATGTGATAATTTTTTGTATTTGAAATTGTTTACATAATCTTCCCATGCAGTACATAATATTTGCTTGGGAAGAATTTCTAAACTTTTCATGAATTCTTGATTTTTCCTTCCATCGAATGTCATATATGTTTCGAAAAAATAATAAAATTGATTTTACACAGACAGAGACATACACAAGTATTCCTTCTATTTCAAAAGTAAATTAACTTCAAACATATCTTTCAAAATATTAAACTTATTTCTTACAATTGACTTTTAGTAAAAGTGCTGTAAAAGTAATTTTATTCTTCGAAATTGTTAAGTAGAAAAACACAAAATATATTTATAGACGTATTGTTCATCTGAAATATAGTTCTCAAGATAAAACCTTTGGTAAAACCTATGTATTTCCACTTAATGACAGAAATTTTAAGGTTTCCTTTTTAAAACTGTATGACTTTATATTTCGCAATAAAAAACAAATGTTATATTCGTTCAGTTTAAAGTTATATAATGAAATCGGCTTTATAAGAAAAATTCCTAGCTACTAACTTCTTTTTATATTTAGTCACTATTTAAAAAATGTGCTTTTATGAGAAACTAGTTTTTAAAAGAAAACTCAACGATCCAGCTAGCAATCGTGAATTTTTTTCACTAAGCCCTATATAGAGCTCATTTATATATATATATATATATATATATATATATATATATATATATACATATATATATATTTATACACACACACACATATATATATATATATATATATATGTCATTTATTGACATTGCTGGTATCATGATATTAAAAGTAACACATATTACTCGGAATCAAATGTAAAATGGTAACCAAACAGACAATACAAGCAATGCGCAGCTCAGAGCGTGTTACACAGCAAATTTCAGAGCAGAGAAAAGAGATGATTGTGCCTAGTCGCCAGTTCTAATACTTCAGAAGAAAAAGGTATTTTCCTCTAATTAACATTTAATGCAGGATCGTGAATTTGACTGGTGAGCCAGATGCTCGGCAAGATTTGGTAAAAATGGGAATGAATATGAAAATATATAGCGTAAGAAATAACATGTATAAAAAAGACGAGAAAACATTTAATTTATTACATCACACATACATATATATAGTTGGGATTTATAAGTCTTGTTTAACCCCACATGTATTTATAATGCAAATGCAGGCTTTTAAGTTATTTTTATATCCATTTTGCTTTTCTTCTCTTAATTTTTCGCTTATTTGAAGCAGTACACTTTAGAATAAGGTAACCAGATTTTAGCATTCGAAACCCCCCACTGCCCCAAACAACCGAACAATTAATGATTAAAAATTTGGTACCTAAATAATACTTACCTTCAGTTCCTAAATAAATTACAAACATAAATCATCTGAATAGCTGATTTGTTGACATTACTTGTTTAACTAGCATTAGCACGCAGTACGATGTGTATCGTATGAGAGACTGTTACGAAACTTATTATGCGAAGGCATTACTTTGTTGATGACCAACAAACTCCTTACACTTTGACCCTTCTCTATAAAATTCCTCTCCGTTTCCAATTTTTATATAAGATGTAATTCCTTTGCAACAATGTTCCAAATGATGATACATCGCTTGCGGAACATGCCGTCATAAGAATAAAATTTGTGGAAGTGTACAAAGTCTTATCTCTTCATTTTACAGATACAAAATGTTTTCGTCGCTGTCAATGCCGACAAATGCCACTGTTTATTAAGTCCTAACAATGGTGGTCGTAACACATGGATCAATAAGTCCCGAGACTAACATTGAAAACAACATTTTTTTTGCAAATTTTTTTTTTATTCATCAACATAATCACCTTTTAGGGTGATACAATCGTTCCAACGCTTTTCCAATTTTTCAATACCATGTTTATAAAAAAAATTATCTTTCGCTTCAAAATAAGCTTCAGTTTCAGCGATGACCTCCTCATTTGAGCCAAATCTTTTTCCCTGGAGCATTTTTTTAAGATCAGCAAAGAGCCAGTAGTCACTGGGGGCTAAATCTGGCAAGTATGGGGGGTGGGGAAGCAGATCAAAGCCCAATTCGTTCAATTTTGCCATTGTTTTCATCGACTTGTGGCAGGGTGCATTGTCTTGGTGAAAAAGGATTTTTTTTCTCTGCTTGTGTGGTCGTTTTTTTTTTTTGCGATTTCCTCCTTCAAACGCACCAGCAAGTCAATATAATAATCACTGTTGATCGATTTACCTTTTTCGAGGTAGTCAATGAAAATCACGCCATGCGTATCCCAAAAAACTGACGCCATGACTTTGCCAGCTGACTGCTGCGTTTTCGGACGCTTCGGACGGCTTTCGCCAGCTGTGCGCCACTCAGATGACTGCCGCTTCGACTCTGGAGTGTAGTGATGTATCCATGTTTCGTCCATGGTCACGTAACGACGCAAGAAATCTTTTTTGTTGCGAGTAAATAGCGATAAACAGCTTTCTGAATCATCGACTCGTTGCTGTTTTTGTTCCATCGAAAGCAATCGCGGCACCCACTTGGAAAAAACCTTTTTCATGCTCAATTTTTCATGAAGGATAGTAAATACACTTCCATATGATATCTGTGTCATCTCAGCAATCTCACGGAGCTTCACTTTACGATCTTTCATTATAATTTTTGTCCCTTCACTCACATTTTCCGGTGTAACGGCTTCCACAGGTCTACCCGAGCGTTCCGCGTCATTTGTGTCGGTACGACCACGTTTAAACTCGGCAAACCACCGACAAATCGTTGCTTTTGATGGACAAGAGTCCGGGTAATATTTTTCAATCCATTGTTTCGCTTGCACGGTGTTTTTACCCATTAAAAAACAATGTTTTATCAGAACACAAAACTCGGTTTTTTCCATTTTTTAAACAAACTACAAAACGACTTTACTCCCTCCTCGATAACTCAGCTGTTTCTAGTCCGATCGACTTAAAATTTTAACACGTTTCAAGCAAAGGTTAGTACTCTAGAAAGACCTGGTTACTGGTTTACTACGAGCGCCATCTCTGGGTTAGTCTCGGAACTTATTGAACCATGTGTTATTCTAGCAACTGAACAAGGCAAATTTTGATAAGCAGTTCCTGATAATCAATTCTCAACAATTATTATTATTATTAAAGCTAAACATTATAAAAATTAAGAAAATAATATGAAGCTCATATCCTGGTGAAATAACTACATGGAAGTCGAAAACCGTATATTCCATTTCCGTTTTCAAGCCGTTCCCTAGCTTGTCGTGCGTTCTTTCTAAAGATCGAGACTTTCTTAAAACCCTGCGGGACGCGGGATAAATTGTTAAATAGAGGGAAGTCTGGTCACCTTACTATAGAAGTAATTTTTCTTAGTTTTTCTTTAATTTTCATGTATTTATATATATATATATAGAGAGAGAGAAATAATTTTAGGGAAATATATAAAATAAAAGTTATGAAATAATATAGTAAGGAAATAAATCATTGATAAACTTTAGTGAAAAAACATGTTTTCCAAGCTATGTAACAATACAAGTGCATCATTGCAAATAAAGAAAAATGGATAAAAACAAAAATTTGAATTTAGTATGTAATTAAAATATTATATACAAGAGATAAATTTTAAAAACAAGTGTATTAAACGGAAAATTAATTCGATATGTATAAAAAAAATCAATAAAAGGGATAAATAAATTGAAAATTTGGAACATAAAAAAAATCTAGGAAAAGTAAATTAATCGAATACAGCTAATTTTGTAATAGACAACAATCTGCAAGGTTTCCATATTTAATGCGGCCCAACTTCTGGTTTCAATAATTTGATTAAAAAATTTATTACAAAACCAGTTATACAATTAAACAGATATCAATAAAAATGCAACTGAAGAAAAAATCTTTTTAAAAGAAAATAAACTAGTAATTCTAGAAAAAATTCAAAAGGATTTACAACATAAGACGAAAAAGGAAGCAATATTATTACGAAAAAAATTACAAAAGATTACAATAAACATGAAATTACATACACACACATACACACGCACACACACACACACGCGCGTGCACACACACACACACGCGCGTGCACACACACACATATATATATATATATATGTATATCTATCTATCTATCTATCTATCTATCTATCTATCTATCTATCTATCTATCTATCTATCTATCTATCTATATAGCAAAATGCAAATTAATAAATAAAAATGCCCCCAAAAACTTCTTTGAAGAATAATATGTCAGAAGCAAATTTAGACTTTGATGACATGGGACGTAATATAGGACAGAGTTATAAGTGATAGAGCATTTACCATCTGAAGCGGAGGGAAAAAAGATGAAGAATCCTAGAAGTCGTTCATTTATTGCGAAATTAAAATTTATAAAACATCACGCAAGTTACACAAAGACAAATTTATATTTACTCCAAATTATAATATTTATACCAAAGTTAGTTAATCCCATGGAGGAAAGAAAATAATTATTGGAAACATTGTGGCTCTAAATCTCTGAAATGTTCGAAAACTATAAGTACTTGAGAGATTGAAAACGACTATCTGGTATGTCTGAGTAAAGCTTCAGCACAAAAATTTATGAATTTATTTTTAATGATCAGCTAACTTTTGAACCGTTTGATAAAGTTAACATCTAAAGTTGCGCATTATTTCTTGAAATATGATCAACTCACTTAACAAAATATTCAGCAAAAGAATGTTTTCAAGTGAATGGGTGAGTGGAAAAAAGGGTAAGATTCGAATATAATATGTTTATAAGAGTAAGTAAAATGAGGAAAATATTCTTTGCATATTATTCTATTTTTACTCAGTGATCGAATGATTGCTGCAGAATTATATAAAGTAAGATAATTTTTTTTTTGCCCACAAAAAGATTTCGCAAATGCTTGAGTATTTTTAGTATTTTTTCATTTCTCCAACCACTCATTCAATTCAATTTTTTATTATCCTTACGTTCTTAGCGTCTTTCTTTTTTTAATCGAAAATCTCTACATTTAATAACACCGGTAAAGACGAGCTTTTTCAGCATTGGATTTTTTTTCAAACTTCATACTTTGCGTAACATAACTTTTTATACCTTAAATTTTAAGAACAAAATGGAATATTGAGTCAAATTGCATTTATTCCATAATTAGTTTCTAATAATTTTTATTTTTCTTAATTAAAATAAAAATAAAAATTTAAAAATTTATTTTTGCATCAATTTCATAACAAAATAATAATTAACAAAATAGAGTTTAAGCAATGAATCCTTCAATTTGCTGAAGAATTTGGTGACCATTTGGCCACTTAGCGAGAAACTTGACATGAAATTTAATTCTTTAAGTAATTAGTTATAATGAATCAATTTTTATTAATTATCATTACATTATCGTATTATAAGCGACAATAATCCTGTTTAGAAAATTTCAGATCAATTAAGTGCTTTAAAATGTGAGAAAAAAAACTTTTAAAATTTTGACTCCAAGTTACAATGTGAGTAGAAGAAAACCCATCAAAAAGGGACTTCCAAACTATATTAAGGAAAAATTCTACCTTAAACTGTTATATAGAGATCTTGGCAGGAAAAAGCGCTAAATTTCATGGTTTACAGGATTATGAAAAGTATCCAACAAATTTTATATCGAAAAATCGTAAGCTTGCGACCATGACCAGTCGGCTACCGTACCGCATGTCATTTGATTGAAGGAATATTCTTAGCGGAAACATTTGTTACCAGCGATATATTTCAGATATATATATATATATATATATATATAACACATCGATCAATAACTCCCGAGTCTAACATTGAAAACAACATTTTTTTTGCAAATTTTTTTTTTATTCATCAACATAACACCTTTTGTTAATCACCTTTTAGGTGATACAATCGTTCCAACGCTTTTCCAAATCTTTCCAATTTTTCTTTTTCGCAAGAAATCTTTTTGATTGCGAGTATAGCGATAAACAGCTTTCTGAATCATCGACTCGTATTGCTGTTTGTTCATCGAAAGCAATCGCGGCACCCTTGGAAAACCTTTTCTTTAATGTCAAAAGCTTTTCGATAGTAAATACATTCCATATGATATCTGTGTCATCTCAGCAATCTCACGACTTCATACGACTTTCTATATAATTTTGTCCCCACTCACATTTTCCGGTGTAATCGGCTTCACAAGGTCTACCCGAGCGTTCCGCGCGCTCTTGTGTCGGTACGACCGTTTAAACTCGGCAAACCACGACAAATCGTTGCTTTGATGGACAAGAGTCCGGGTAACATTTTCCAATCCATTGTTTCGCTTGCACGGTGTTTTTACCCATTAAAAGCAATGTTTTATCAGAACACGAAACTCGGTTTTTTCCATTTTTTAAACAAACTACAAAACGACTTTACTCCAACCTCGATAACTCAGCTGTTTCTGGTCCGATCGACTTAAAATTTTGACACGTTTCAAGCAAAGGTTAGTACTCTAGAAAGACCTGGTTACTGGTTTACTACGAGCGCCATCTCTGGGTTAGTCTCGGGAGTTATTGATTGATGTGTTATATACGTTGATAAATAATTACATACTACCTTCACTGCAATTAAAATGATTAAATAATTAATTAAAAGAAAAATTACGGAAAAGCTTTTTTTAAATGGAGTTTAAATTACACATTTCCTTAGTTACTCGAGGCACTTCTTGATTACTGACATTTCTGTTCTTCATAATCCGGTCTTTAGCGCATAGGATATCACGAATCTATGTGAAAATAATGAGAGCATGTTTGCCTAATCGATTTTCATTTCAACAAAAATGCAATTTGTAAACAGTAAGAACTTGCGTTAAATAATTTCGCAATTAATAAGAAAACCCATTTATATTACATTTTTATCCGTTTCATTCATTACCGAAAGAATATTTTTAAAGACTTTGATGAAGAATAAAGTATAATTAAAAACTAAATTATAGAGTTATTCATAAATTTTAATTTCACGTTTCAATTCAATTTCCGTTTTCTCCTCTTGCAAGACTCTGTATCCAGCATTAAATTATGCTGAAAGAAAGTTTAATTGATTTTGTAATTTATATTCCAGTGTTTGGATGATTTAAATTTATGAAGTCTTAATTATGAGCATTGCTAAATAATTATAATATAGGAATTTTTCTGAGTGTGATAATATTTTTTTAATAATCTTCAAAATTTATATCCTTAGAATTAGTAAATATTTCTTCTGAAATGCTCAATTAATCTCCCTTATGTTATGTTAACTCTGTTGAAATTTTTCAACATCTATCTATCTATCTATCTATCTATATATATATATATATGTATAAGATGTAATTTAAATGATCTTAATATATTATAATCGGGAATAAGTTTAGGAAATACATATGAAAAGTTATAAAACAATATTGTAAAGAAATGTATCATATAATATACTATTGAGTAAAAAACATGTGCTCTAAGCTATATAAATATACAAGTAAATCATTGCTAATAAAGAAAAATGGAGAAAATAGAAATTCGAATTTAATTGTGTAAGAAAAACATTATATACTATAGATAAGTTTTAAAAACATTTAAATTAATCTGAAAATTAATGATATCTACAAATGGAATCAAAATAAGTAGTAAAGAAATTGAAAATTTGGAACATATGAAACTTGAAGAAAAGTAGAAGAATGGAAAACAGCCAATGTTGTAACAGACCACAAACTGTTATGAGCAAGATTTTCCAGAATAAATGGGCAAAACTCCCACTTCACTAGTTTCATTAAAATATTTTTTTACAAAACCAAACATGCAATTAAACGGATATCAAAGAAAATCAAAATGAGGAAAAATCATTTTAAAAGAAAATGAGCAAGTAATCCTAGAAAAATTCTAAAAGATTTACAACATGAGATGAAAAATGAAGAAATATTATTATGTAATAAATTTAAACGGAGAATACAAGGTAAAATACACAGGATTTTTTTAAAATTTACATAGGAAAATGCAAATGAATGAATACAAAAATACCAAAAAAACTCTTTAAATAATAATACGTCAAAAGTAAGACCTCAATGACATGTGACATAATATATTCTAGAGTTATACGTGCTGGAGCACAAACCTTTTGTAGCGGAGCGGAAAATGATAAAGAAACCTAAAACATGTTCATTTATTGTGCAATTGAAATTCATATAAAATCCCGTTATTTACAAAGACATATTTACATTTACACCAAATTATAATACACATACAAAAGTCAGTCAATGTTATAGATAAAAGAAAAGAAGTCTTGGAAACTTGTGGTTCTAAAACACTTAAATTTTCAAAGATGATAAGTACTTGAGGAATGGAAAACGACAAATTGTTTGTTAAAGCTACGGCACAGCTACACAATAAGCTATTTTTAATGAACATTTAATTTTTCAGCCGGATGATGACGCTAAAATCTTAATTGGTGTTTTTATATTTGAGAACTATAATTAACTCATTTATCAAGAAATTCCTCAAAAGAATACTTTCAAATGAATAAACGAGTGAAAAAATGGTAAAATTCTAATATAATATAGTTTTTATGCAGTAAGTAGAATAAGAAAATATATATTGCATATCTTTCTTTTTTCCTCTCAGTGATCAAAACGTTGTTGCATTATTATATAAAGTAAGATAGTACTATTTTTGAGATCTACTGTAAAATTTCTGAAATATTGGAATATTTTGGAATCTTATCCTTTCTCCAATCACTCATCCAAATGTATTTTCAATCATCTTATGTTCACATCTATAGCGTCTTCCGTTTTTCAATCGAAAAGTTTCTACATTCTAAAAGGAACTTACAAACTATGCTAAAAAAAAAATTCTATCTGTAAATCTTATATTGAGATCTTAGCAGGAAAAAGTGCCAAATTTCATGGTTGATAGGATTTTGAAAAGTATCAAACAAATTTCATTGATAAAAAGCGGATAAATCTACATTTTAACACAGCCGGTCATGAACCTGCGACCATGACCACCCGGCTAAAATAACCAACTTCATTTAGTCGAAAGAAGCGAAATTTTATTAACTGAAACCTTCCTTGACAGTACATTGAGGAGCAGCTATTTATTCTCAGCTTATTTTTTTTTTATATTTTGAGAATTAATTACATACTACCTTCATTGTATTTAAAACGATTAAAGAATTAATTATAAGAAACATTACGGAACAACTTTTTTTAAATGGAGTTTAAATTACACGTTTCCTTAGTTACTCGATGTGCTACAAGGCTATTGACATTTCTGTTTTTCATAACCTGGCCTTTTGCGTTTAGGATATATCACGAATCCACGCGATGTTAACGAGAATTTGTTTGCCAAATCGATTTTTATTTTAATGAAAATATAATTTGTAAACAGTAAGATCTTGCTTTAAATAATTTTGCAATTAATAAAAAAAACATTTATATTACATTTTTATCAATTTTATTTATTACGAAAAAAGATTTTAAATGATTTACATCAAGAATAAAATATAATTAAAAACCAGGTTATAGCGTTATTCATAGGATTTAATTTCACGCTTTGATTAAATTATTTTCTCCTCTTGTAACATTTGGCTTTCAGTTTCAAATTAAGAAGAAATACAGTTCATTTTGTTTTGTCATTTATATTTGAGTCTTTTGCTCATTTACAATTATGAAATCATAACTTTAAGGATTAGTAAATAAATTTTATAAGTAAATTTATCTAATAATTTTTAACAATGCTCAATATTTAAATCTTTAAAATTAGAAAATTATTCTTCGGGACTTTTATACTAAGAATTTTAAGACAAGTAATTCTGTAGAGATTATTCATGACATTATATTATAATTAGGTTGTAAAAGTATTTTTATAAAGTTAAGAATGCGCTAATTTTTATTTTTTAAAATTTTTTTTGCACACGAAATATTATATATTATTAGGAAGTATGATAGGGTAGTTCAAAATATTCCCGTGTTTGTAATGTGATATGGGTTACAAGGAAGTGGAAATGTGGTAAATATAATTATACTATTGTTCAATGAACGCTTTTTCATTCCTAGGAAATTCATGAGCATGATGTTCTTCATTGTCTCTTAAACTTCTCATCCTATAAGGACATCCTCAAATTCGTGAAAGCATAAGAACCGGAAGCAACCGGTTATTCAAATTCTTGTTTGGTGTGCGTTGTTTTGAAATGAAATGAAGACTGTAAAATGACAAATGGCTGCCAAATCAAATCTGTCCTTTGAATGATTGGTAATTATTTTTCAGCGCCATTTAACAGATAACAGCACATAATGGTAACACCAACCTTTCTTAGAAACGTCATCTGCTATCAAAAACTGGTGCTTTTTGAATTTAAAATACTTTCTATAATAAAGGAGTATTTAATAAAGGATTGATACCTTTTACTCATTATACTTATAAAAGCAAAATTTTGCAAAGTTTTCTGTAGCTTTTTGAGTTATTAATTTTACTGTAGATAATTTTTTGAAAAAAGAAACTCCCACTTAATTTTCTTTTCTTTTATTGCATTGGCCACGGTAGCCTAGTGATCATAGTCGTTGACTCATGACCGAATCGTGGGATCGAGCGTTGATGCAACTAAAGCCCCACCGTTTAGCCGGGACTTATGCTCAAATTCCTCCCGTTGGCGTGGTGTTGA
>BMAW01000167.1:106053-178943 GCA_019974015.1 Nephila pilipes | reverse complement strand
TTGATAGATAGATATAGGAATATATTGATTTTAACCATTTAATTGATGAAGGAATGCTGTAAGCTATCAACTCTCGTTATCTTTCGTAAGTATTTTATTCTTTCTGCCCAAAATCTGGGGCAAAGGCCAAATTTCACCCACACTGCCGAAGCTGGATTATGTGTTCGAAAGGATCCTTGAAAAATGCGCCAAGAATGCAAAAGCACCCTCTACCAAACACTTTTCGAAGCTTGCCCAAGATAATTAACACATCACCTCTTAAAGCGCAAAAATTGAAAAATTAATATTGCCAGTACCCAAATTAAAAGTGAAGTTCAAAGTATAACACATCAGATGCCTTCTGACATTGAATTTTCGCCACTTTTTGGGGCAAATTTCTCATTTTCTGTGTAATTTCTAGAAGAAGCTTAAAATAAATAAAGATTTAAAGTTTGAAGATCAAAAGAAGGCAAGAAACCATATCAGCTTGTAAAAATCTGGGCACTCAACGTCCATTATTGTAGAAAACACATGAATCACGCATACTAAAGCATTGTTAGAAACATAGAAACATATCCCTATTAGGAAACATGAATAATTGGTTTGAACCACAACATGACCTCTAAATACTTCACTGAATATTTGAATAGAATTCCTTGAACAAAAGCAATAAGAAATTCCTATTTCAGAACATTTTACACTGTTACAAATTAATCACAAGCTACCCACTTAATTGAAGCTTGAGTTATTAGAGCAAAATACTGTTGAACCACAAAAACAAGTCGTTATTCATTCTTTGATGATCATATCAAAAAGTTAAATCCAAATAAAAAGCATATTTGAGTAAATTAAAGCAAGAAAAGAAAATTGAAAGAAATAACTGGGCAAATAAAATTATTTTCGAAAAACAATCAAAAATTCAAAAATACAATAAAACACCATTCAAAATCTCTTTTCAAAACTAATAGATTTCTGCCAAGGAGCCCTTAGCTAAACAAAAATGTCAGATACAAGAGATGACACCAACTAAATTGCAATAGCATTGCACCAAAAACGAACGTCTTTCACATAGTCAAGTTACAATTTATGTGTATTTAGTAAAACAAAATAAAAATAAATGTTCCTTCCTAGAAAGAACATGTATGAAAAATGATGCGCCACACACACACACACACAACACATCAATAACATTAATTAATTAGAATACTTCAAATACAAGATGACAGTGAGATGGGGATTTTTAGATCATAGAAGAAAACGTATATAATTGATTTAAAACATGAAAAGAAAACAAAAAGAATGCACGAAAATAATAAAAAGAGAGCACTGAATGAAAACAGAGAGTTGGGAAAACTCAAATAACAAACCCCAAATTCATATGTCCGCAATTATTGAAATTTTTAAACAAATGGAGAAATAAAATGAAACAAAAGAGCTTTACAACATTTATAGTCCTGAATCTGGCTGAGACTGATTGGTAGTGTTTAAATTGTTTTGACCAAACATTCTCCCACGTTTGTAAATGTTAGAACCAAGAGCTCCAAAAGCCAAAATGTGACCAAATTGTTGAAACCAAATACATATATATGACCCACAGAAGTAAAGCATAAAAAGAGAAGAAGATGTTAATATTAAAACAATATCACTAAACAAATTGCACTTGAAGCAAACACTATTTCAGTGTATGCACAAACACTTAACACTAACCCATGACTGTAATTAACCAAATAAAGTGTTGCCATCTATCAGGGAAAATGATTATTTCAAAACTTAATTTGGGAGACCTAGAACTAGCTACTGTAAGGAATAAAATTCCAAATAAATAAATAAAGAAACATTTGATAATCTGAATCATAAAATAAAAATAAAAATATACAGCCAGTATTTAAATTAAAACTATATAATAGTCACAAGATTTATTTAACACTGTTGCATAAATATTCTGTTCAGTGACATTAAGAAAAACTAAGTAGCTATCATTTGTCAGAAAGTCATATTATCACAAAAATTTTAAATTTAAGACAAGAACTCAAGTAATAAAAGAAATAAATTGAACAAACTAAAAAGAAATGATATTAAAAAGTTTATTGAAATAAAAACTTATTTTGAACTGAAAAGAAGCAAACGAAGCTCTTTAGCGAAAGCGAAAGTAAAATTTATAATTATTATATTCTTTAACTCTCTTAATAAATCAATAACAAACCAAGAATCCAAATCCATTTTCGTAAACTTATCTCCAGATATTCTTCCCAGAAGAGAGAGAGGAAGATATACAGATATATATAACATGTATGTGGGTTAAGAGCATAGCTTAGGATTGCACTTTATAGCCTGATTCTGATGATTTGACCTTGAGCCACAAGATAAAAGCATCATTTGAAATTATCCCATTTGCTTCACTAGTAGAAGTAGCTGAGTTGTCGATATACAATGGGAGTTTCACTCATATGTGAAATTACATGATGTAAACCAGAATTCTTCCGGAAGCTGAGGCACCATATTACATTATGTAGCCAGCGGCTGACTGCATGGGCACTGGACGACATTTCAAATGATTCACAATGAGCTGAAGTTTGGCTGCTGAGGGAAGAGCTGACGGCACAAATGGAAGAGAGGAAAGAGAAGAGAGTGAGAGGCAGAGAGAGAATACAAAGTTATGCAGTTTGGTTCTTAAAGCAGAGGCCACGAGCTAACTCATTATGCCAACTGTTCCATCTTATCGAGTAAACGATAACTAGTTTCCACATATTGAAAACAATCAACAGCTAATCATTGGAAATCCTTACATCAATACCACACACACACACACACACAACACACACTAGCATATGTGGCGCAAAACAAAAAGGACTCATGGCTTAACAATGAGGCATAATCCTGATCACTACAATTTTGAACCTGTAATAATTGATAAATACATATCTTAAACAAACATAAACGAACAAAACATAACTTGATAAAACAGCCCAGCAAAGACGATACCATTCAAGCTGACAGAATTTCAGGAAAAATCTAAGGATTATGAAAACTGGAAGTTTATGTAGTTCATGAATAAAATTGTTCCTCAAACAGTTCAATCAACAACCAGTAAGTGGTGGGTGATGGGGATATTAATTGGCAGTAGGTCCGTAATGCTCTGTGAGATCTTATAAACAACTCAAACAATCATCACAATAAGGACCGAAGGATCAGCCCGGATCCACTGGACACTGAATGTTTTAATGCTGTATATTTAATGTTTGCAAATTTAATTTTATGTTTTGAACAGCACTGAATCTTCTGAGGAAAACATTTTCAGAGTTTGGTAAAAATGAACTTAGGATAACCATTTGTAGCACCAACCAGAAAATAAGTGCCACTGCATCTCTAGAATTTCCAGAATGTCGGGCGACTTGTTCATGAGCTTGAATTGAAATTCTAAGAAAATGTATGTCAGAGTCGAAAATGCCACTGAAAATGCAGACTTTACATATCACACACGCACTGCTGCCTTTCTGCTAACAAACTGTTTTCACAGCATTTGCCTGCTCAGCCTGAACTATGCTTATATTACATGGTGTAATGCCCAAAGAACAAAATCTGGGACTACGATTCCATATAAAGAAGCTAGCTTCAGAGCTGTATTAAAACATTGATTTTAATGGGATAAATACAGAACAATGAAACAGACACAGGGGTGGCTATATGGGCCCACTGAACGTGGCTCATGAGAGCAATGTATTCCAGCAAATGAGGTCATGAAGCAGCGAGAACTGTCTGAAGTTAATGTTCAAAGTACTATATCTACTACTTCCTTTCATAAACTCCAGAACTAAACTGATTAATCAATGAAAGTAATTATTTTCTTATTTCTATCTGTTAGTTAACACTGGAATCTTAAAACTGATCTCATCAAACAATCTACATAATGAACAAACCTTTAAGTTGAGATCTGGTTTGAGGATGTCACAAATGTTGTACATCCAGGAGAAGTACGCAGTAGCTGGGATGATTTAAGTTAGGGAAGAATTATGAGGAACTTGGATGAGGTTCAAAGCCTCTTCCTATAATTTTATTGCCCCTCAATAAGCGTGTCCAGGAGGACCTGAAAAAGCCTGGTTGACAGCATAGGAAATAGTGTAAATTCTTCTTTATAGAAATGAAAATTCTGATCCCAAGAGACTGAAAAATGAGGAAAATCAAAAATAATGTCATTTGGGAACAAAATGAACATAATATGGTTGCACCCATCCTGACAAATAACAGAGAATAAACATTATTCACATTCCTTCGAGGCTGTGGGACATGTATTGGTTTATTTAACACGAACAAAGGAAAGAATGGAACGAATCTCATTATGGTAAAACAGCTATCCTCAATGACCCAATATTGCATTTTGCTAGATCTTAACTTTAATGGGCTCAAAGTACGGTAATATCAAATGGGTCTAAAGATTGTTCTTTCTGACATGACCCCCACTCAACTTCATCCTTAATATTTAAAATAAGAGCCATAATAGATCAACGCAAACTAGCCAACATTTTTCAAACAGCATGATTGTGTTCCCATATGGGATTGAAATGTAACCTGATAGATTAGTATGTAAATATTTTAAAATAAACAATTTCACATGAAGAAGACAAACAAAACAGGCTTCTACATTTTACTAATCAACATGAATTTTCATTATAGAGAATGAGGAAGTCAGGTTGGCTATGGGAGGTTTTTAACCCATGCATGATTTAACTGCTAAAATTAGTCCAGCAGGGGGTAGGATCAGTGGTGTCTCCAGAATGGCAGTGGAGGAATCTGTAATCTTCCCACATCTGGTGATTCCTGTGGGATCCGAAAGAATTAGAAAGAACATGGGAGACAGTCAAGGATGTTTATGACTAGGCATTTTGTACCATTTTTCCTTAAAAGACATTTATTGGTCGTATCTGTTTTAATTTTAATGATAAAATATACTAATCATTTAGGGCTGAATTTGATTCTGGACATCTAATCCACTGACCATCCCAAAGCTTGATTTATAGGGCAGGAAAATACACTTACATCATTTTGAAGACACTTTAATTTTAGACTTAAATATTTAAATTGTTGATAAACAATAATAATGATTTAAAGTGCATACAACCTTCACAGGATTATGAATAGGTTACTTCATTAATAAAATACTATACTTTTGTGTAAAGTTGATTTAGATGCATAGAATCAGAAAAATGACCTATCTAATTTTTCTTCTGTTACATTTTTCAGGTCAGAAGAGCTGGCGAACACAGAACAAAAATCATATCTTTTGACAAACAATTTCACAAACCATCGTTCTAGATTAATCTCTGGCAGTCTTTTTCAGCACTTACTCTTATTTGAAACCTATTTTGAAAAGACAGGCATTAAAAGCTTGATGTTAACAGATCTGATATTAAAGATCAAGTTTAATTTAATGTACAAAAATCATCACTTATGTGTTCAATGGAAAAAGACAGGTAATTTTAGAGAATTAGAAGTCATCTGCCAAGGCAAGCAATAAAACACAAAACGAATGATTGAACAGATTCCAAAGTTAAACAATAGTCTTTGAACACATTTAAACACTTATTAACCACAAAATATAACATAATCAATGAAGGGAAACTGACAGAGATATTCTTATTATTTGTTCAAATCTTTTGAAAATCAAAGAAAATGTTTGAGAAAATAACATAATAACTATAATGTAGAGTATTTTAACCTTTATCCAACCTGGCAAGCAAAGGTCCTGGTATTAAACAGATATTTTTGATTGATGAGCTTCTTTATTTCCTGGCTTTGGGATGGTCCCAAGGGCTGGTGACCCTCGTCATTTCATCCCTCGGTCACAGGAGGGTAGATACCTGATGGCACCTCCTCCAACCTCCACACCACACCATCAGAGGACTTTGGGATCTCCTCCAATAGATTTGAACGAAAAAGAATAGCACCGTTATGATAAGAGTTTCTGCCCAGGCTACCTAATGATGAAGGTAAACGCTGACCACAGAGTTCAGTTAAATATCACCATCACAATAATGTCGCTGACAGCAGAGAAGGTGTGTTAGAAACGAAGACAAAATTAATTTACTAGGTTGAAATTAAAATGGAATGAGGTTCTTTTATGTCTGAAAGAAAAATCCCAATTTTAAAATCACTAAAAATGCTTAGGTTTATCAAAGTTATTTTGTTTGTAACAGTTCATAAAAACGAATTGATCTTGGTAAATGACACTTAGGAGCTTAAATATCATTAGTATATAGAAAGAGGCAGTGCCTGTCACCCATTACTGAAGCTTATATACTTTCACACTACACCCAGATCACGAAATTTCCATGATAATAAAGGTATTCTATTTTATGATGATTATGAAAAAAATCCCATCGAAACCACATTCTAATCACACTGGGCTAGCAGTGGGATATCGAGAGGATAAGATTAAAATCATTACAGTACATGTAGTAATAAGGAAGCAAAAATCGTGATGCTGATTGAAGTGAAAGCTTAAAAATACGCGAAAATTCACTGTACTTATAATCTTTTTATTATTGAATCTTTAAGAATCATTTCTCGTGATCAAGCTTTTCAACAAAATATGTAGAAGGTTAGCATCCGTAAGTAAAGAACCAAGATCATTTAAGAGAAAATATTATAGAATCATGAAATAAGAGATAGGACGACATATTTGTGGATAAGCACCTCGGAGCTTTTTACATCCTAATCTGATGAGGATGCTGCAGTGGCAGCGCAGAGGGACAATTTCTAAACTGGCCATCCGACAATGAGGTTCCTGACCTCAGATGAGTCAGTAAATGACTAATCACACACACACACACACATAGCTGAACACATAACATACACACACACACAATTCACACAACACACTACATGAAAAGCATAATAATACAAAATTTAAGTAAGAACAGAATTAAAGGATCAGATTACATAAATGGTTGAATATTAACTATTATGAAAATTACAAAATTCACTACTTTACAATCTTGAAGTCGGAAGAAAATTAGACACAAATTAAATTGATCACAAAATTAAAGTTAATGCAAAAGAATAAAACTCTTATAAAAGATAAAAGATTTTGGTGAAAATCAGTCCTGTAGATCCTACTATGAGCAAAATGAAACAAGTTGAATTAGTTCTTCAGGTCAACATGTGACATGAGTTCACAGTTTCGAAATTTGCATAAGTTAATTACTGGTCCTTCAACGCAACCACACTCTGAACATGAAGTCTTAAAGTTTGACTCTTTACCTCTGTGGGACTGAGTATTTGGGTTTAATCCTGGATTCACCCATTTAACACTTTGATGGGAGGATCAAGCTTGAAAGCTTTTGTTGGTTTTCGCCGGAATTTTTGTTTTCAGTGAACTTCGACTTTATTCTTACCTAGTTCCGAACTACAACTACATTAGGTGGTGAAAATCATGAGCATGTCCTCACATCACCATCAGCAATTAATTTTGTTTATTTGAGCATTACAATTTTCCTTTCAGCAAAGGGTAACTGTCATGATCTATGTGTTATTGGTAGTTCTATCTCTTAAATTATCAGAGTCTAGTATATTATAGTTTCAGTCTTTTCATATGCTTATACAACAATAGCTAAAAGCTAACTTTATAAATCTCTGATTATTCATTACGAAGTTCCTGAAAAATAAGCATGATTAGTGTAGATGTGCCAACAACACACTGTAAGTAACCCTGAAAATTAGTTATGGTAGTGAATCAATTTGTTACAGAGTATTCCGTTAGAACTGTTTTCTGATATCGATATCATCAACCCATAAATATTAGTTATTTTTACAGTATAATAGTTTATACACACAAAGAGGTAAATAGATTTAGTTGTCTGACATAATTTATCGGTTCTGATTTGAAGCACGATTTGTTACACTTCTTGGTGCAGAACATGGTACACTTTTAAGTACTAGCTCAAACTCCTTTATGTTTAGTGAACGGAAAAGAGAAGAAGTCCGTTATATTATAATTAATAAAATGTTTAAAGAAAGAAATTTCCTCGTAGCTTCCTGTTTCTGAACGAGACTTTTACGTCAGGATAAGTTTTTTGTTTCCCTTACTACTTTTCATAACAGAAGTTTTGCTTTAATTTCTGAAATAGATTAGCCCGGTGTCAAAATAGCTTTATTTGATGTGTAATTCTGGTATGCCATTTCGTTGATATACAAGTAATGACATCATAATTTTGAGAAGTCAATTTGCGAGTTCTAATTCAATACAAGTACGAAAAGAGATCTCTTTGCTATTAGTTTAACTGGCTATGAATTTACATGCCAGCACTTATGATTCATGAAATTTCAAAAAAGCATTTTTAAACGAAGTTAAGTCGAGATTTTTTGTACTTGAAAATTGATCTTCAATCCAGTTTGAGCGAATAGTATTTTTGTGTGTCCATATCCAGCGGTGGGGAAAAGGAAATTATTCATTCAATTAATTAAATACTTTCATCATATGTTTCCTGAAATAGTAAGCGATGAGAATTTGAGATCTTTCAAAACAAAAGTAAAGGCTTGAAGGTATTAGCTCAAAATTGGGTCAATTGCCGGAGACATAGAAGAGGAAAGAAAGGATTTTTGTTCTGCCTTCAGAAATCAGAAAACTATTGACCTGATAGAGTTTAAAGCCTGTATAAATTCATATAAGATAGAACTATTAAAGAGTCTCTATTACTCTTGATCCAGACCACACATTAATGCAAACGAAAATCATTTTGAGAATAATCAGATTAATTTTCTGACTCTAACATTGGAAATCAGGGAAATGCAGAGAAAATTCTCAGCATTGAACGAAGATCACCAAATGGCATCCAGCTTAACATACAAGCGAGCTTTAATTGAAAGTTTATTTTTCTTAAGAAAGTTTGGACAACAGCAGTCAAACTTCTCTAAAAGAGGCATGACATTCAAGGATGATCATGTTTATAATCGATAGATAGCACATGAATAAACTAATCTCCATATATGAATTGAAGTAAAGAGAGATGACCCACCTTCTTTAATACTAAATGATTATCCAAAACATCAACAACACAGTAAAACAAAGTATGTAGTAATGTCTATTACCTCTGTGATCGATTTTAAGAAAGAACTGAACAATCAACAGAACAGTTCACAATCATCAGACAGCTTGAGTAATAACAAGTAAATATTTGACATCTAGAATACTTATAAAGTTCTAATCTTAAGCACCATTATACTATGAAATACTTGACAAAGCCTAATCTTTAAGACCATCTGACATTAGACGTAATCACAAGACTCATGCGTACTTCTATGAGGAAGGAGAGGTCCAGTTTTTAAGGCAGCCGAATGTCTGCCTGTAGTGAGTTTCATATCGTTTTAAATTTTAACTTAAGTTCTTAATTTCTAGTTCGTTGCCTGAGAATCATGTAGAGAGTTACATTCGGTTACAAAGAACTGCTCTGTCTAAGAGAAAATAGTCTTATTAAATGATTCGACCTAAGATAAATACGAGACACATTTACTGGGCAATTAATCTTTGAGCTCTTACACGAATCTGCAGCTGTTAAGAAGGTGGGGCTGGTTCAAGTGGTGGGAAAATTCTCCACAATAATGTAGTGAAGGTTCCCAGAACAAGTAGTTACAATATGTTGTTGTTTGTCTTATTCTGGTGATATTTATTTTGGGATAAAATTGACTATTATTTTTATTTCCAGCATATAATAAGTAGGGTTACAGTCCATGATTTAATTTTAAGACGATGGCTTTGCAATTTTGCTAAAAACAATTCATAGACACACTCACATCTAAAGTAAACCATAAATTTATCACCTGAGCAAACTTCAAGTTCATTAGAAATTCAATATTCCCAGCAGATATTTTCAAACCCTAGATCATGGAAAATCTTGAGTATATTTATATAACCGTGGGAATTCTCGATTATAGACAGTGAATCAGAGATAATATATTCTAAATTATTCTTATCAATGGTTTGAAAACATGTTCAAACAAGTCAACGTTGAACTAGGTTAATATTAGTGACAATACAAAGCTCTTTCCATAGATTATTTACCCAAAGTATACAATCATCAACATCAATCCAAACCATCAAAATTCTTTCTCCTTCTATATTACATAAATACAAAAGGTAAATTGTTTGTTTCATGGTTGAGTTAGGGGAAATTTTATTAGTTTTCTTTTAAGCAGAAGAAGCAAAGTATTTGAGCGAATTTTTGAGGCCAATAATTGATTGCATCAAGAGAGACTGAGAGCATCATCCTAAATCTTCTTTGAGATGAATTTTGATGGAAATTCAAACAATTGCAAGCTGATAGTAAGTCTTGCTTAATTTTTACACACACACACAACACACAATACACACACACACACACACATATTGATAACAGTGTTAAATGTCCTCCAGATTGTTGTTCTTTTCTCAAAAATCTCTAACGCTTTATAAATCAAAAATATAGCTGATTCTTTTATTTTAATTATTCACGTAATTTTTCTACTTTTGGAACCTTTTAAAATACTCTATAATTAAGTTTTTGACATAATTTGGTGATATCGTTGTTTTATTTTAACAACTTCTTGACATGTTAATTTGTAATTTGAGAATATTCTAGAATATTTTGATAAAACCCTGGTAGTGTAAACCTTAGATTTTAATTGAATAATATTTTTAATTCAAAATAAATAAAAAAGTTATGAATATTTAGTCCATACTTCCCGTCAAAATATCACCAGAAATCTCAAGTATTCAAAGTATTATTTGACATATATTTTAGCACTCCATATGTAAAAAAGTTTCCTTTTAAGAAATATTTTGAATTTACTTTTTTAAAAAATATGTTTTTAAAAATAAAGGTAAGCATATGTGAAAAGAATTCAAATAATTTCTTCAGTATTTAATACAAATTTTGATAAATACCTTTCAAAATCAAAAGTGTCCCGAAACAAATGTGAGCCCTGTGGATATGTAATTGTCGTTAGTTATTAATTTGAAATTATACTGCTGATGAGGCTTTTATTTAAATTAATATCAGTGAAGATCTTGAGGAATATTTGAGTCATTTTTTTTTTTGATTTTAATAGATAATGTATATTGTGGTTTCGTATTTAACTCTAACTCAATATATATAAGTTTAAGAAAAAAGTCAGATTACATCTTAAGAAATACCATAACGAATGCTCAATTTCTTAAAAGCTTTTATTCATTACTTGTGGTCTGTAAGCGCAAAATATATTAAGTAAAAATACAAGTATAAAAGTTAAGATAATTATAAAATTTAAAATTGAATGAATATTTATTTTTATACTTATAGTTAAAATAATAAAAAGATCATAAAAAGACGCGAGAGTAGAAAGTTGCTTTGATAATTAAATAATGGTCTAAAGTGATATAGATTTTTATATATCAAGGACAGTCAATGTTTTTGAAAAACTGAGTTAAAAATACTTTTGAACGAGAGTACGCAAAACACACTTAAGATATTTATTTTAAAATCTAAATGGCTACTATATGTTTTTCGCGTCATTTTAAGCATCATATTTCATTAATATTAACAAAAACAGCTTCCCAATATTCGACATACTATTATACAGCAAAAATACATTTTCAATTACTTGATTTTGGAAATGCAAAATATAACATCGAATTTTTAGAATTGTATCCAAATCCTTTTAAGACGAAATAACTTCATGAATTTTCAAGACAAGAGAATTTTAAAACAGTTTGTATCTAAGTCTAAAATTTCACACTTTTTAAAATCTAATGGACTCGTATATAATATATGAATATATCCTACGGAGAAAATCAAAATCTTGCGCGCGTGATTTTCATACACTGTTATTAAAATGATTTCGGAATTTATAAAACCGAAATTATCGTAGCAAAACTGAATTCTATAAAATTTTAGAAAAATCTGCTAATAGACTAGATACATATAAACGTTTTAAATTTGTAAAATATTTATAATTCATTTGAAGCTTTTCTGCTTTTGGATCTTAATCATTATTCCACAACTCCAAAAATAATTTTATTACAGAGAAGAAACTCTAATTTTTTCTAAACTATGGATAAAACATGACAATTTTCCTAACAATTTAGCTATTGATCTTTACAAAACGAATGAAAAATTAATATCCAAATTCGACAAATAAGACATATTAATAAAAACTGTTGATTAATAGATATATTATAAAAACAGATGTAAAATGAAATAATTAATAATTGAATAAATCGGGATTTAGTATAAGAAAATTTTTTCAAATAACTTGGCGAATAATTAGAGTGATAAAAAGAAATGCGTAGTATGTATTTAAATAAATGCAACATTAACTGAATTAAATGATTTTAATTAATAACAACGCATTGTTACTCTAAATCGATAATTTTATATAATTCAAAATAAACATTATTCACATTAAATTCAAAGGATCTATCATGATTTTTCAAATTATCCTATATTAAAAGGGAAATCACAAATATTACTCTATAAAAATAACTTTTTAAGCATTTGGTATTAAATAACAGACAATTAATTACCACCCAAAGCATACGTATTCTCCAGATGGGGGAATCTTATGCTCTTAAATGAATATTTTTATCCATCAACTTATTTGCTTGTAAGAAAATGTAAAGTCTCGTTACTGAAAGAAATCACGAAGCATAAAATCCTCGGAGTTACAAAACACTAACAACAATGAGCACGAACAAAATCTTAAAAATTCTACTGTTACATTTTAAAAACATTTTTTTTTGAAAAGGCGAATACTGCCAGTTTGACTGGTTACTGAATTTAGGAGAAGCGTTTCTTTTCTTTTCTTTTATTTTTTTGTAAAAGTATTTCCATTGGGCAGTTTCATATAAAGCTCAGAGCCATTATGAATTTTTTAGTTTTATGGTTAGTAATCAGAAACAGGAAAGTCCTTTATATTTTTCTAAAACCCCATTGGTTGATTTTAAACACAAGTCTTCCTTTTATTATTATTTTTACTTCTAATACTGCTTTGCATAGTTTTTTTTTTTTTTTTTTTTTTATCTCGGCAAGCTATCGCTTAGTATTTTAAAAGTTTATTACTATCACTTAATCTATACATTATTTTTCTTGTATTCAATCTTGAGGCAAATGTATTAGTAATCGTATGAATTTGTATTTTAAACAGTATTTAAGCCTTTTACGCATTTGAGTATCTTAATGCGATTTATAAATACAGATAAATGCATTTTAATAATCAGTAAAAAAAAATTCCAATATTATTTGATTAATTAATCTACATATAATAATATTTTGACGGTTGGTACTATTTCGATATGAATTTTGCTAAACTAAATGAATTTCGATTTTTGTCTTATCATTTTATTGTGAAGATTATTTTATGAATATAAGAATAATGAATGATTGAAAGATAGACACAACATATATATACTTAGATATCCTTACAATTGTTTTTTCCTTTTTTATTCAATTAATCCAAATTTTTTATTTTTATGTCTTACCTTACTGCTAAATGTTAAAAAAGCGATTAATGATGTTATGGAAATTTATTTATGTAATAAGTTTAAATAGAATAATTACAGATTGACCATCTGTATCTGATGACAGATACACTCGTATACCAAACTTGATTGAATAGTTATGCTTCCATGTCCTTGACCTTATTATCGGTCAACCAATTTTCACAATTTTTGTTGTTCCTAAAAGCTATACGTATCTTCTATGTTATAGATTATTCGTTTTTCAGCATAGTCTCCATTTAATCGAGAAAACCGATCGGAGAAGAATTCCGGTGGTTTGTCAATACCAGATTTTAATGCCAGCCGTTATCAGAACGAACATTATCCCTTAAGGTGCTCGTTCATCTTTTAGAAGGGGTGAAAGTCTCAGGGTGTAAGGTAGAGTGCCATGACGCATCGGCTGGTTCAACCTCATCTTCATGGGTTCTCCATCTTCTTTAGTACTTAGCACACCGACATATACGAACAAAGAAAACAAACGTATTACGAAGAAGATACATGTAGTTTTCAGGAACAAGAATTGGAATATTTATTTATAATTGAAAAAGAGGTTATGGCCATTGAGGCAATACTTTTTAATCAAGCTTCGTATAATTATTATTACTTAGATCTGTTACAATTTACTGCAGAGTGTACAAAAGAAAATGATTGTAACTTTTAGATTTACTTGTACTGCATCATAATAGTACAGGACTTTGTTTGGATAGTAGTGTTTAGATCTGATTCAAGTTTCTTATCATTTTTAAAAACTTTACAAATTTACAGTGTTTTTAGAAGCTATTATTTTTCAGGCCTTGATTTCGTTTAAAAAGCTTTTTAAGAGAATGTGAAATTTAGAGTAAATCTCTCATTTGAATTAACAATATATTTTATAACATTAGAATCTTTCAAATAGCCTTTTCGATTGAATTGGGATTTTTCAATGAAGATAATGAAATGCGTTAAAAAAATGATTTAACTTCAATTAAAAATTGCATATCACGTCTCCTCACTGCTACTTTTATATGACTGTTATCGTGAGTCTTTGAAATACAACATTATTCAAAATGTTTCAGTGATAAGTTTCAAAAATATTTGCTAGGTAACTCAGTTTTAATTTATCACTTTTATTTTTTCTTGCTATTGTCAATGAATTTCCCAAAACTATTAATAGAAGTTTTCTACGTCTCTTTTGTTAAATATTACATTGTTTGTTACGAATAATTCTCATATAGCTCTAGAGCTACTTTAATTTAAGTGAAACCGAACTATTTAGATACGTTAATAAGAAATTTCATGCCACAATTACATCAAGAAACTTTAATGTGTCCCATGTGGAATAAATAAATAAACAATGTACATATTTTATTTATACGTGTCATTTCCCTCCACATATCTCAATTGGGATTAATTTATAAACATCCATAAATAAGAGTATTAGTAAAATTTATTGTAGGATTAAATTATAATTCTAATTAAAACGAAAAAGCAGTTTAATGCAGTTTGAATAAAAATAAAATAGGGCAAATTGAAATTAATTGAAGGGAAAAAGACTTCAAAAAATATAAATATCTCCAATTTCAGTTTGATCTTTATTGAAAATCAGTAGCAACAACTTTCAACGTGTGTTTATTTATCATACGCAAATTTTATCAGAAAAATATCTTAAACTTTCCGAGTTATTGATATTTTTCGCCGTTTTTTCCCCCATACAATTTTAAATCCCCCTTTTTGATCAGAGATTATCAGAATGACTATCTGAGTATACGGGAAGCAATGGGAATTTGTTTTGCGAAGACATAATTTCAAAAGTGGACCGATAGAGGTCACTGTAATAGCCATAAGAGACTAATTAAGATACTGGACATGTGTGTTTGTTCAAAGCCCATCCACTACGACTGTGATGCCACAGTGGATAGGAAATAATCGGTGTTTAATTGACACGGGGCCAAAAACCTTAGAAAAAGCGAAAAGTGATGAAACCATCAAGAAAAGAAAGTTCGTGAAGAACCTTCTACGGCTTGCTTAAGAAATATTCAATATGCTATCTACCGTTTTCTGCCACAAGTTGAAAGTACAAAACCGTATGTTTCACAACAGATCGTAGTGTATCAGCTGTGATGTTGTGCATTTGTTGCGCAATGCCTGTTTTCAGCTAAGATCGCAACTGGAACCCCGGACACAGCATGATTTAGGTAAACCCACTCCCTGAAGTCGAAAGGGTGCAGATCAAGTGATCGGTGCGGCCAGGCTGTTGAGAAATGGGGATTGATAATTCTGTCATTTTCAAAATACGTGTTAAGCAGCTGCTTCACTGGTTTGAAATGGGCGGAGGAACATCATCTTGCATATACATTGTGCTTCCCACACATCCACGCTGTTATAGTGCTGGAATGAACTAGTTGAACTAAAGAGTTTCATAACGTGTCCTGTTGACTGTACAGGTGACAGGATCCGAAGGACCAGTCTTCTCGAAAAAGAAAAGGCCAACGATAAATACCATGGGTAAACCAGCACCACACTGTGATTTTTTGGGAATGAAGAATCAATGGTTGCTTTTAGAGAGGATTTTCTCTCTCCCATATTCTGCAATTTTGTGTATTGACAGAATTTTGTAGATGGAGGCGGGTTTCATTTGTCCAAAACATGTTCCATGACCATACATTTTCCGCTTCCATTCGAGCAAAAGCTTTTTGTTTTGGCTGGCCAGCTGGAACCAACTCCTGAACTTGTGTAATTTTGAATGGATAGCATTGCAGAATATTTCGTAAAATTTGACTAATCAGGCTGACAGGCATGTCTAAAGTTTGGGCAATTCCCCGTGCACTGCACGTTCCCAAAGCACTGTTAGAGATTCCTCCAATGCTGTACCCACATCCTCCAATGATGTAGAAGCAATTGATTTCTTCCCTCTGCCACATTTCATGCCAAATGAACTCGCCTGTTCGAATTTATCAATCATTTTCTTCAGACCAAATATAGTCATCTCACCAAGGGCGTATTTTAAGCCCTTTAACGTCCTGGATTTCTTTAATGTAATGCTGCGTAATCACCGTAGTTGTTTTATTCTTGCCCGATCCTTCAATAACAGAGTAATGGCTACCTTCTCAGCTGCATAATAACAAGAACTGCACATTCACCTCCTTTTTATTAAATGTATAATGTGCCTCACGTATGCCATTTCGTTTAATTATAAACTTAAAATTCGCATATATTTTACAACAATCGTTTTTTAGCCTCTTATAACTAGAACAACGTCATCTATCGATCCACTTTTGAAATATTTTTTTTCTTTGCAAAGCAAATTCTCATTGCTTCACAAATACTCAGATAAAATGCCATTCTGACCAGTGGTTCTTCTTTTACAGCTTCTTGGAATGTGCAACTTTAATTATAATTACCATGTACATTAAAAATCTAATTTTAAATTATTACTGATGTTAATTATTAAAATGTTAGTTTAAATTATTAAATATTGGTATTAATTTATTATTATTATAATTAAATATTAATAATTTAAATCATTATATATTAATAATATGAATTACTAAATATGTGTAGTTGAAATTAATGAGTACTGATACGAGTATAATTACGTGTTAAATTATTAAATACTAGTAGTTTACATTATTTAATATTGATTTTAAATTATTAAATATTAGCTATTTGAATTATTAAATATTAGTATTTTAAATTTTAAAAAATCGCTTTGAGAAAACTGAATGCTATTAAACCGAAGAGCCATTGTAAAGTACGAAGTTCCTTAACAAACAAAAAAATTAAATGACCGAAAAATAATCCAAATTGTATGATTTTCATTGCTAGTGACAGAAAACTGCTTATAGTGTTATACATATTTTCTACTAAAATATTTTATTTCGTAAATTTGGCCTTTTTATATCCCATGTCCTTTGACCACGAAATTAAATATAACGTTTGAAAATAAATTTATTATGAAGATGTGTACATATAACTTTTAATTTAATGACTCTCTTACATTGCTTATTGATTTAATTTTATAAATAACTTGTCTTGATCAATAGATGACTTGACTTTTATATAATTTATATTGTCATTTGTGTCATGTTTAATAAAATAATTTTGCCTGAAATATGAGATATGCTATTTTGATACTTGGAGTTAGCCGTACACTTGTGCTACAATTACCCTAAATAGATGTATCGAAGAAATATTTTGTGTTAAATTAATTAGAGTAAAATAATATCAAATAATGAAGATTTGTAAATTTCACTGGAAACTCATTCAAAATTTGATCGCTTTTGTATTTTTTCACTTCATTTTATACTTTAATTTAATTATGTATCTCACGTTCATGTAATAATCATTAAAATAATTGTGTGCTAACGGTCTTTAGGAATAAAATAAGCATTTGAACTTAATTCAGGCTTGCTTAGGATACATTCTCTCCAACAAACCCAATTTAATCAACTAAGCTAATAAGTTTCAAGCGTATACCAACTTTTGTAAAAAGTACAAGACTTAAAAAAAATAAAAGAAAAATCATTAGAAAAACATAAATTAATAATGTCATAAGCAACAAGCTATTAGAATTATAAGTGTTAAAACAATGATGTAACGTGTTTTAAAATATTAAAAAAAAAAAAAAAAAAAAAAAAATAAATAAATATATCATGCATACAAAAGTATTATAATTATTAATGTAAGAACAAAACTAACTAAAGAATTATATATATATATATATATATATATATATATATATATATATATTATTAAAAACAGAGGAAAAAATATATGTTATTGATAAAGTTTAAAAAATACATAAATTAAAGAAATAATAAACGGAAAGAAAATAAAGTAAAGCACAAAGAGAGTGAAAAATTAAAATAAATATAAAAATGAGAAAATGAAAAAGAATGGAGTTGAAAAATGCAAGGCTATCATAGGATTTCAGACGGTAGATACGGGTTATTCTATAATTAATGGCCAAACTGTCTCTCTGAATTACCTTATTCTTAAACAAGTATTAAACCAAAAATTCGATTGGATTGAGAGTAACGAAAAATGTTTAAAAAAATAGAAAAAATGGAATTTGAATACTACAAAAACTATCTAATAAGAGCTGTAACTTCAAATGAAAGATAAAAAAATAATTATTTCATAAAAACCATAATAGAATATTGACATGAATAATTTATTATATATATATATATATCTATATATATATATATATATATATATATATATATATATAAAGAGAGAGAGAGGTTGTTGCTTTAAAAAAAACTAAATTATATTACAGAGAGGAATAAATTCCTCTGTAATTCAACCTAGTTTCTTATAAATTTTGTTCCTCTCTATAACCTGACCTTAAATCTTTTTTAATTTGAGTTAGTTTCTTGATGCATTCAAACGTTTATGAAAAATGTTTCTACAATAGCAGCTTTTGAAATCACATTATTTGATAAATGATGGTTAGACGTTGTTGTAAAAAAAACTGCAATATATCTAATAAAATTCATTTGTATTCATTCCTGTAATCTAACTTGGTTTCTTGTAAATTTTGTTCTCTTTAATCTGACTTAGTATCTTTGAAGTTTGAGCTAGTTTCCTAGCGTTGTTTCAGGTAACACTCAATGGCTTATACCAGTAAGTTATCTGAATGAATGCCTTTCTTACTTTTCAGCTATTTGAAAGAGATGTTTTGCTGTAGTATATCATTCGTAAAGGAAAAGAAAATATTTCAAAATTTCCTTCATTTCAGGTCTATTGAAGATATCGATCTATTACCCGGAGCTTTGGGAGAATACCATATGGAAGGATCTTGGGTAGGACCAACATACACCTGCCTTATAAGTAGACAGTTTTTGGCTTTAAGGAAAGGAGATCGTTTTTGGTTCGAGAATCCAAATCAACCTGGATCTTTTACGAAAGGTACGTTGTCTAATAAATGTTTTGCATATTGATATAGTATGTATGGTAAAATTATGTTACTGATTTTTGAAGGATTAATTTTCAGTTGAATGTATTATCCTATAAAATTAGCTTAAAATTTTAGAAAATTGAATAAGAGAATATACAAAATTTATACCAGGAATATTCTTTCAAAATTCTTTTTTCGTATTTTACTTTGTGAAAAGAACGCGATGTAACATATTTTGAAAATAAAGAAAATGAGCATTCGATGGTATATATATTTGTGAAAAATAAAATAAAAAAAAAAAAACCGTGACTGTGCTGACAAATCAAAGACTACTGGTGATTATTTTACACACATGTAAATGATTTTTTTACGAGGTACAATTAAAAATACTGAATAAAATAAAAGATAAAACTATTATGCTTTACAAAATATCTTACAAAAAGCTAAACTTTTAAAAGATATGAAATTCCATAATTTCTTTGTTATGAATCAAAAAATTAATCTATTTGAAAACGGTTTGTGAAAATTTTTCATTTCTGAAGAAATTATACATCTAAATGATGTACAAAAAGCAAATATGTTTAAAGAACTTTTCTTCCTTTCCATAACTGCAGAATTTCAAGAAGTTGATGGTAAATCGATAAACCTAATCAACAGCAGGAATTATTTTATTGATATCCGGTTCGGAACAAGAAATGCATTGATATGTCGGAAGCCTTTAAAAGACGCATTATGTTACTATACTAATGTCGGTGATGAGAGAGATTTACCTTTTCTACTTACTACAAATGTCTTATCGATCGCATTATTTTTATCGGTGAGCTTGATAATATCAAAAGAAAAGTGAACCGAAAATCTGCTCTGTAACATAAAATAAACATTGCTATTTATCTAACTATTGAGTCTACCGCCTTTCCACTTAGTAAATGTACACATTTCCCGATAACATCAATGTCAAATATAAATTGCATAAAGTCACAAAATGTGTAAATACGAAATTGTATGACTAATCAGTTGCCGAAGATTAATTGGAATCCACGTGTCATCATGAACCTGAAACCGAGTGATAAAACTTTAGAATAGGAGTGATATAAAACAAAAAGTACTTAAAAACATATACTCTGTGAAAATAATTTCATTCATTGGAACAATTAATTTTTAAAAAGTCTCAGCTGAAATTTTAGTTTATATTGTTATCAATATTTTTTAGTTTTGTTTTTTGGTTTCAATTCAAAGAAACATAAGAAATAAAATTTATTATATTTATGTTTAACTTTTAAAAAGAAATTGTAAAAATTAACCATTTTCTTTTCATTGAAAATTTTTAATAAAAATTCAATTTATATGATAACTTTGTAAATTAATAACTGTGTGTTATTCCAAATTATCTAAAATTATATATATGACAGAACCCAAATTGAGTTTGATGTTTGAATATAAGAGCTAACATGAAATAAAATTTAAGAATTTAATAACATATTTATGAACTAAAGGATAAGTTATAAAAAATAATTAAATGATACAAGATACAAAGTTAAAATAATTTAACAAAAACGCTATCAATTAAAATGTTATGAAATGCTTTTCAATTTCACAGTTTTCATAAATAATGTCTTTAATTAAACAGAAATACAGTCATTTTATAAATAAATACTATCTAATGCATTTTTCATAATGAAAAGCTACTTTTCAGCCATGTAATTTGAAATATGAATTATAGGAAGTGGTTATCAGGGTTCTTAAACACTTGATATTCTATCAATAATTTGAATTGAGGTTAAAGTATATAAGAAAGTAGACGAAGACATTTTTTGTAGATTTGTATTTTAAGAAATCTATGAAAATTTATACGTTTCTAAACGAAAAAGTTTTTCAAGATTCGAATATATAAATTAGTTTTGTTATAAATAAATACGCATAAAACCAATGAACATTTCGGGTAAAACAGCTTAAAATGTATCAAGTTTGTACATCAAAGATACATCATTTTCTTAAAAAAATTTTATCAATAAATTACTGAGAAAACAACATTGCTCAGTTTATTTTTTCAATTAAAGATTTGATTGACATAAATTGTTCCAATAAGCGCACTGGGAATAAAGTATTGTACTTGCGTTTCATGAGTATAAAATATTTAGAATAGTTGAAATAGTTTCTTTTTTTTACATTAAAAATATGATTTACTGAAACTAGATCAAGAAAAAATGTCATGAAAATAATTATTAGTGAAACTAAAATCTTTCTTACGGGGAAGGACATAGAATTTAATTTCTTGCCTAGTTCTTACTTTTATTTACTACCTAAAAGTGATTATTTTGAATTAAGTTTAAGTTCAACACATTATTTGGTTTTTTTAGTAAACTTTTCAAAATACTCTTTGGTGCCTAAATGTTACTATTGGAACACTTTAAGCATACAAGTACCATATTTACTCAGAAGACTAATTTCTGTACACCCCATGAGCATATTTTTAGTTAAAAAGTTAAATTTAGTTCATGTCAATCTAAAAATTTGCATCAGGTATCGAAAATTTTTGTTTAAAAAAATATCCCATTTAATAAATTTTAAAAAAATATATATTCTTAAAAAAGTCTCTAAACTAATTGAAGTCTTAATTCCTATAGGTATTTTTTATCTAGACATATATAAAATTTATTTAGTCTCTTCAATTTTTGTTTTTCAATTAGATCGACTTTTGAATTTTTTTATAAAGAGTTTTGAGCTTTATGAAAGAATTTTGAAGGGCTCAAACGTTTTCATCAAATTATTTATTAATGAAAAAAAAAATGTTAATTTCATAATTACTTTTCATAGCTTATAGGAGAAAATTAATGAATAATCTTAATTTAGAGTTTATACATAAATTTATTTTCGTAACTCCTTAATTTTTATTGATTTCAATACATACAGATTATGAAAATGCATAATTGTCAGGGGTAGACATAAACTTTAATTAGCATCAAAAACTTAAAAATCTCTTTACCATGATCTATGGGGGCAACTATATAATCTATAATATAAAGGACTTAACATATTACTCGCTATAATTTTTACTACTTAACGCTGCTAGTCACTTAAAATGCAACACTGTAAGGGAAGCACCCAATTCCGCATAATATTTTCACTATGTGTATACCTTGATAGGATATGCAAACGATTAGCATTTCAGCATAAACACACTTCATGAACTTCTACAGCGTCAACGACAAGTGTGATATAAAGGGAGAACGTAATGCCGTTTTGAATTAATGGAATTTCTTTTTCGTGCGGCTGTCTTGCGTGAGCAATGTCAGTATTCCTATAACAATAATACGATTGTTATTCGTGCAGTTTCTGAAAAATATGCAACTGAGAAATCAGTGATCGAGTCGGACATAACCAAGTAGAAGTGATATGACTCTTTAATCGATGTATCAGGTGGGAACAACTGACCGACATAGCACCGATTGCTCCCGCGTCATCACAACATCATATGTGAGGACAGGCATATTGTGCGCATGGCAGCGATGGATCACTCTGCCACATCAAGAAACCCATTACAAAAAATACGTTATGTTACATAACAAACAGTGTCCACCATTCGACGCTTTTTGCAGCACAATGGAATGTCCGTCGGGCGTCCATTAGCGTGATTAGCTTTGTTTCAAAAACGCAGGCGTTTGCATCAGCAATGGTGCAATGAACGACGGATAGGGCCATCGAATGGCATGACATTGTCTTTTCAGACGAGTCGCACTTCTTGCAACACAACGATGGTCAGATTAGAATCTGGAGACTTCGTGGAGAGAGGCTGCTTATGGTTTATGCATACTAATCCTGCACTCAATATTATGGTTTGGAGTGGTAATGGATTTTACTCCAGCTCCCATTCCCTAGTATGTATTGTCGGTACAGTGACTAGTCAGTGCTATATATCTGAGCGTTTGGAGCTTGTTGTTCTCCCTTACCTTCAGAACTTGCCAGTGACCATATTCCAACAGAACCATATTGGCCTACACGTGGCACGCAATGTTTAAGATTTTTTCACCCATCAGATAGCATTGCTACTTATCTCTTCTGTTCTCCCTATCTGTCGCCTTTAGAAGATATTTTTAAAGCCTCTTTCCTTTAATGTCAAGCAGTTATTGACAGCCTTGGCGGTAGCATTCAATATTGATTTTGTCATCTTCCCCTACTCTCAGAAGGCGGTATTTTCAAACATTTCATCTTTGTACTGTGTGTGATCTCTCTGATAAATTTTACTTTGATATTTTTTGTCGTTCTTGGTGTTGCATTTTTGATAGCCAGCAGTGTATAATTAATTTGCTGCAGTTTTTTAAAAAAAAGTCCACCTACATTAATATCTTTTCTCAGAGTGTAATTTGTGAACAAAATTCTGAAACAGAAGTAGCTCTGAAAGTTAATTTAAGTATTACTACAGAATTTAATGCTTAAAAATTGCTTAAAAGTTTTGAATTATTATTAAGGGGATTTAAAACAGCAACGGATAATCGTATTTATAACTATCATTGTAGAACTTAATAACAATAATCTTGAAATTGACCTAATTTCCCTATCAGTTTCATTCACTGAGAGAGAAAGTCCTCACTAAAGCCATTTTTCTTATTTTGGTCTTCTGAAAAATTTTGTATCAGCAAGAAATTTGAATAGAACTATAATTTCATACTAGATTATTTATGGAAACTAATCCTTTCTGGAATCCGTGTAGCTTTCAGGTGTAACAAGAATTTCATTAAAAGTTAAGATCATACGGACATTACTTTTCAACGAAGTCTCGTAGTTTTAAACCAAGGTCAAGTAGCACGGACTGCACCTCAACTGGTACATCTCCTAACTTCCATATCAGAGTGTGAATAGACTTAAGACCTAAATGGTGATGACGACGATGATGATTATTTATTAACATCGTACTTAGACAGACCTCGTAATTTTGAGAATCGGTCAAGTGACATAGACGACACCTGAGCTGACACCTACCTCTCCAAATTTCCACACCATGCAAATGGGAGAACTTTGGACTTGGACCAGATTTAACGTGCGTCATCCCCATTACGCACCGGGTCCAGAACCTAAATGAAATTTACATTCATCAATCATCATAATACTATATGATTCGGTAGAATTAGGATTCGAGTACCATTTATGACTTGCACATTGACGACAAAATTCTAGCCTGTGCTGCAATACAAATCGTAGATATGTCGGCGAAAAGTAATTATGAATTTGAATCAGGAGTTTAAGCTTTCATTAGATTTCTGATGAAATTGTAATTTTATAATTAAATTTTTACTGTTATAAAAACATTTTTATTTATAAGTCATAGTTTTTATAAGGAATTTTGAATTTAGAATCAAAAATTACGTTATGGCAAATGAAAATTATGAATATAATTTTTCCTCACCTTCTCCATGAAATTGTTCAAAGCTTTTAGTAAACATCTATAACAGATTTTAAAAAATATTTTTTAATAATATTTTTAGATTATATGTGTAAAACTGATTTTTAATTGTGTTTTAATTGTTATTAATTGCTACACAGATAAATAATCTTATCTTTTATAATTAAAGTATCTAATTTTATTTCAAAATTTGTATAGCGAGCTCTCTCAGTTAGGTGTGTGTTACATTTTAAATAATTCTTCGGTTAAAAACTCGAACTTTTTTTTTTACTTGTGATTAGTTTTTCATAAATTAATCTTCATTAATTAATTGTTTTGTGGACTACTCACTTGAATTGTAATTTTTTTAACATAAGTGTGAATAAGAATTTTATGAGAAGAATATGTTAATTTTAATATAGTATTTAATTTTTATCGTTTGAAATTTATCTTCATAACTATTTATTTAAACAAAATGTAATAAAATAATCATTTTATGAATAATTCAATCTTATTAGCAACTTCAAAGGCTAGTTAGATTTTAGAATGAAACTATCTTGGAAGGATAAATAATTTTTCATGAATATGCATCTGCTTAAATTATGCCTTTGATACTAGTAAAGTTAGTTCTAAAACTATTTTAATAATGCAAAAAGATACAAAGTTGAGTTTTCCTTTCATTAACTTGTCAGTAGAATAATTTCTGGTTACTCCAACTGAATATTAATAGACTTATTAAAAAAAGATTTGATTGCTCTTGCGATGAAATGAAACTATGTACGTGCTTTGAATAAATGAGCGCTAAATGTCCAGACTGAAAGGTATGACATTAATAACATATTGTCCTCGTTCGATTTGTCAGGTTAACTAATTTTGTATGTGTCTGTTGAATTATATAATCATAGGTATTACACCGATGGCAACGAAACACGAAACTTCTGATTAGGACTATTTACTTGGGCGTTTTTAGAATCCTAATAAAAATATTCTTGATAACAAATCAATTTAGATAAAGCTTATTGCTTCTAAATTAGAGGCATCCATTTTTTTTTATTTAAGAATCTGAAACATATGAAGAGCAACAAAAATTTTTGATGGGTTATTTAAGACAATTCTTACATTTTAAAGTCACTTCCTTCAAATTAGGTACCAAGTGCAAACATTCTTCCAATTTTGTTTTGCATTTTTTAAGAAAGGAAACTACTGTTAAAATGTTCGCATGAAATAAAGCTGTTATCTAAGACGCGGTCAGTATTGAATTTAAAGTTCCTTTCATGTCATGAGGAATTTAAAAAAAGTTACATAAAAGGCTTCAAAAGTACATAAAAATAGTAATTATGTATAAAAAATGATACTAATTACAAATATATTTATCGTTTTAAAATATCTCAAGATGCTCTTGTAAAAACTATCAAATGTAAATGATTGACCCGAAAAAGATTACAGTTTTTTTCTGATGTTTATGGCTCAAGATATAGTTTGCAAAGTTCTAAAAATGTTAAGATAATCAAAACATTTTAAATGCTCCAAAACGTGTGCTTAAAATTACTTATTAAAAAAAGACGTGACTTTTCAAAGGATAAACATAATAAGTTCCTTTTCTTTAACCGTGAAACCATGATCAAAAATTTTGTACCCATTAGCTAATGATCGATATCAATCAAATGCCCTAAAGTTATCCATATACTAGTTACTGAGATTTTCATCAATACGTAATTGGTGTTTCTTTGTATTTCGAGTCACTCAAAAAAAATTTTCTTGTGGAACAAGCGGATAAAATTGCAAGATCGCTAACGGAATTTGTTGTAAATATCGTCCAGGGAAGCCTCAGATGATATCCACCCAAACAATTATCAATACAGACTGAAAAATTCTAATAGAAACTTTTACTCAAGCAAATAGTTTGAAAATTTGGGGACATTTCGACTATACATATAATTTCTAATTCGACAGCAACAGAAGGGAGGAGATTCTGGGTGTAAGGAATTTTAGTAGAATAATCATAATCCCAGATTTCTAATACAAATCCAATTTACAGGATAATGCACATTGTAGTACTTACAACAGAATAAACGACGTAGAACATCTGCGTAAATTACACCTCACATCTAAATAATCTCTGGAATATACGCCAAATCGACTCCTGATGCACTGTTATCTTCAACGAAATTGGGAATTAGCAACGTCGGATAAAAGAATATTTAGAGCTTGGTTGTAGCGGATGAAATACTTCAATATTTTTTAATCTGAGGGAAAATATACTTACAAAAGGGATAATAGCTTTTGCTGATATATATATATATATATATATATATATATATATAATGTATATATCCCTCATAAACCAATCAATTAATCAAATGATTTAAATATTTTATTTGAAATACGATGCGTCATCAGAACCCATACCATCATTTAATTACTGTAATATTAAAAATATCTCTCTAAGAAGTCAAAATATTGAATACCTACAATTTAAGCTCTTTTCCTTCTTTAAAATTACATTGAATTCCTCTTCATATCTGTGATATATATAAATGTTCGGAAAAACAGGGAAGTAGCATATTGTAAAAACATGAATCCCATTGAGGAATTTTGAGAGTAAAATTGCATTGCTATTCATTTAAAAACAGGAACACTCATCAAATTTATCTTTATCAGCAATAACAACACCAAAATTCCAAATATCCAGATAGTCTAGTGGTCATGGTAGCAAAATTATGGCCGGTGATTTTTCCGTCGAGTCGTGATTCCAAAAAAAGCTCTCCGTGTACCGGGTTGATGCACGTTAAATCTATCAAGGCTCCAAGTTCTCCCATTGGGTTGGTGTGAAAGTATGGTGAGGGGGGAGCTTAGGTGTTGTCCTTGATTCCGATTCAAAATTACAAGATCCGTCACCAATAGCCCTTGAGTTGTTTCTCAGTGCCACGTTAAAATACCATGAATCGATTGACTATGATTTTCAAAGTGAATGTTACTTCTACGAAAGAAAGAACATCTCTTTTTCGAAAGTAGTTCTATTATTGGAAGTGTCAATACATTTTTTTTTTGCATCACAAGAAATGAAAAATGTATCATATAATCTGTAATTGAATGTATTAATTAAAACTGTACATATTGACCAGTATTTTTCTTTTAAAATGGTTTTAAAAAAATAATAAAATTATTAATTGATGTTTTAATAAGGTATATTTTTTTATCACTAAGAGTAATATTAAATGTCCTCATCACTTGATCTATTATGTATTAAACACGTAACATCATTTATTGATCAAGAATAGGAAAAAAGTTCTATATATCCTGTTTTGAGTAGGAAATATTCTTACTCATCTATATATAGTAGTAGGATATATATATTCCTACTTTCTATCATACTTAAAATAAGATTTACGAGTATAAGGTTTAGGGTAATTTTTTTCATGCCACTGACAGTTTAATTACATTTCTCTTTTATTTATTTAATATTCTTTTATTTACTTAGCATTAAAAATTCTTTTTCACTTCTAGATCAATTGAAAGAAATTTACAGAAGTTCTTTGGCTCGAATCTTGTGTGATAACTCTGATGACCTGCACATGGTTCAGAAGTATCCATTTCTCCTTCCTTCTGATGAGTAAGTCTATGAAAAGTCATTAGAGTTTCTCAATGATATATAGAGAGATTAAATAAATAGGATGTATATACTTCATAATTTAACCTGGTACATCTGTATAACTTTAAATAATATATATCAATTAAATAGTTTATTTAAACGAAATACGTTTAATATATTTACAAATATTATGTTAATATTTAATGCAGATGACTTTATGTTATTTAATCTTATAAAAAACTTCGATTTTCGGGTAAAAGCCTTTTAAAATAAATTTAAAATACGGAATAGATAAATTTATTTATATAAATCGCGTTTTTAAAATTCCTAATTTATGACTTGAAATCTTAAGAAATTCAATAATCAAGAAAGAAATTTGCGAGGTTTAATTTTTTCATAAAAAAATGTGTTAGAAAATGTATGAAAAATTTCGTGAAGAAATTTTTTGATTTTCTTTGAAAATCTTTGATATGATGTTTATTTAATTTAGTATTCTTGTGATTTACTTTAGCAATATAATTATTTTATTTTTCCTTTAGAAATCCTGTCCTTTTGTGTGAAGAAATTCCCAAAGTAAATTTGAATCAGTGGAAGGTTTGAAACTAAAATTTCACTCACTGTTTCTGAAAAAGATGTTCTTATTCTCCTATTTATTTGGACAGAAATGACAGTTTTTGATTTCTTTTATTTACAAAGGGAAATAGTCTTAAATATCTCCTTTCAGTTCACTTTCGGAACTGAAATATGGTTGCAGACATAATCAGCATTTCATGGAAAAATTCTCATTCATGCTCTTAAAGAAGAAAGCTGTACAACCTGATAGGAGATTAGGAGATTTGAATAAAAAGAACGAGTTTCAGAGATATTTTTATTAGTTTATATATATTCAATATTTTGTTATAAGAATGTAGGAAGAATTCAAAATTAGTCATATGAATGAAATAGTATGTTTCAGAAATATAAATGAAAAGTGCCATAAATAAACTTCCAATTACTACAAATCTGGGCAGGTTATATAAATTAAAAACACTGTAAGTTAATTTGTATTTGAAACTATTTTTACTACTTAGTAATTTATAGTTACTTAGTAATTTATCTTTCAAAACAAAAGAATTTAAGTGCAAGTATCAAGTTAAGCTTGATCAGAAAAAGTGATGTCTTAAGATATATTGTTGTTTGTTTTTTGTTTGGATCAGTAGAGATATAAAATATTTCTACTAATCATATAAAGTGCTATTTTTATATCGTAAAATATGTAATAAGCGGAGTTATTTTTGCAAAAAAAAAAAAAAAAAAAAAAAAAAAAAAAAAAAAAAAAAAAAAAAAGTTTGATGTTTCTAATAGACACTTGAGTTGGCTTGCCGTGCATGACATATTGTATGGTATAAATATATTTAAGAGATTCTGTTCACTTCGAATCACAACGACCATTTTTGTCATAACATTTACCTTTAAAAGTTTGAAAAATTGACTGTTTGAAGTAAAATTTATAGAAAAATGGAAATTTTGTTTAGGCAACATTTATTATTCCTTTATTATTATTTTAATATGAGGAACTTCTATTTTTTACACAAGTTATAAGACTTTAAATCTTTCATGTCAGCTATATTTGTGATACATCTGGTAGCTACATAACAATTCAAAAAGCATGGTTTTTCTTACGTTCCTCATATTTTGTTGGCCAAATAAATAAAAACTACGAAACATCTGGTAAATATAAAAGCATTCAAAAGAACAACCAAACATTAAGTTTAGAATAAATTTAAAGCGTGTATTTTAAGAATACTGAAAAATTTTATGGAAATAATCTCTATTCATTTGATCGAAATAGTTTAAAATTAATCAGTGAGGACATAAAAATAAGTTCTTATAATTTGTAAGCTCCTATAAGTATTGAATTTCTCTTATAATATGATTGAGGATTCAAGAATTTTCAATCATTGCTTGTATTTCTGAGATCTAACTCGATTCAAGCAATTTGATTTATATAGTTTTACTTGCAAAAATTCATAGCATTTTCTTGGCCTAATAAATAAGCTTAAAAATATATTTTATCGAAATGTTTGTAATATGATGTGAATTGTCTAGAGATTGTAAAAATGATTTTGACTCAAATTTTAAACTCCATAGATATATATAAACTTTTACATGATACGTCTTCATATGTTACTAGCACCATACAATGTTCATTTTCTTATTTATTTGGTGTATGATTGACGATATAAACCATGTGCCCTTTTATACTGTATTCAATAAACTCTGTTATTGTGATGTTTTCCTTTATTTTGAAAATTTCTTTGTTTAAATTATATTGGGATAGCAAAAAAAAAAAAAAAAAAAAAAAAAAAAATCTTCACTTGGTAACTTTTTAGCAAATTTTTTTTTAATAGAATCACTACAGTATCCTCTCAAAGGAAAACGTTTTGCGTAAACATTAAAAAATAAAGCCAAGTTTCATAAACATACAACAGTCAAATACGCTACATTCCAATTACAACATCTTAAAATAACAATAAGAATAGGTAATCGATTGTCAGTTCTTTTAAAAACAAAATTCAAATTTAAATCATATTAATTATTCTTTTTTATTCATCCTTTAAGAACAAGTTAAGTAAAACTTCATTATTTTCAACGCGCATCATATTTTCTTGCCATACGGAACGGCAACCACTTTTCCAAGTATACATTCATTAACCAAGCATGCGGAAATAACGTTAAGGTGATGAAATTAAGAGGAGGTATTTATTTTTGCTTCAATCAAATAAAGTGTTAGTTCCCAAAAATGCCGTAATAAAAAGGGGACAAGAAAACATTGATTCTCCAATATTTGAAAATCACATATGCGAATATCTATTTGATTTCTGGATACATTTATAATTTTGTATACATTTCTACAATTTCATATGTCTTTTTACTCGATTTCTCAACCGCGATTGGATTCTTTTTTTTTTTTTTTTTTTGGTTAGGTGTAGTTAACAAAATTGTGCAGTCGTAAAAAAAAACGATTTTAATTACTTCCAAAATTTTCATCAGAGATGGACAAATTTGGTAATAATTTTATGGTTCAAATAGAACTAAATTATGATATCAATGTATTAATTGCTTAACTTTATTATGAAAGTTAATAAACTCTTAAAAACTTAAATAAAATTTTTTCTCATTTTCGATGTCGAAGTTTCTCATGTATCTAATTTCTCATCATAAAAGAAGTCTAAATTTAAAATTTTCTACTTATATAACACATCAATCAATAACTCCCGAGACTAACCCAGAGATGGCGCTCGTAGTAAACCAGTAACCAGGTCTTTCTAGAGTACGAACCTTTGCTTGAAACGTGTCAAAATCTTAAGTCGATCGGACCAGAAACAGCTGAGTTATCGAGGGTGGAGTAAAGTCGTTTTGTAGTTTGTTTAAAAAATGGAAAAAACCGAGTTTCGTGTTCTGATAAAACATTGTTTTTTAATGGGTAAAAACACCGTGCAAGCGAAACAATGGATTGAAAAATGTTACCCGGACTCTTGTCCATCAAAAGCAACGATTTATCGGTGGTTTGCCAGTTAAACGATGTCGTACCGACTCGAAATGACCCGAACGCTCGGGTGAACCTGTGGAAACCGTTACTCGGAAAATGTGAGTGAAGTGACAAAATTATAATGAAGATCGTGAGTGAGCTCCGTGAGATTGTTGAGATGACACAGATATCATATGGAAGTGTATTTACTGAAAAGGTTTTTGAAGTGAAGTGAAAAGGTTTTTCAAGTGGGTGCCGCGATTGCTTTTGATGGAACAAAAGCAACAACAGGTCGATGATTCAGAAAGCTTGTTTATCGCTATTTACTCGCAACAAAAGATTTCTTGCAGGAAAAATTGGGGGAGGAAAAGATTTGGAAAAGCGTTGGAACGTTGTATCACCTAAAATGTGATTAACAAAGGTGTTATGTTGATGAATAAAAAAAATTTTGCAAAAAAAATGTTGTTTTCAATGTTAGTCTCGGGAGTTATTGATCGATGTGTTAGTTCATATTTAAGATATTCGTAACACGAGTGTGCCTAACAGTTTTCTATAAAAAAAAAAAAAAATTCCAACTTATATCTGTTTAAAACATTTTGCACCAAGCGATACAAAGTTATTTCCCAAATATAAAGAAATAAAAGATTTGAAAAAGTAATATTTTTCAAAAAAATATGAATTATTAAATACAGCTACGAAAAAAACAAGTGATTTGTAACAAACCAATATTTTTTAAATATAAAGGTTGTCTAGAAAATGAGAGTACTCAAACTCAAAAATTGGAAAGGTAATATATTTTTGAAAAATTTTCAAATTCATGTTCGTACATCAACACATTATTTTTTGACGTAATCACTTCCTTCATAATGCACTTTGTGTGCCGAAAGATAAGCTTTCTTATATAACTTTGACAAAACGTTTCCCGACGCCATTCGACCCATTATTTGATGACACTCTGAACCTCACCGGTGGTCGGAAGTCTTTCTCCACCAATAAATGACTTAAAATAGATGAAAATCTGAAAGTGCCAGACCAGGACTGTGAGAAGGGTGGTTGATAATGTCTAAACTGAATGTATTCAATAGTTGCTTAGTAGTGTTAGATGTATGAGGAGGTGCATTGTCATGCAACAAACACACTCTCTTCAATCAAGTTCCCCTTCTTTTGTTTTGTATTTCTCTCCGTAATTGTTTATTATTTCTCAGTATCACTCAGTATTAACTGCTTTTCCTGGGGTATAAATTCAAAGAGGAAAGTCTTTTTACCGTCCCAAAAGGATAAGGTTATGATTTTTCTGTTTTCAAGGCGAAACAACGGTTTGTATTTTTTCTGCAAATTTTAATTCACGACACCACTTGTACACTTTAGTACGATTCATGACCCCGTACACAGTTTTTATTTCAATGAAAATCTGGAACGGTATATTTTCCTTTGCAAGATATAGGATTACGTTCCGCAACTCACATTTGGTTTCGGAATTGAGATACTTATTTCAACACGGCACTATAGTAAGAGTTATCAACCGACTGGGACAAACGAGCGCGCAATCTACTTCCAAGATTTTGATTTTGAATTCCGTGTAGCCAACTTTGTCAACTTTGCGTTTGAGGTTCAGTACTCTGACTTTATGTTCAACCCTCGTTTATTTGGATTATATATATCATTAAACTTTAAAACTGAAATTTCTTGAAATTCCATCTATTAATTGAGGCAATATTAAATTTTTGAAAATACAGTCGGAAATATAGCAGTTTTAAGGGGCTACAGTTTTTCTCGAATATCTTTGGAACAAATGATAGGATTCGAATGGGATTAAAACATGAATTACTCAGACCATCTACCAAATTCTGCTAAAAAAAGCTCTGTCAAGAGAGAAAAAAATCTGTTTCAAAAATTAGTTATACTAAATAAGTTAACTGACCCATTAGCATCATAATTTCGTTAACTTTGAGCTATCAAGAGTGATACCAATTTTATTGAGTTGCAATTAAAGCTGAGATTTATTAAGAGTGGTGCCTTTATTTTAATTTTTTGTTTTATTTTTATTTATTTATTTTATTTAGTAATTAATTAATTTTTTTTTTGAAGGTTACACTAGAATGTTACGAAAAACTTGTCTATGCACTTCTTAAATTTTGATATGATTGTGATTCCTGTTTTTTAGAAAAAAAACTGACTGCAGATTAAATCTCTTGTTCATGAGTAGATGAATGAATTTCTTATAACTGATGGTGAAGCTATAGTCATTACGAAACATAATAACAATTCTTTTTTTTTCGTTCATTCACATTCCTTCAGGTTTTTTTCCTTAAGACTAATTAATTAATTCGCAAAATTCTACAGCTTCTATCAACAAACTTTGCGCAGTGTTACATATTTTTTTGTAAATAATGTAATTTTAGAGTTTTATATTTATGAGACACACACACACACACTTTATTTTACAAATGTATAACGTTGCCCTTTTGACTATAACTATCTCCATTGAAGTTATAAGTATATTTTTATATCAGCTTGAATTAAAAAATTTTTAAGAAATATTGGTACATTTTTACGAAGAAAGATACTGTATATGTACTAAGTTTGAAATTTTGTTCAATAATGGGAAATTACATTTATTATTAAACATTTGTTACTCTTTAATTTTATTAAAGAGTAACAAATGTTTTCAAACTGTGTACATATTTCATCTTCAAACTAAAACTGATTCTAACAATTTTTTACTCTCTTTTCATTCAAATTCGAAATTCATGGTTTCGTCGTAATATAATTTTTAAGCAATTTGTAAAGTCTTAAAAAATCCCATCTAGTAGAATTAGGAAAGGGTGTGTACCTAAACGCAATGAAATCACGCATTAAATTGCCATTCGAAAGCTAAACTTCAAAGAGAGCACTTAATACCCTTTTCTTTATTTTTTTCTGTTAATTTTAACCTCTCTATATACCCTTCAAACTTAAATTTGTGACTCTACGAAATTATTTAAAATAATGAGCTTGTAGTAAAAACAATCAAAATTATCTAAAATAATAATCTAGATCCATAACTAAGAATTACTATTTCCAAATCATAAATATGTCAAGAAATTAAAAAGAAACTTGAAATAATCATTTTTGTAGTGAAATCAATGAAAGATTTAATTTAAAAACACGCTTTATCTTAATATTACTAAAGTATAATAACGTTTAAGATTACAAGTTCAAAAAGATCATGTTTAATTATTGTTAAGCCCTCTCAACAAGGTGTTGCTGTTTTACGGAGATCTGTTATTTTTTTTCCCATCACCATTAGCATTGATTGGAGATCTATAATTATTAGAGAGCCAATAAGATTTCGCATAGTGAGACTCAGTGACTTAATAAGGCGAATGCTCCAATTTTTTTTTTCTGATAACAAAATAAAAAATTCAATTTTTTGAAACGAGAAATTACCTTCAGGAAAATTTAGTGTCAGATTAGATTGATTATCATCAGAATTTGATTGTAATTCAGCTCCATGATTACAGCACAAAAAATAATAGCAAACGTATTCATAAGATTAGCATACAATTACATAGAGGTGTGATACGTAGTTTTAAAAAAGTGACATAAATTTTTAGAGGTGAACTTTTTAATATAATTGTTATTTCACTAGGCCAGGTGAAGTTTTGATTAAAAAAATATAGTATTTATCAAAATATATAAAATGCAGCTTTGACAAAGTAATAAAAAAAACCCATTAGCCTTAAGACATAAGCCATTCACACAAAAGGAAAGGAATATATTCATTACAGAACCATCTGATTACTTATTCGAATTGACAAACTAAGCTTTTACAGAGGCAAATAGTATCACATATTATTTTATACTTTTTTTTGTCATTTGATGTTGATCTATGAATGAATATGGATTTTTATAAAAATTCAATTTCACTTTGGATCAGAGAGTGATTGAAATAGACCGAGTTTTCCATGAGGTTGCGATCTTATATTCTAAGAATCCAAAAAAAAAGAAATCGATATTGTACAGCATTAAATACTATTTCAAATAACGTGTATATATAGAAAGAGTGTTTAATCTATTAAAACAAATATTTTCCCCACACAAAGCTTATTTATAAACATCCTATTGATATTCCTACACCTTTTAAGTATTCCACCAAATTCATTTTTTCTCTAAGAAGAACAATATCCATCTTCCAAATTCAGAAAATCTCGTCAGAGTCAGTCTCTAAATTTCTTGGTCCTATTTAAAACATTAAAAACTTTCCAAATCAAGTCACTGAGAAAAAAATCATTCGAGCCGTCAAGATTTAATTTTTCTTTATCAGAAAAGATTACTTTCTGTTTCTAATAGGTGACTTATTTTTTCAACAAAATGGTCTGAAAAGTGTTTATGATCTAGGTAACGTCATGGAATTTTTCATTGATTCCTTAAATTATTTATTGATACTACGCTGTAGTCTTGGTGGTAGAGACCAGAGTGGTAAGCCATCTAAAGTAGCTTTTGAATAATTATTAATTTTGCTGTTTAGGGCTTAAATAAACCTCCAGAGTTTCATCATTACATTTAAATTCTTTCTTCATTTGTTACTTAAAGTAGTTCTAACATTGATAACTAAAATTTTAATAAGTAGCATGTACTTTTTTCCTAACATTTGTTTTCTGATCCCATCGGAATATAAGGGGAACAAGAAAAATGTACATTCTTACTTTTCTGTGCGATTAGTACCAATGCCTCATGAGAGGACCAGAAATAAAGAATTTTGAATTTATAAGTATTATATATTATAATGACTTTTACGGGAAAAAACAGACTAAAATTTCTTAAATGTTGCTTTATTAGACTCTTTATAAATTGAGAAGAATGTACCTGTCAAGATTCAGAACATGTCATCTAAATGTGTTCCAAAATCGCACTGTCTGACAAATTTATCTAGTTGTAATATTCTTGAGAGATATTTATAGTTAAAAAAATTGCAAATTAAAAAGTCTAAAAAGACAGATTTTAATTTTTTACACCATTTTACAGAATTAATTGGAAAAAATCCTAAATGAAAAGCATAAAAATTATTATGAAGGAAAAAAAGCCATAAATTTGTTGAAATACAAATTCTACGCAATATTTTTAATTAGAAACAAATATGAGCCATCACTTAAAATTACAAACAAGTTAAATACAAAGCTATCCAGAAAACATAAGCAAATTTCAAGAGAAAAGAGTTAACGAAAAACAAATATGGAGATAGTGTAATTTAAATACTATCAAAAGCTTTGGAATGGAATATGTATATTTATATTAGTTTCACTGATTCAACCATCATAACTTCAGTAATTATAATATCATTAATGGGTATGGACCAAGAATAATCAAAATTCTAGAAATATACAGAAATTCAAATAGAAAAATGAAAAAAGAAAATAAATGCAACAATACCTAGGTAAATAAATATAAACTTAAAAATAATTTATATCCCTTAATACACAATTAAAAAATACTTTTTTAACTAAAAAAGTTATAACTTCTACCATTAAACAAATTTATTGTGCACAAATCTTTTAAATATGGCGCAATATTACCTTATTTATAATTGTGAAAACTATTGACTGACTGTACAAAACAAAAGAATTTATTAAAAAAAAATTATCTAAACAAGTTTAAATTATTTAAAAAGATATACCAAGTAATAATTTTAAACTTAACAATTTTTGCAGTAAGTAAACTTACTAAAATTAGTATAAATCCAAGGCTATTTAAATTCATAAAATAAACTATTGTAGTATATAATTTGTCTTAAAGATAAAATAAAATTTTAGATAATAAAAAGTGACAAATTCTACTTTAAGTCTTAAAATCTAGAAATTCTGAGAAAAAGTACACATTCGTCAATGTTTTTTAATATAAAAATTTATTTTTCAAATATTTTGATGAGATGGAAAACAGCTTATCTAACGATTTTTGAAAAATTAGAAGCAACTCCAAAAATACTATACTTTTTGGTCATAATTTACCATCCCTTCTCCATTATAGTATTTGGATTTATACTATTATCATCAAAATAAGTTTAAAACTATCTCCTTGTATTTGTTTATAATTTCAGTTAAAGGATGAAAACATGTTAATTTACAGAGCCCTTTCTTAATAATTAACAAAAATTATCTCATGAAGCTTTCACATCCATAACAATTACTCGATCAACCATTTATGAATTATTACAAAATCAACGAACCCACTATGAGTTCAAACATAATAAACGATCGAAAAATATCATTAAACGCTCTATGCAAATTAGAAATCCAAACATGTGTGAAAGATAATGGTTTATGGCCTTCAGAATGAGTTAAGTTTTTTTAAGTTTGGTTACTCTTCAAGGACATACGTTATGCCTGTGCTTATGAAGTATTCTATTATGTGATGAACATGCTAATCTCATTTCTTGAATTTTAATAATCTCGTTATTTATCTCAAGTAATTCTAGAATAGTTTTTCAATTTTTCAAAGATCATTAGCAGTGAGAATCAACAGAATAGTATATGAGAGTAAAATATCTTTCTACAAATCAATTTAATGATGATACTGAATGGAATTTCAACACTTTTAGCATAAAAAATAATGTAAAATGCAATAAATCTGACAAAAAACAATGTTTGATCAAAGTATTATTCCTTTAACAAGCCATATTTATTCAAATTTATAATGCATCCAGCATATTTACGCAATTGTTTATTTTTCTTTACTCAATTAATTACTTTAAATAAATTATTTAACATTAGTTCACAATAACGCAGAAATAAAACTAAAACCCAAAATCGTTGCTTTGATTATTTTGATTATTTTCAAATAAATATTGTTCAGTAAAAGTAGCATTCAATTTTACTGCGGATTTCATAACTTAAAAGCACGACAATTTCTTGATGGAAATAAATGCCGACCATGAGTTCGTGATCATGACCATTCTGCTTCCAAGGACACAAAGAAAAGAAAATATTGAACAATATCACAGGTAAAAAATAAACTTATTTATATGCTTTGATGTGATAAATTTTTTAAAAAAATCACACATGATGTAGTTAAAAAGGTCTATTACGGAATTCAATACTAAGATCCCTGAATTATTATACGAGTAGACAGGTCGATCGATTAACAACTATTCAACATCAATCCTCAGTTTGTCACATTCAAAATATTTTAACCACAAACTTCACAATAACTGCACAAATTATTTATAAGCATCTTATTTTGAGTGTACGCTAGACTTTTTACTCGTGAACAAGGGATATATCAGGAAAAAGGTTTTGACTTGGTGGTATCCTTCTTTAACGAATCCTTATCATACGACGGCTGCTCAAAATATACCTGTGATTGAAGAAAAATAGCGTTTCTAAGGTAAGTTAGTGTTACCATTGTGTCCTTCCATCAATTAACAATTTGACGCAGATTCATTAGTTAGTTTTGATTTGGAAGCTATTTGACGTTCAGAAAAAAAGGAAAAACGATAAGAAATGGTCGAATAGAAGAAAAGTACAGAAGGATCGCTAGGGTATCCCTGGACCACGTCATCCGTATTTACCAAAGACAGTAAAAAACAAGGGATAGAAAAAGATCATTAGGGGGCCTCAGAGACATGATTTCCATACCTCCTAAAGAAGGCAGGCCCTCGAGGGTTTTTAAAATCGGGGGGGGGATGATACCTCACAGAAACCTTCATTATTCTTTGTTCTTTTGAGTATACTTTTCATTGCATTCAAATAAGCATAATAATTTAGATTTGGAAATCAATTAAAATTCTATAAAGACATGATGAGACTTTCACGAATTCAAAATGACTGAGTATACGGGAGTCTTAATAGCAAAGTGAACGAGATGCTCCGTTGGATGAGATTTGAAAAATAAAAATTAGGTAAGATATTATCTAATATTTTATTTCTCCTTTAAAATGCTGATGAAAATCGCTATCATCTAGGAGATAACAATAACATCACAGACCTTCTTGTACCACCAAAAAAAAATCACTTTTTGTTACAAGAGTCGCTCTCCGAGTGCACGTGCTTCCATTTTTTCGTCCTACTGTTTTCAGTTCATGTGTTATAAGCCGTTGCAACAAACTATAGATTATGATATAATTCAAATTTGAAAATTGAAACTGATAAATCGTTATTGAGGGATTTTTCTTTCAATCACTTTTTTCTTTATTTCAAACAAAAAGAATCTTAATGTACATTTTAGTTTACATTTTTAATTTGGATGTTTCATACTTCTTTATTATTTATGAAACCTGCTACTAATAAAAAAAAACTCTACATACTCTGGCATATAAATCTGATTACTGTTATATTCGTCACACATTTTTCATCTACTTATTTCCTACGTAGGTATGGTATTTATATGAATATATTTCATACTTTCCCCCTCTATTTATGAGACGAAGTATGTGCATGTAGCAATAAATGGAAATTTCGATTGTATTTAGAAGGGAAAAAAACCTTTTATTATGATATTTTAGATACTTTTTCATATTGCTTTTAAATAAAAAAAAATAGGCACCATTCATATAAGTACATTTTAAAGATTATTTTGCTTTTCACTTTACAATAAATTGCTTAAAAAAGAAGCATACAGAAAAAGTCTTATCGTGCAAAAGTAATTGAGTTAGTTTCCTAAACCAAAACTTGTTGACTGTTCTGCTTAAACCTTTTTTTTAAAGCTACGCATCACACGTAAAAATGATAATGATGTTATTTTGGTGTAAACAGAAATTAAGATGTTTTTATTAGGATTGAAAAATTTAATTTTAAGAGATTTTAAGAAATTTATAAACTGAGCGTATATTTTGAAATTTCTTTGAGTATTTTTTCTATAGCAGCTGACAATTTAAACTGAGATACTAGTGTGGTTCAAAAAGTATCCGTGTCAGGGATGAAATAATAGAACGGAGTAACTCATACACATGTTACTTTCCAGACTTTCTTTGGTTCAGATTGTAACGGTTCCCCATTGCTATTTGCCTCTTGTGCCAAAGCTAAACTCAATATTTAAATACTAATAATCAATAAGTAGATCAAAGAGACGTTAGAGCAATAAATACACAATTTATTAGCTGCTTGTTAATATAACAACAATTATAAATACTCTCTCGGACAAGGGCCTTAACTGCCTTAACTCAATCTACCAGTAATAATCTAACTGACTCTTACCACTAAGCTTTCCCTGACTTCAAACATATATTAACCAGCCGATAACTTGAAACGATTCTTGGTTCCGACTTCAACTCCGACTCTGGAACAATTGCTGAACACTGGAATCCCTCAACCTCAACTTCTCGACCCACTCAACCTCTACTTCAACCTCTCTATCGCGACTCTCAGTCTGAGTTTATATATTTCCTAACTCTCCCGCTTCACTTCATTTCTACCTGCTATACATAATCACATTTCATTTTTGGTTGGGCAAAGGTTGTTTAGGAAAAGCAATCAATCTTAATTAAAAGTCTCCAATGTTAGTGAAGATAAACCGCGAATAGCCCAACGTCACACAGATCACCGGGAGAAATCTGTTGTTTTTTTGTTGCTTGGTATCCGTTGTATAGTGACATATAAATGTCCCATCCACGTAGACAACTAGTTGTAAAAATGGAGACGACAATTTGAAGCGACAAAGGGCAGCACACAATGGTAACACCAATATCTTTTAGCAAAGGCATCTGTCGTCAATATTTATAAAGTTCAATATATTAGAAAGTAATAATTATAGATGTCACACACACAAAGAAATAGCTGCGCACAAAGAAATAGTTGTCAGAATAAAATGAAATTTTACATACATAAGTACAACGTTGATGTAAGTGATTACAAAATCAAAGCAAAATGATAATTTATTGTAAGAAAAATTACAAATGAAGGGAGGTTTTAGTACCCTGTTGAGCCATCTCTAGCATGAATGCCTTATGTGATACGGTCGGACATTGAGGTATACAAATCCCAGATTATGCCCTAAGGACCTCTTGTTCCACAGTTCCTGCAAACACATCTTTAATTCGACCAAACTCGAAGGCTATCCAACTTGCTGTCCAAAATGATCCCAGATATGTTCGATCAGTTTCAAATCTGGGGATCGAGCAGGCCAGGGAAAGGTGGAAATGTAGCAGAGGTTGTCCTGTGAAACCCTTGCTGTTTGTGGGTTGTTGTAAATTTTTAAATTAAACATAATCAATCAGTTCGAATTTTTGTCAATTGCACTATGAGGAGGTTTTGCCAGCATAAATAGAGTGGCTTTTTTTCTTCCAATCAGAGGGGTAGAAGTATACTGTATATACGTTAACTTTAATAAATATGTTCTTTCCGATCTTGAGGATTATTCCAGTTTTTCCAGTGCTACCGATGCAGTATTAGGTTCTACACAAAATAAAGGGTAAGCAATTTAATTTTATGCAACCGTGGAAATCTAATCGAAACAAAAATCAACAAAGGTGAGCATTGTCCTGTTAAAAAATGGCTCCAGGGAGCCCTGCTATCAATGGTAATACATGCGGCTGAAGAACGTCATGGTGCCTTGGATCAATATTAGGGTGACCGTATGACGTGGACGATGACACTCCATACCATCACACCAGTTGGGGGAGCAGTGTGTCGCTGTACAGTGAAGGCAGTATTGAGACGTTCATCACAGGGCCTCTACACACGTACATGATTGTCATCACTGCTCAAACTGAATCCAGATTCGTCGCTAAGGACGACTTGATTCCATTCGGTTGCAGTCCAATCCTTCGAATGCGACACCACTCCGAATGGAGGCGGAGGTGAGTGGGTGTCAATGGCATTACATGTAATGGGCGCCGTGATAACAACTGTCTATAAACCAGGCACATTACAATGGTACTGACACAGAGGACTGTAGCGAAGGTGTTGCCTTTATACGGATGGTGGACAATGATACAGTTGGCGCTATGCGTGTGTGTCCTATGAGGTGATGGTCTTCTGAACTTTTGGTCTGTCGAGGGCGCCCTGAGTCTGTTCGCCGTTCAACAGATCTCTCTCTCTTGCCCACTGGTCCCAACACCTCCTCACAGCAAAATCAGAACGGTCTAGGTAGTGAGTCACTCGCCGAGCTTACCACCCAGTTTTCATCATCACTATGATTCTCCCCCTCTCGTACTCTGACAGCTGCTCTTATTGTCTCTAATGGCGTCGTAAAGGCATCTCTAGTTAAAAAGCGTCCATTTCCAACAGATTAAATACACTCAAATAATCTTTGCTTACCTGGTTTATAATCCAAGGAGAGATACCCTCTGGCTACATTACGTAAATCGTAATTATGTAGCATTTCTAATAATTTATATATCTGCCTGACACGCAGCTTCATGTCAAGTTTCGTAATAATCCCACTCTTACTGTTGGCGCTCAAAATTTTATGGGAATGAGTGTATATTTCTAATATATCTTAATCATATTTAAGTGTCAACCAATAAAATTAGTAATATAATTTGCATTTACTACTTGTTAAAAATTTCTTATAATTATTAATTTCTGTATATAGAGCAACTTACTAAATTACTGCTTCATAATAATATACTTAATTATAATATTGTTAAAAAAGAAATATGTGAGCAGCTTTTCCAGAAGTTTTAATTGTTTGTTTTAATATTGTGTTTCATATTTATTTTTATTGATTTGAATGAAATTTATATAGGTTAGTATGCAAGTTTATATATTAGCTTAGATGGTTAAAGTTTCCAAAATATTATAGATAATTTTAACAAAAGTGCTATTATTAATATTAGCCCTGATATTGTTAATAATGCTAAAAATAAAGATATTTTCTCTATTTACAGTTATGATTTTGACAATATATATATATATATATATATATATATATATATATTGATTATCCATGAAAGTTCTTAAGGATAATTTTGAGAAATTAAATATTAATAGAGCTATTTCTTATGAAAAATTTAAATATTTTATCAATTTAATTCTAAAAGAAAATTACATTACATTTAATAGTAAAAAACCTAAGCAAATTAAATGGATATCCGAGGGTAGACTTGCTAATAATAGTCTTGCTAATATTTATATAATTCGTTATTTGCTATTCTTCCTGGGACAGCATTTTAATGGCCAACAGTGTATATGCCTATACATCAGCGATTTTATTAATTTTTAAGCCTCATTTTAAAAAAAAAGGTAAATATTTAATATTTTTATCCAATACATTACAACACTTAAATAATCAAGAGACGATTATGTGTTTTAAACTACATTTAATCAATTCTGTGTATATATTTCATACTGATTTTTCATTCTAAAAAAAAGGTATAACTCTTGCAAGAATCATCTTAATTACGAGGTTTATGCTCAGCTGCTCAGTTACTATGAACAGCTTTCAAATTCTTGTTTCTCAAAAGTATTGGTATGAACGTCAAATTAAAAAGAAAATTCAGAAATTTTAGATGCAAAAATATGTTTAAAAAGAAAACAGAAAATTGAAAGCTGCTTATATCTTCTTTCCTTTTAAGTTTTCTTTTCACGTTTAAGTCGTCAATGATAAATTGGTTAGATGTTTTTAGTTGAAGTTCACAAGGTTAGCACACGATCGTTTGTTCGACAATGCTATCAATTAAAGCAAAATAAAAATTAACGTTAGCTTAACTAAATTTTTTCAAGTTTATCCTTGATCTTGATCTTTTTTAAATTGCTGCATGCAGCTTTAAAATGAAAAAATTAGTAGTTGACCTTCTTTTAAACAAAAATTGGCATATAATAAAGAAATCACAAGAGAAAAAAAATCTACTGTGAATTTGTTTTTTGAAAACAGAAGCAATGAATGTAAAATTTATTATTGTTTCAACCACTGATCGCACATCTGAGATCCCAACAACAGAATTCATCTTAAGTAAATTGTATGTCTCACGTAATCGATTCACAGTACAATTTTTTGGAACTTTTTATATGTAAAAGAGTTTCTACATAAAAATATTACTTTGTTTTTCCATGAAACCTTTTTCCAATTATAATTGTTTTTAATTGAAATATGTTTTGTTTTATAAACAACAATGATGCTTAAATCTTTTTGAAAGTGGGGTGTTATTTATTTGAGTCAATTTTATATGACAAACATTACAAAATATGTCATGATCAAAAGAGGTTTACGCGAAATGTTATTCTAATGATTTCAAAAGTACTTATACCAATACTTTGAATTGTAACTTGTTTTTAAATATACTTGCAGGTATAAGAATAAAAATAACAACTTGTTCTTTTGAATGCTTTTTTTTAAAAAAAAATTAGCACATTCTACTCAATGTTCCACCAGAAACCTGTTCTTTGTTGTTCCAAACTGTTCGATATTCCCAGTTCTTTATGTTAATTTAATCTGTTAACAGCTCTAGTCATGTTTTGCTCTCCTATTGTTCATTCGCAATGTAACTGGCTCTTTTCTTCTTAAGATGTTTTTTTTAAATGATTACTCTTTCATTCTGGAACCATCCTTTAAAATTAGGAAATAATTTTTTGTTCTAGATTACGTAATGAAATATTGAAGAAAAAGCATTAATATTTAAGACGAAACATTCAAGGGGCAATAACAGTTGATGTTTATTAATACAAACAAATAATATAAAAATTTATGATTAGTTCTCCATGAAATGAAATTTGCATCACTTCAGGAATTTTTTTAAACGACTGTTTCTTATAATTCTTGATTCGAGTTTTTATCAAGGAATTTTCATTAATTGAATCTTAAGAGGTTGAAACATGTTTTCTAGTATGTTGATAATATTAAGCTTTCAATTGATTAAAAAAAAATTAAGTCCCGTTTTGTAATCGATTTATAATCCAAATGGAGTCAAAACCAAATTAATCTATTTAATTGTATTTCTAATTTTCAATCTAATTTATATAGGTTTTCTTATAAATTTATAAACAATTCTAAAATTTTCACATTCCCTTGGGCATTGATAAGAATGCAGAGCATTTATATAATGTCTATAAAAATACATAAATATTTTGTTTAGATATTTATTACTCTCCCAAAGAATATTTTCGATTCTCAATATGTATATTTTAAAGCTTTTAATGTAAGACTAATTCTTCAAAAGCGTTTGGATGCAGCAAGTTTATATGTATACAATGTTAAATATTGACACTAATTGAAATTTGATTAAATATAAAAATGAATTTAGTAGAATTTTAAATGAAATAATTTTTTCTATTTTGATTTTTATTATTGTGTAATACAAAAGTAAAAAGCATACAAAAGTAGAATACAAATTTGCGTGTTTTTAATGTAATTTACGCATATTTTTATTTATTTTTTTCTTTTTTACCAAAAGATCCCCATAAAAATAAAGAAACTAATTTATTCACATTTACTCATTGTTTGTAGATACAGAAAATTAAAATAAAGCGCATTATATTTATATATTATTTTTATGAGTTTTAAAAGTAAGGGAATAAAATTTTGTACATGAATTGTATGTTACAATATCGGAGAAGTGGACTTAAAAATTTTTTGCAATAAAAATATTAATTCCTCTAAAATAATAAATTTCATGCAAAAAACGATTCTATATTTCCCACACATGGTAACGAAGTCATATTATACACTACTATTAATTTGAATTTTTTGTTTGAGAAGATACCAATGAAAGCCTCAAGACACTTAAATACATCTAAGCTTGTTTGTTACTTTTTTAAAGAAAAGCTTCATTAAAATTGTAATACTGGTATTTTAGCAACAATCTATGTGTTTTATAAGGCTCATTACAAAATTTTAGTTATAATTATAGAAAATTGTTATTATTACGTTGCTATATGAAATAAAGAGACGTTGTGTACAGTGGCTTCTTTAAATCATTTCCGACAACTCTTTTTTTTCCTATATAAGTTTATGGGCATTTATAAAATGTAAAAGACATACTATTAAGGAAATATTCAACCACAACAGAAGATACAAAAACAGCACTAATGTCAAAACCACACGCCATAATTTATGACACGTTTAGAGGCGAATGAAAAGGAGGTTGGGAATAACCATTAAGCGCTTTTTTGACGAAAGAAGCTATTTTGCTACAATTTTAAATCTATCCCTCGACTTCTTAAGCTTTTACTCTTGTCTTTTTTATTCAAACTGTCCCGAAAGATTTCTGTAGTTTGAACCATAAGATTTCCATCAGTAAGAGGGGCTGCGGTTGCCTAATGGTTATGATTGCGGACTTAAGGCCGGCTTTGTTTTCGTCGAGTAGTAGGTTCGAGCCTTAATGCCCTTAAATACCTGGAGCTGATGAAAGATAAATCTGGTCGAGATCCAGATGAAATCCTTCTGTAAGCGTGATGTGGAAGTTTAAAGAGGGAGGTGTCCTCTCAGGTATCATCTTCGTCACTTGGCCGAGGTTCAAATTACAAGATCCGTCGCCAGTAGTCCTCGCGTTTCTTCTCAATGAGACGTTAATAAGCAATTATAATCTCAATCCGTTATTAAGACTTATTTCACAGAAAGTAATATCAATTCTCGCCAAGCTTCATGTTCCATTTGTCACCAAACAATATAGTTTCAAATTTCCAGTTTAAAACAACGTATTTAAACCTCATGTTTTAAAGCTATGATCCGAAAAACGAAAGCCCTTTGAGATTGCAAAGGCAAATACAAATCATCAACCAAGTGATACAAGTGTGATGAGAATTAAAATTTTTAATGATAATTCTGTACTTTAGTGATATAAACTACAGCCAAAGTAGTGATTCTAACTATAACATATCGAAGGTAATGTAAAATTTATTACTGAACATTTCTTGGATTGAAAAAATGGCTTAAGTACTCGGAAAAAACATTATTGATGTAATTACAATCAAATCATTTGCTTCCATTTTCTATAATTGGGGATACATGTCTAAAGCTTACAAATCTCCTCGTACCTTAAATTCCCGAAAGAAAAAAATAAAATAATTGATAGAAATCAATAAGAAAGTGATTTCAAATAATTTATTACCTGCATTTACTTCAAATAATTTAATTGGATATGTAAATATATATATATATAAAATACTCTTATTTATAAATTAACAAAGATGGGTTTTTTTTATCTGTTTGCTGATAACATCAGATAATGGTGTTCTGCGTAGTATTAATTTAATACAAATTATAGTTTTAAAAAAATTTGAATCAATTTAACTTTCCCTTAATTGTGTTAAGTAATTTAATGTATATATATGCGGTTAAATTCATTTGAATATATTTGAGGATTTTTTCAACTACTCTTAAGAACATGAGAACCAAAGAACAGGTTAAAAACAGTTAAGAACAGTTTCATCTAAAAGAAAGGAAATTCTCATATCAATAAACTTGCACCTTTAAATGTATACACTTTCAAAATTGTTTCTTAACCCATATTTTACTCATATTCCTACTATAATTGTGTCTTAATATTATTTAGCGAAACAAAATATTTTCAATAATTGTAATATTAGCAAAATACTTTTCAGTGAGCTTTAAATGAATATTAATTAGAAGTAATGTAATTTAATTAACTTTCTTGAAAGTCTGAAAATATTATTAATTTAAATGTACGAGGGGGATGGGGTTGGTTGAAAAGTAATGTCTCAATGATCCTAAATTTTTTATTTGTAACTCGATTTTCAGAACTCTTATAGTTCTTGAAGCCTACGTGTATCATCGGCGTAATTCACTATTCCCTTTTCGCGTCAGTTTCCATCCCTTTCTATTTACTGGACCAAACTGTGACTGATCAGGCAAATGCGTTGGAGATTAATTTTGGTGGTGGTTTGTCAACACCAGTCTATAAAATGCAGCTTCCCCTTCGTCATCTGAACAAAAATAATATCGGGTTGATGCACGTTAAATCTGGTCATTCCTAATCCTCCCGTTGAAGGTTTATAGAGGGAGATGCCAGCTATGATGCCGTCCTCGTCACTTGTTCAATGTTCAAAATGACGAGGTCCGTCGCCTGCAGCCCTAGAGTTTCTTCCCAGTGCGATGTTAATAAACAATCAAATCTTAAGGTGCTCTAAGGTTGCTTCATTTTTAGGAAGAGGTACAATTCTAAAAGTGCAAGGTAGGGTGCACTTCCCTATTTCAACCTAATGTGCATACAGTTCGCCCTTTTCTTCAGTTCTAGGCACACCAATGACATTTGGAAACAAATATATTATTTAGAGGACACATGTACCTTTAAGGTATATCCAGAAGTTTGAAATTCGGGTCAGAAATCCAAAAATTATGGCCATGGAATCATTACTTTTCAACCATAACTTGTAAATAATGCGCATAGAGATTTGTTTTCATTGTTGCTAGGATGAATCATTTTTCTATAGTTCTAATAAAAGCAGTGAGAATGAAAATTATTGAACAAAGTATTGAAATAATTGTTGGTTTTGTAACATTATGTATATATTCGAAGAATAAGTGTTTCATGATATATCTGAACGTAAAAATAAACTGTAAAGCACATTTAATCTTGAAGATTTAAGATGTAACTTATCTAGTCAAATATCAATATAACTTTTCAAAAATTGTTTAAATTAAGCTTAAGTTAATATTATGGTCAGCACGAAAGTTGATTTTATTTTTAATTACCTACATGTATGAAGTGAAACTGTTGTTTTCTTGTGTTATATAAATCGAATTCTGTTCTACTAAGGATTTTGAGACTAAGGAAAATTAAGCAAGACTTCTTCAAAACACGGAAAAACACTAAAACTGAAATAACGATAAAATGTATTAAAATTTTTATATAGGATTTAAGAAATAGTTGTGTAATTTGAATAAAAGGCCCATGCTAACAGAAGGAATGAAATATATTACATACTTGTTCCCCATTACAGAAATTATGAAGGATAACATTTAAAATGAATATCGGCTTTTTTATATAAAACTTTAAAGTGCATGAACAAAAAAGAAAAAAAAAAAAAAACATAGTTTAAAATAAGCAGTGAGAGTAATTTTTCATCTAATTTTCTTACAATTTACAGTGAGAGTGTATTAAATATGCAGAATATATCCTTTACTTTCAAAACAATGAAGCGATCTTGTATCGGTCATGCTTAGAGATCACGAGGTAATATTTTTATTTTTTTTGCTTCAAAATGCTTGCAAAAGCACTTTTTTTTATCAACTTTTGCGTAGAAGCTCTAGAACATAATATGTTTATTGTAACCACGGACAATAAGAAATCATGAAAAACAATTGTCACACAATAGCCTCATCCAGCTCAAAAGACTTCAAATCGAAGATAAGAGTCCTCATAAGAAGCCGGGGTTATCCTTATCTTATGCAATGGAGGCTTTATCGAATTTAAGAAACTCTTCATTGTCTTAAGCAACAATCCGTATTTAGGCTCTTGACCGTTCTTTAAGTGTTATGATAGTATATTCGAAAAACGTCCCTTGAGCAACACTATCGGATACAGATTGCTCGACATAGATTCAGATCTAATTCCATAGAAGAAAAGTAACTTTTAAGCTAATTTCTTGGAGGTAGGTTTATCTAAATATTTCAAACCTTTAAAAATATAATTATTTGTTATGTGACAGAGTATAATAAATACTATTGGCTAGTATAAATACAAATACTTTAATACAGATTAGTAACTATATGAATTTTATTAACATAGATTGATATATAATACCGCATAAATAATATTAAACAAGAAAAATTTTGTATTTAGTTATTATGAATCGGAATTTTAATATATATATACATATATATATATATATATATAATTTTCATTGATTTGTATATTTTCTTATGATTTCATAAATTTGAGGACTGAGGAATTGAAATTGGATTTCATGCAGGAATAATTTTTTTGGATCATTTTTTTCAGGTGTTTAATTTTTCAATATTCTAAAAAATCTATTTTAAATGGATTTTCTTATTCTTGCTTTTTACAGACACATACGAGTAAAATAATTACTTTGCAAAAGTGAATATTTTTTTTTTTATCATTTAATAAACAATAATGTGTTTAATTGACCTTATTTAACTATAATTCTTTTCTTTTATAAACACGTTTCTAACTTTCATCTATGAATTCATAGTTGATGATATTTCAGCGTAACTTTTATATATTATTAATATACTACTTTATTTAGACGTATCACTTTTTCGCGGCTTTCGCTAAATTACAGATATTTTCTTTGGCATTTTATTATTTTAACTCGTTCCCTCAATTAATTTGTGATTCACATACGGCCGTTAGTTTAAGGATAACTGGTGATGAAAGGGAAAAAAGTTAGGGATTACTGCAATTCTTAATGAAATAGAACTATCACGCATTTTTATTCCCCAGATCTTATATAAATTTATGTCTTAGAAGAAGTGGAAAATTTCTTAAAAGCTTAAAATATTGTCGCGTAGATATTGAAGCAAGTTGAATTGAACACTCAATAGATAAGTGATTAACGAGATTTGTTAGTGGACTAAAACAGTTACACTTTAGTAGGCTGATAATACATGAGTTTATATATTACATGATGATAATCCAGAACACTGCTCTGGAAACATAAAGAATATTCTAGAAAGTTTTAGAAATTATATAGAAGATAACAGAGGATAATTGAACAAAACATTGGCATAAATTTTTAATGTTGTCAGACTGGGTTTTGAAGCTAGAAACTCTCGTACCGTAGACGAACTTTTTACCTCTGCGCCATCGGTGCAATTACAGCAATAAATTACAGCAATCTTACAAAAAATCGCAGTTTGATGAGTCTCTTATCTCGTTGTATCGCACTTTTTTACAAAAAGGAGCCACACCGGCAGAGATTAGTTGCTTTCAATTAACATAAAGAAGTGTACAAGGGATGTAGGCAATGGATATCGTAATTTGGAAACCAGGTCTGATGATGAAGATCATATCTCAGCCCGTAATCCCTCGCCTAACTTTCACATTTCGCCAGAATATAACTATAAAACCTGGTTAAATGTATCCAACAGCCGCTTTCATTATTCCTCACTTAGGTCTTTCATGTATATAAATTGATTTTATTCTGAATGAACATCGCATTAGAGGCAACAAGAGGGCTATTGTCGACATAATGAACCGCTAACAGAAAAGGATTACACCTGAGTAAACACTCCTCTCTCCTAAATTATATGCCATGCTAATGTGAGAAATTTAAGTTCTGACAGATATAGCGGGCTTCAGCCCTTCTACACGATGGTTCTTTAATGGGATTAGGATTGGAACACACGACACGAGGGAAATCTCGGTGGCCAGAAGATCAATGATATAACCTCTAGGATGCCGTGGTCACTTAGTCGTGCGGCTACTAAGTGATAAAATCTGTTCGTTTCCAATAGATTAACAATACGCGGCTCTATTTCAACCTGAATTAAACTTAAGTAATATATACCTTGTAAGAATAGTGATTTGAGCCAGATTCTTCTGATGTTTATTATTATCACTAGTTTTGATTGTTTTTAAATTGTGTACAGTTTCTCATTATCTTATCAGATTAATTTTTATATCAAATATTTAAGCAAAACTGTGATTCGAGAACGAAAAAAAATTTCTTTCTGGAGGACTTTGAATGTAAAACTAGAAGGGTTTTACTACCCTGAGGTTATAAAGTACGTCAGTCAGTCTTTCAAATAGGATACCGTGGCCCCTTAAAAATTCTGAAAATTTTCCTAGACTCGTTTCTATGGAAGGTTATCATATGGAACCATGCTGTACTCTGATGGCTACTGTACACTAAATGCTACTAGAACACAAAGTTCACACTTGTTATGGCGTTGGGAGAATGAGGTCAGTTCAGATGTTGTTCTCAGCACTTGGTCATTGCTCAGAATTATGAGATAGGCCACTTAAGTCATATATCTAGTCTGAAGGTAAAGATCTTGAGGCTTTCTGAATAAATTTTAAATTTTTAGAAAAATTCTTCCTAATGGATTAAAAAGTTTCTCAAAACTTTCTCTTCCTTTGGTGATTATTTATTCATTCATTTTTTCTTTCAACGAATTTTAACTGGTTGTTAGCAATAATTGATTATAAACATGTATTCAGATGCTAACCACAGTTTTAGGATCAACTAGTCTCTAATTTCATCGGCCATGATAATATATTAGTTTTAACATGATTAGAAAACTCAATACCTTCCCTGCTTGTCTAATGTCGCTGCCTTTAAAGATAACAAACAATGGAATATTTAAAACATAATATACCTAACGCACCATTTTTAGCTTAATTCTCAACTCCCAGCAGGTTTAATGGCAATTTTCTCGAATGATATCTTATTATGTTAAAGCAGTGGTTCCCAAAGTGTGCGCCGCGGCATCTTCATATAGGGGCACCGCTGAGTCTCATTTTTTTTTTTTTAAAAATCTCTTACTAAAGATTATTCATACTTTGCCAAAGAGTGGGTTCAATAGGAAAATCCGAGTCAAAAAAGTTTGGGAACCCCTTGGTTAAAGGTAAATTAATGAAGCCTTATCAGAAATAGTTCTTTCTACGAAGGTCATTTTTTTATTTCGTTCCATGAGTTGGTAGTTGATAGACAAGAAAAGCTGAATAATAATTGTGAGGAATTAGATTATTATAATTCTTTGAACTCTTTTAGCTGAATTATTTTACTTTTTATCGCAAGTTAATCAATTAAGGAATTTTGAAGTTTATACATAACTGTGAATCAGTAAAAGCAGAGGAAAGTGTGTAGTATTTTATTTGTATTCTATAAATTTCTGAATGACAATAATAAAATAATAACTCTAAATTTATATATATATATATATATATATATATATATTGTTTTCGAAAATTAATATTTTGTACAGTATTAGTTTTTCTCTTGTAAGTTATCGATTAATTTCATAATAATTCAAGTTATGAAAAACGCTTAAAATGTGACTATTTTATATTTAGTTTTTATGAGGATTCAAGGCCTTGAAAATGTATGCCTTAATTTATGTAATTAAAAATATAGGCAGTATAGGAGTATTTTTTTCTTGCATCAGATGTTACAATTTGTCAAATAATAATAATAATATTCCAGTACGATGTCTTTAAAAAAACTAAGCGTAGTAAATTTTATTATGAAATGCACATTTCGAAAATTTAATCATTAGAGATTAGTCGTTTAGTACAAATACGAAAGATTTAGTGATTTCCCACAGTGTAAGAAATGATGTACTTTAATAATTCATTTATTAAAATCCAAGATTTCGGTATAAGGACAGCAATTTATCTTGATTCACTAAAAATTCATATTCTTCAATGGAATTTATTTTGTAAAGTAATTTCAGCTGAAAAAGTCTTTCTTGAATTTAAAAATGTATTAAAATTGAGGATATTTTTGTTTAAGGATGAATGGCTTTTTAAGAAATGGTTCATGAAAAATTTGATAACTATTTAACCCACAAGCATTTCTTCACTCAGTTCAAAATATAATGACATTTAGAATATTTTGAATATTATGAAGGGTTTTTTTCAAATTATCAGGAATTTCCCTAACTAGTAAATTTAAAGGCTTTGAGAGAATAATTGCTGTTCACCTTATAATAATGAATAATGCTGAAAAGAACACAAATATAAAGAAGGAAATATTACACAGAGTAAGTATCTTCTAAATGGTTGAATCGTGGGTTCGAGCCTTGATGCCACTAAAGGCTCGTCGTATAGCTGGGGCCGATACAAGTTAAATCTGACGAGGCTCAAAATAATCTCTTTGGCGCAGTGAGGAAGTTAGGAGGGGAGGTGCCAGTTCAGGTATCGTTCTCGTCACTTCAACGAGGTTCAAAATTACTAAGTCCGTCGCCAATAGCCCTTGCTTGCTTCTAGTGCGACGTTAATAAAACCAATCAATATTACGCATTATAGCATGATTGCTTGGTACTTTGTCAACATAACCTATTACAAAAATACCTGGAGATTATTAATTGTATTTTTAACTCTTTATAATATATACTATCATTATTTTATTTATATCTATTTTTTTTTTAAAAACTAATTTTTTTAATATCTTTACTGATACTATATTTTTATTCTTTCAAAGCTTCTATAGGAAGAACAAATTTAAAAACTAATTTAGTAATAAATTGATCAATATCTGCATCTAATATATATATATATATATATAATATATATGTATATATATATGTATATATAGCATATACTCTGCTATATATATATATATATATATATATAACTACTATATATATAATAAATGTGTGTATTGTGTGTGTGGTATTGTGTGCATACGTTGCTTGGAAATGCTACACCAAGAAAGAGTGGCCAGAAAGAGATGATATTCGGTAAAAAATGATAGACAGAAACGATCAATAAGTTATTTTTATTTCGAAATGTTAAACATAATACAGGGCGAGAACATTGCCGGCTCAGTAGGCTGTAGGACCACTGTGGATGACGATATATGGAGTAACACGTCTAGGTACAGAATAAATGAGAGTACGGATGGCGTCCTAAGAAATGGTTCTCCATTCCCTGTGAAAGAGACAGAGATAGAAAGCGAAAATAATTTGAGTAGCCTAGAATTTAATAACAAAACTATTGCTCTGTTTAAAAAAATAGGATTACAAATAAAATTAAATTTCCTCATACCTTTATACTCCAAAATTTCATAGACCTCATTAAATTTAAAACTGTTTCTCATGGATTTAATACTTACATTATAAAAGGATTCAAAATATTACAATGTGTTTTACAAGTAACTATTAACAAATTTAATGAGACTATTATCATTAAAATAGCTATAGATATCATTATGAATATTAAAATTAAAGATGTATATGTTATACATAATATTCCTTTGACGACCTCTTTGATTCTGTAGATGTAAGTGCTCTTAATTATTAAATATTTATTTGAATTATTACATTAATAATTTTGTCTTGTGAAAAAGTTATTATATTAGTTAATCTTGTATTTAAAGAGATATAAGATATAGTGAGAGTATTAGATATAGTGATATAAAAACAAAATAAATATATAGTTACGTCATTATGAATAAAATTATTTAGTTAAAAAGGATTTTATTATTCATAGATATATTGAGGATCTTTTTATCTTGAATAATAATAACGATTCTGAAGATAAACCTAATTTCTTCTCCAACTAACTTGCGCTTGAAAATTTTGAAAAATAATATTAATTCGAAAAATTCCTCACAAAGAAAAAATATTTAAACGCCGTTTTTATAAATTCTGTTTAGAATATATAAATACAAATGAATAAGAAATTAAATGCTATTCCTCAAAGGTCAGTAAAAGCAGAGAATAACTTTCAAGTTTATAACAGTACACATATTGTTTCCAAAACCAGCAATATTTTAGGGAAACATTTTACCTAGTATCAAAGAAGATTTCTTGTCAATTATTTTAATGCCTGTTGTAGCTTTCAAAGTATAGAGCCACTATACTTTGAAAACTATCTCACAAAGTCTAATAACAAATGTTATTTGAGTTAGATTACATATTTGTACTTTCGCCTTCTCCAACCGAATTAAATATTTGAAGTAATCAACTTAATTAAAATTAAATTAAAGAAATTTTGAATAATTCTTTAAAGAAAGATATGATGTAAAAGGTTCTTGGACGCTCATTTTGGAAATGTCATTCATCCCCATTTGTATCATTAGTGTAAAATCGTTAATTATATGTATACCTTTGTTACAATTAAATTGGTAGACAAATTCTCCCCAAACAATTTATTTGGTTGGAATTATCTGCTAGGGAAAAATGCGAGATGCAATTAACTTCAGTTTTATTAGATTTTGTCAATATTATATTTAAATTATATTAGTCAGGGATTAAGGAAAAAACAGAGAAAAGCTCAGATTTTTTCAAGTAGATATTGAAATTAAATCATTTTTTTTTTATATTTATACTTGTATGTGTAAAAACGTTAAACACTCAACAATTGCTTGAGTAAAAAATAAATTCGGAATTTAAATTTTTACACAACAAAGGTAAAAAATTGATTTGTATGAATTATTTGTGTTTGAGATTTGAAAGAAATATATAGTTGACATGAATTAGATTTTCCAAGTTTTTATACATTGAAAAATTAAAAAACTTTAGTCAATATACAAATCCTGCACGTTTTTCGAAGCCTCTTTCTTACAATTATATTAAAACCTTTAAAAATTGTTCTGCAGTTGTTTCAGACGAGTACAATTAGTATTAAAATATTTGAGTTGCCAAAAATAATCTGGAATGGTAAAATCTCAAAACAATACTTTTTTAACAGATTTTCATTTAAAAAATGGAACTATCTCTCATTTTTTTTTATTTTTCAATTTTTTATTTTTAAATCAGCAAAATTTATGTTTTTATGTTAATTTTCATTCAAACTGGTGAATAAGGAATTTATTATAACAAAAAACTTCTTTACTGTAATTAAAACAATTTTTTTAATTAATTGCTGTTAGCGTCGTAAAAAATTCCTTAAGTATTGACGAGCTCATTAAGAACAACTGACAACGAAGATGAAACGTTGCTATCACTTCTTGAATATTCTAGAAGAAAGACGGTAAAATGATATTAGGGAGCCTTGAGGGGAAAAAGTATATGAAAATGGAGATGAGAGAGAACATCCATGGCAATAATATAATACTTCAAATGCAGAAGAGAACGAGCTGTCAAATCACATTATACGTAAGTTTCCTTCTTCTAAGATAACATAAAGTGGAAAAATAATAATCTGGACATCATATTACTTAAATGTTCTTTCCTTTTAAAATGAAAGTAGACAGAACATAAAAAACTGAAGATGTATTATATTGCAGTGAAAGAAAAAAATAAATAACATACATATCTTTATTTCACACTGCATATCGTGATTCATGCATATTCGAAATGCGATATGAGCTACTGAATATTAATCCAATGTTCCAAAATTTTTAAGAGTTCTGTTTCGAAATATAAGTCACGTTACATAAGCTAACCAAAAAAAAAAAAACAACGAAAATGTAGCTAATAATTCCATAAAACTTTTTATTATTTACTACGCATAAACTGCTCTTGTTTTTATAGTTTTAACTTAGAAATATCATCACGTGTTTAGTCTTGTTAATAAAGTTAATATACGAGTTTCTTCAACAGATTTGAAAAATAAGTATTAATAAAACTACACAGAAAAAATATACGAGATGGCGATAATTATGGTTTAAAAAAATAACGTAATAAAAAATGTGTTGTAAATTATTAACCATTCAATAGAACCCGAACAGTCTTATTATAATTTTAAAATATCTTAAGAAATTTTTTTCAGTGAACAAAATGCGTAATTTTCAATCAATTTTACACGATTGGAGTGTATGAATTGTTTGAGTGTGATTTATTGTTTAATAACGTCACACATAAAAGTAATACGAGGACTAATAAGGACAGACCTTGTAATTTTGACCCTAGTTCTATTGAGGTAAACGATAGTTGAGCAGGCACACCACTTTCCGGAGGAGGATGTGCATGTGGTAGTTTGTTGACATCGCATTAAGAAGCAACACGAGGGCTATTGGAGATGGACCTGGCAATTTTGAACATTTGTGACGAGGTTGACACCAGACCTGATACCTCTCTCTACAAACTTCTACACCACGTCAACGGGAGAACTTGGGACTTCAACAATATTTAACATGCATCAGCCCCACTATACGGAGAGACGTTAATAGCATCAGGGCTCGTACCCATGGCTCGACGAAAACAACGCCGGCCGCAAGTCCATGACCATCATCAGTAGGCTATCGTGGCCACGCTCTCTGAGGAAGATGTATAAAAAGAAAGAGGTGAATAAGTTAAAATTAAAGAAAAAGTAAAAAAATTTTCATGGAATTTCTCTGAAATAAATTTTTATCAGGGATTCTGTTGCTAATAATAAAACTAGACACAAAAGTAAGCCAACATATTGGCTCTATTCCTCTTAACACTTCAAATCAATGTATATTATACATTAAATGCTTACTGAACTATAAATAAATTCAAATCGAATATATTAATATGTAAAGTAGTCGTAATAATAAACAGTCTAATGTTCCGTCTAATGTGAGAATTTTGGCAATTAAAATGGAAATTGTTTGCTTTTATTCATTATTTTTTATATCTGCTGAAGATTGTTTAAATGTATGCGGTGTGATTAATTGAGGATAACCTTTCAAAAATGATTTGCATATATAGTAAATATATAGTTGCAATATTCCCTCAGTTTAATCGATCCATATTTTCAAAAACCTATCTACTCACGACTTGGGTTGATAAAGAAATATTTTTGGTGTTTTTAGTCTGTAGGTTGTATTGTAAGATTTATTTGATAGAGCATCAATTTTATAAAAAAAAGAGGAATATGGCATCTAAAATATACAAACCTCTCTTTACTTCCATTAGAAGCACTAAGAAAAATGTCATGTATTGGAATTTATCAGTTTTTGAATTAGATTGGTTGTATGGATTTCTGGCGCTGAAATAAACATAAGTTATATTGTACCAAACATCAGGTGATTCTTAATTAGAAATACATGGTTATGTAACGCCGATAAGCCTAGAAAGAGCTTGAATATTCTTTTTTAGGTCATTTTAATAACACATAGTATCTTAAATAAGATGATTAAAACTAAAAAAAAACCTAAGTGAAAACATTTATGCTTTTCTATAATTATAATAGCTTAGCTTTTTTTCCACATTAGCCGTTATTAATCATAGTAACTAGAGTAACAAATAATTAAGTGAAAACATTTATTGCGTTTTCTATAATTGTAATAGCGTACCCTTTTTTCTACAATACATGTTATAAATCAGAGTATGCGTTTATTATAGTTTGTAAAACACTAAAGTGTGCACTTATGTGATATTAATATTGCATTAATATGTAATAAATATAGTTATTACAAAAATAAGACATATGTGCAATTAAATAAAATGTAGATATTATTCATTTTTAAAAGAAGTTTTTTTGTAAAAAAAAAAAGTGAGGTTTGTGAAAAAGTAAAATTTATTATTTTAATGTAATAAAAAATTTTCAAAAATAAAACGTCTCATTATAAAAAAAACAATTATATCAATAGTTAAAATATTATTTAATCATTTAAAATATGTTTATAATTTATTTTTCTTTTACTTACATATTTTTGAAAATTTATCAATTACATTTATTAATAAATTATTTTACTCCTTTATTTATCAGTTATGGATTATTATATAAATTTACCTTAAATTATTCTGTGTTGATACATTTGAAAAAGTTTCATTAAGTTTTTTTTCCCCAAAGAATATCTTGTTTAAATGTTTTCTTCTGAACGAATATTTTTAAAGAATAATTTACTACCAATAGCAATTATCTATTAAATATATTCATCTCAACATTATTAAGCCATAAAAATGCTTTTAATTTTCTTTATTCTTTCATACAGTATCTTTCATCATCCCATTTTCCCGTACAGCATGAAAGAAAGCATATTAAAATTCAGTTACACTAATTAATTATCCTTCGAAATAAAATAAATTCAGGCAAAAAAAAAAAAAAAAAAAAAAAAAAAAATTTTTAAAAAATATAATTTTACTTTAAAAAAAAAAAAAAACTCAAAAAAAAAAAAAAAAAAAAAAAAAAAAATTCTTTGCTCATTATAATGGAAGTTTAACGAAACATTTCGAAATTTCTCATTTGATAGCTGCAACATTTTCAGAAAATTAGATCAGAGTGCCTCTTTTAGTGACATCAACTGCCACAGAAAAAAAAATAACACATATGGATTCATGACATAAAAATACAAAATTTTAAACATTCTCATAAGTGAATTCTTGTTAATTTATAAGGAAGAAACGATGAACACAGACCTGATGTTCCTGCAAGCAGGACATACTAATTCATTTCCAAAATAGTCACAATTATACGTGAAATTGAATCTAATAATATTAGAATTCCTGAGAAATTCTTAGTTCTTTAGAAGTTTCACAATCAATTTACAAAACACTTGATATTCTGAAATCTTCTTTAATACTAATATTTAGAGTCTTCGATAAAACGTAAAATCTTACGACTTAATCAAAAAAAAATATTAAAACAACTAAAAACATTATAAATGTTTTAATAATCTCTCAGAGTATATTATATATATATATATACTCTGAGTGATTATATTATACATGAATATATAATATAATTACTGAGTAATTATAATATATTTTACCATGTGTAAATTATTGTAAAATGAAAATGATGGTACTGAAAAAAGTCAATCTTTACAGAACATCTATGTCAGAACAAATAAATAATATTTTACACTACAGCATTGTTACATTTTAATAAAAATTGAGTTTTGCCAATCAAAACAGTTAATTTTTTACCCTTTAAAAAGGCTTATCCTTCATTTTACTTCGGAGAGCATCAAATCTGTCATTATTTTTCTTCTAATATTATAATAATTATAATATTAGAAGTTATAAAATGAAAAGTGATACAAATATTCAAAGAGAATACAGAATTATGCAGCCAAATATTTAAAATTTAAATTGCAAATGTTACATTTGTTTTATGAATAGTTTATGATAATTAAACTATCTTGCGTACATTTTAATTGATACTTAATATTGTTAATAAAATTACACGTATCTTTCCTATCGAGGACATGAGAATAAAAGAAAAGAAAATTGTTATATGAACTACTTTCAAATAGAGTAGGTAAACTTGTGGTATTGAGAAACTCAAAATCCATTTTTATAAATAATATTACACACGTCCGTAACTCTTCCACTTAAAAATACTGATTTGTAATTTTGCTGCTTTATCACCACCTGAAATATCTCGCACATTTTTGGGTTTACTGTTAATTAGCATGAATAATTTGTAATACATTTATTCATTTTTATGAAACTCCATTAACATCAACTCAAATTTGTCGACAATATAGAAATGATAATTAATTTGTAAGTAAACAAATAAAATTCGCATAGGAGTAAGCAGTCTCAAACTCCCTCTGGGGGGGGGGGGGGTAGCATTTTTGGAATAGCATAAAAGACAAAAACGACATATAAGAATTAGTTTATTCGCAATGTATTTATTTGTAAACAGTTTCTTCGAACAATGTTACAAATGTTCAGTGCTATCCAGACCCAACGCTATACATAGAACAAGTACGTTGAATTCTTTAGAGCACATTCTGAAAAATTCTTGACATATCTTGATTATATCTAGCTGCTATGATGATTATTGCTATGTCCCTACTAGTGGCTTTTTCTCTGACGGAAAATAAAGTCCCAAAAACCAAAATTATTTATTCTAGATAAAGGAAATTTAAGAGGCGTGTTTGCACATCTGAAAGATGTCTATTTAAATTTGGTGGTGCCAGTAGTGCCATTATGAATATGCAAATCCCTTTTGCTTTAAATATGAAGTATAAACTTCGTGAGCTCTATTTATCTTTCAGATTGGGCGCGCGCGCGTTTAGAGCTAGATTTGAATCAAGAATGCTTTTAAGGAGACGAAGAAGGCTATATCAATAGCCAACTGAGCTTGAAAGAGGACATGTAAAAAGGCTATGAGAAAGTGGATTTTCCTTTTGCTTTATTGCAGAAAGACTTGGAGGGATGTACCCTCTGTACATGGTAATTGGCAGTAGTAATCACAGGAAGCTACTGTCTCAAGATGAACGGGGATCAGTCTTTTAAGGGCCATAACTGAGAGGAAAGACCGTCGTTTTCGCAAAACGACTGTGAAGTATCATAATGCATCTGCTCCCTATATTCTTTTCACATCAGAGTGACATAGCGAACTGAAACAAATCCATTACTTGAGGGACAGCTTAGATCCAAACTCTCGGTAACATTCGTGCCCCTAACTCCAAATCACTGTCATTTACGACTTCAGTGAAGTCAATCTAGAGCTCATTGGAGAGGGGGATGGAAATTAGTTATGTTCACAGATGAGATTAATTCCTATCTTGGTTCCAGATTTGATCGTATGTTGGTTAGAAGGAGGCCAGATGAGTGCTCGTAATCAACTGCACTGATATCAGGAGTTATTGTCTGGGGAGCAATTTCCTTCGACAGTAGAAGCACTATCATGGTTATCCCAAACCTATAGACAGAAAATTTGTAAGTCACACTGGTTATTAAATCAGTTGTGCTGCTATTCTTGATGACTATTCCATGTAACATTTTCCAACAAGGTCCCCGTACCTCTTTTGTCATCTAATGTACTCAACAGAGTATCAACAAATTACCTTGACATGCGAAATTATCAAGCCTTTCTTCCTTGAAGCACGTTTGGGACATTATTGGACAAATCCAGCTTCATTTATAACCAGCACAAAACGTTGTTGATTTGAATGACCAAGTGCAATAAGCATGGAACTTCATCCAACAAAATGACATATAGCACTGGTAAAACACAATGCATGCAAGTTTGTATGCTTATATTCATAGTCGGTGCGACTATAGTGGTTATTATAAACGTATTACCATTTCTCTTCTAGCATAAATTTTAACCTTAAAATTTTAATAAAGTTTGTATATTACCTAGACAAATACTTTGCTTAAATTTCCTTCCTCTGAGCTAATTTCTTCTTGGTGTTGGGATATCATTTTTTTCCCAGTGTATGAGCCCATAAGATAATCTCATTGTGAAATGCCTGTGGTTGAAGTTCTCTCTCATAAAAATACGTACGACTCCTCCGTTGCATTAAATAGTGTTGCTTGAGTCATATCAATGAGTTCGTGTAACACGCAACATTACATAGTACTTATGCATAATCCATAGGTCCAGTGATATATATTGTTTCTGCACACTCATATTCTCCCATCCCAAGATCTCCAGATTGTATTTGCATCATTGTATTCTTTTAAAACATTTGTTTGTTTTCGTATTCCAGAATTTTTTTTTTCCCATTTTGACAGCATCAATTTGATCATCTAATTAAAATTTCATTTGATCAACTAGTTAAAAAATTGTGATAATTATAATATTTTTAAAAATTTAGAGAATGAGAAAAAGAAATGAGAGGTAAAAATGAGAAAAGGCTTAAAACGATTTCATGTAACTTTTTTGTATTTTCATGTAACGATTTTGTTCTTTTGTAACCGATTCAATAAATTTATAATAATAATAATATGGTTTACAGTATGAACAGTTAATGTATCCTAAACGAGTCTACGGAGAAAAATTTTATTACGATATTTTATAGTTTTATCTCTCCGAAAATCTAACTGTAGTTTGAAAATACCCTTTCTGCAAAAGTATGTATCCAGAAACTTATATTAACAGAAATAATGTTTCATTTGATAGGATTAGGATTTGGTCTTAAGATAGGTAATAAAGGTCCCAGTAGCCTTGATTGTGAGCTGCATGGTTGATGTTCCGATCGAATCATAAATAGGAATTGTAGTTCTGTTCACTGATTGATGTGTGAATTTTAGGAGTTTCTGTAAACTTAAAGATGGGAGCAGTAGCCCAATAGTTATGTTCGCGAGCTCATGGCCGGCGTTGTTTCAGTTAAGTCATGTATCCGTCCATTAAAAAAGCCGCCTGTGCCGTGACTTTTGGATGTAAAATCTGTTGAGATTCAATGTCTTCACATTGGGAGGGTATACAAATTTAGAGAGTAGGGTGACAGTTCAGGTGTCATCCTCGTCACTTGAACTAGGTTCGAAATTACAAGGTCCGTCCAATATCCCCAGTGTTGCTTCTCATTGTGGGGTTAATAAACAATAAATAAAAGCAATCTAAAACGTAAATTGGGTTCCAAAGCCCTCGCATGGCATAGATTGGAAATTCAGAGAAGTGAAAAACTGACAAAGGAGTCATCTTTGTCAAAAAATCATGGTTCAAAATTAGGCAATCTATCCTCAATATAGTCATTTTGTATAGAATCACTCTAAGAATTAATTTAATTTAAGTCATCCGACCCTTTTAAAGTAATTCGTTTCTTAAGTTTTCCTGGTGTAATATGATTTTTTTTGTGTCACACATTTAAAGTAAAACATTAAAATTCAATTTAAAGCTGAAAATCTATTTTCGTTGTTCTTGTGTCATTTTTCTACATTATCAATTATCTCTACATAAGCTAATTCAATTGTAAAATATATATCACAGTAATTCGAAACAACTATAAATGGACAAAAAAGAACTTATGTTACTCATCCAGGTAGATTTTACACTGCAGAAATAAAAGTTTTCATCATTGTAGGAGAAATGCGTTCGCACTAAAAACAATTTCTTGAATTTTAACATGCTCTACGGTTACACATTCCAATGCATCTAAAATTCTATCGAGCAGATGTAATAACCTTGACGTATGAAACTTAAGAAGGAATAAGTAATAGGCGTTACAATTATTTTCCTCGTCTGGTTTCCTTTTCTCACGTCTTAAATATCTTTGAAAAAACTTTAATTTCTTAAGAGAAGTTACTCTTTCTCCATTCCAAATACCATTTCAAGGACATAAATTGTGGAGATGAGGATTTTATTTCAAAGTGTTCACTTTGGTATTCTTTTAAATGTTTATTTTACCACTTTTGCATTGTAGCATTTTCCTAAGCAATTTAAATTAAAAATGTCACAAATAACATCCAATTTTCATCGTATTCCTCCTGAAATGAATAAAAAAACATTGTTTCTCGTTAAAATCCCATATTACTGACCTGAGATTTTTTTTCCTGATGATCCTCATGAGTAACGCGTCTTGTCATGAAGCGTTGCGTGAGGACTGCATTTGTTTTCCGAATTTTGAAAAGAAATATGATCAGCAAATATTTTTAAAAATATGAATAATCAATAAGGTACAAACGAGTTAAAGTGAATTAAAGTCATCTTCTTTGAAAACTTTGAGAAAAGTAAATAAAATTATTTTCTTCAATAAAATTTTTTTTTGTAGTTCCCTCGATTGCTTAGAGATGCCGATCATGTTTATAATCCAGTATAGTTTCAAAAATTTAAGGCGAACGTGTCTAAAAATTACAACAAAGGTTGTTCGGCGAATTGCTTGTGTTTTGAGGCAAACGATGCATCCCTCTATAAAAACAAATACAATATTTTGCATCATAACGAATATAACCAAATTTCAGATCGAGAAAATAGTTACGTTTGCTTTTTAACAGATTTTGTGATGGACTAAAGATGGGAGTTTTAATTTGTTTTTATGCATTTTTTCATACAGTAAATTTTGTAGAATAACTTTATTTAGTGAGTTTGCAACTTGGTAAAAAAAGTACCCCTCCTTGTATACCTAACTGAAGATTAAAATAAGGTTTCACACTTGGAATCACTTTTGAATAGCTATGTCTTGTCATATTAAAATAGCTTTTTTGTCCATAAATAACTTCTACTAAACATGGAACCAAAAATGAAATGTAGGTAATACAGCGTTGATTATTTGAAGTTCAGCTTCTTTTCATCATTGTCGGATCAACGCTTTCCCATGTGTCTTTTATTCAACAATGTTTTATATAATGATTCTATGAAACCGTCCATTCTACAGTATAATCTGAACAGGTATCTCCCTTATAAAACAATTGAAGATTTTTAACTGAAACATTGAAAGAAAAACTTCAGAAGTGACCCATGGAGGATATGTTCTCTTGGACGTCAAAAAAAAGAGAGAGAGAGACGATGAATTATAATAGCTCATTACTTACAGCAAAACAGGAATACTGCACCCTATCAGAGAACAACTAATTTTGCCAGCCTTTGAAGACGTTTTAAAAATTGTTCTACACAAATCTGCAGAGGACATTTTCAAACACATTCCTTTGAGCAACGATGCATTTAAAGATGTATTGATGAAATGAGTGATGATGTTGAAAGCTTATTGTGTGTGTGTATAATTATCTGCAAACGATCCATTTTCTCCATAAATTTGAAGAGTCATCATTACTTGAAAATGAATCACTGTTGTTGGTATATGTTCGTTATGTTATGGGTCAAGATATCCATGCAGAAAACGCTTTTAGTAAGAACTTTAACATGTGATTATGAATGTTTTATTACTCTAACACACTATGAAGCAACACACTATGAAGCTATGAATGTTTTATTACTTTTATTACACACTAAGAAGCAACACGAGGCTGTTAGCATCGGACCTCGCAATTTTGAACCTCCATCAAGAAAAGAGAATGAAATTTGAGCTGGCACCTCCCTCTCCACACTCCCACACCTCGTAACGGGAGGCCTTAGGACCTCGAGCAGATTTAAAATGCAACAGCCCTGATACACGGAGGGTCTTCAGTGGCATCATATATTGAATCCACAATTCGATGAAAACAATGACTGCCGCCATTCCGCGACCATAACCTCTAGGCTGTCGTGTCCGCAGGACTTTGACTACGGACCCTAAAGGTGAATTAATATTTAAGGTTTTGGAAGATTATTTCGTGGAAAAAGCGATCCTTTTAACAAATATAATGTCAGAAGCAGCAGATTGCCATATTTTGGTGTTATTGGGGTTTTATAAGACATTTAAAACAAAACGTATCCGGGGTATATGCAATTCACTGCGTCATTTGCTTACAACGTTTAATTGTTAAGACTCTGAATGTAAATTGCATCAATTTCTTCTATTCATCCTAAACGCAGTAAGTAATATTCAAAACAACACTTTGAATTCTAGGTTATTTGCGCAGCTGTATGAAGAATATAATGAGAGTGGTGACTAAAATAGCGTAAAAACTGAATGTGGTCATACTATGGTAAAAATGGTATAACTGTGATCTAAACGTTTGGGGGGGGGGGAAAAGAGGAAAGTTAAAAATAGTTGTCACCCGGTTTTACCAAAAATTCTAAACCCCATAGGAAAGAAAGAGGTCATTAGAATACCTTGGGGTCATGATCCCTGAGGAGAGAAAATAACAAGAACTTTCATCGGTAACTCCTTCACACTAAAATACTATGGCTGCCCAGAGACTTATGTTTGACAAAAAAAATTATATTAATATTATTTTCCTTAGATTATGAGTCAAATATGGTATTTTTAATAATTCTTCTGGAAATAGTTCAATCAGAGAAAATCCTAACAGGTAAACTTGCCTGGTAATGTTTCTGAAACCATTACAAGAATGATGCAGCATTGCAAGAATGATGATAGAATTTATACTCGCTGCGTTCAGAGTCCAAAACATACTACAAAATGCCATCTTCGATTCCATCGACTATTGAAACAAAGTTATAAGTCCATATCATCATCTTCTACATTGTCTTCTTCATTATCACTTATATTGTTCTCAAAATCGCTAAAATCCCCCATATCTCCCTTAATTTTTTCCATGTCATCTTTTTGGGGTGGAACGCCATATTATAAAACTATCTTCACGACAATAAAATTTAAATGATTAAAAACACTACTAAAATAATTATTTCCGAACCTCACAGCTGATAATTGTCTTACTAGCAACCGTGTGGTGACCGGGTGAGAAAGAATAGTGCCACTGTAGCTCATGCATGTCTTAAGAGGTGACTAAAATGGGTACCCAGTGTCTGGGGTATCGTCAGGAACCCTGCCTCTGAGGATTATATCAGGGGGGGGGGCGCAAACGCTTGTCTTCTTTAGGTAGGTATGGGCATCATGAACACGAGGCATCTTGGTGATTTTTTTCTCTCTCATGGGGTTTACTGTCTTTCGTAGACACGGATGAAGTGCCCCCTGGTACCCTAGCAATTCTTCTCTATTTTCGACCCTTCTTGTCAACTACACTCTATAACAAGAAAAAACGACGCACCAAGAAGGAGTTGTCCGATTGTAATGAAATTTCGTATGCAAAGACATTTGGACCGAACATGCAAATGATTAAAATTTGGTGTCCAATGAATGAATAGCGGGAGTTACAGCGCATCGGAACTGAGCACTCAGCAGGTGTATGTAAGTAGCGATTCTCAATCGGATGGTCAAATTTTCTGATGCATTGCGATTTGAGCTCATTGCGAGCAACTGTCAGAGTTTGAAAGAGGTCATATCAATGGATTGAAAGTGGCAGATTGGGCAAATCGGAGAATCGCATGTCATATGGGTCGAAGCGATGCGGCGATTAGAAGATGCTGACAAGAATGTGTGGACAGTGGCAGTTTTCAGCGTCATGATGGTAGCAGTTGACCTAGGGCTACCTAGGTCGTGGAAAAGAAAAAATCTCTAGTGGGCCTCGAGATAATGATTCCCATACCTACCCAAAGAAAGTAAGCTCCTGATCGATTCCTACCTCGTTTGATGTTGGTTATGATTCTATAAATGAAAATATTGTTTTCGTCAGAGATACAAAAAAAAAAATCATTAATAAAATATTGATTCCCCGTGAAGCACGTAAATTTATATAAAAGGTGCAATTATTTATATTGATTTAGACAGCTATAATTTCTATATCTGGTGACTGTACTATCTGAATAGGAATTTGATGGGCAGATATATTGTCTGGTACACTGCTATTGGCAATCCTGCTGTTGGTCTTTCCTATCTTAAAATAATTTTTTCCTGTAAAGTAATTTATTATTAGGTTTCAAAAAAAATTCCTGAAAAATTTATATGCCTGTTTGAGTAAAGGGAGAGATATGAACCAAATTGGTTTACTTTTTTATGTTTCTATGATTCTCTTCTGAAGAAAAATCATAAAAGTAAGAAAAAAGAAAGGAGAAATGCAAAAATTTCTATCCTTTCCTCGAGAAAAAGAGAAACAAAAAAAAAAAATCACGTTATTTTGGATTATATTTATCCATATAGAAAAATTAAAAAGCAATTTAAAAATATTTATATAGACAATTTCTTCCTGATCCTTCAATGTCAATATTATTCAATGCATCATTTATGTTATTTTTTTACTATGCACCGAGTACGAGGACTGGAAAGTTTTTTTTTTAAAAAAAATGGCTTTCTTTTTCCGAATAGGTGATGATTGCTTTCATATTTCTCAGATATATTGCACAAATGTAAAACTATAGTTTTCATCATATTTGACCTGTTTTCATAATGACTAATGTTTTCTTTTCTAAGGCTATCTGAAAATTTGTTACTATATTTTCCAATATTGTTTTTTTTCTTCTAAATCCTGGATGCTGAGACAGGGTGCTTTTGCCTTCAGTATCGTAACTTTCAAAATGATTATTTCGTCACACCTCTCCCAAAGTTCAATGGTGAATACAATTCAAGAAACATTTTTTTAATGGATACTGAACAGAGAGAGGAATTGGTATGATGGTATGATGAAGGCCTCACGCTAAACAGCTGTTGATTGGTAAGCCAACCAACAGCTGTTTAGCGTGAGGCCTTCTCTTTCGAATGCAGTGCCTCTCATTTCTGTAAACACATCCGTATAACCCAAGCCTTCGTTCCCATTAGAGTTATTTTTTGCCGGAAAAATGATAAGTGTAACAATAGAGCAATGAATTATTGTGAAATTTCACATGAAATTTTATAAAACGACTTCCTAAACTAAAATTTATTGACATAAGTGTATGACAATGAATTCTTGTCGTGAGCACGTGTTTTTGTGTGGCTTAAGCGTTTTCAAAGTGGCCAAGAAGACGTTGAAGATGATTCACACCCAGATCACTCTTCCCCGTCTTAAACGGATGAAAGTATCAAAAAAAAAATCGATAATCTGGTTTGATATGACCTTTGGTTAAGTATTCGTGCGATTACTACGATTGTAGGGATCTACAAAGAATCCGTACGGCAAATTTTACATAACATTTCTAAAATGCAAAAAGTGTGTGCCAAAATGATGCCTAAAATTCTCACATTTGAACAACAAGAAGTTCGCAAAAATTCTTGTACTGAAACTTTGAACGCCATTGAAAATGACCCAAAATTATTCGAAAATTTAATTGCGAGTAATGAATCGTGGGTTTTTACTTACGATCCAGAAACGAATCACCAATCCATGCACTGGAAGATAATATCTTCACCGAGAGCCAAAATTATTCGAATGAGCTAATCAAAATCGAAAGCAATGATGACTGTTTTTTTTTATATATATATGAATGAGATTGTGTGCTTTCACTGGGGTCCTGAAGGTCAAACTATTAATCAACATTACTACATTCACGTCCTTGCTGAATTCTGTGAAATAATATGGAAAAAAACGATCTGAATTGTGGAAGGATTAGACATTCCGCATTATTTGTCAAGAGGTTTCTTGGTTAAGTACATCATCTTAGTGTTAGACCATCCACCTTACTCCCCGGATCTTCCACCATGCGACTTGTATCTGTTTCCTAAGGTGAACTCTTCATTAAAAGGAACAAAATTTGAGTATTTTGAAGCAGTGAAAGAGAAAACGGCACTCGTTCTGAAGGACCCGACAGAAGATTTCCAGTACTGTTTCGAACAATAGAAGATTCGCATGGGGCATTGTAGGGATAGAGGAGGTGTGTATATTAAAGGTGATAAGAAGTAAATATGTATGAAATCCAAATAAAGTGTTTTACAGTGTCAGTATCGTTATTTAACAGCCACTCCTCGTATTGAGTCCACAGTAGTCTGTAGGTGAGGGTGAAGGACTCGCTGCCGGAATTCTTTTTTTTTTTTCAATTCTTGGGTTCAAGCCTTAATGCCACCAAAGATTCACCATGAAGCGGAGCTGACGCACGTTAAATCTGCTCGAGGTCCCAAGTCCTCCTGTTGGTGTGTTATAGAAGTTTAGAAAGGGAGATCTCAACTCAGGTGTTGTCCTCGTCATTTGATTAAGGCTCAAAAATACGCGGTCCGTTGCCAATAACCCTTGTGTTGCTTTTCAGTGCAATCATATCACATATTTTCTAATAATACGGAATAAAGTTCTTGTTTCCAGCTCTTATATTATGAACTCCTTATAACTTTTAGGTTCCTTAAAGCACTTTGAGTCTCTAACATCCGTCATGATTTAAATCCTTATTTGATTTTGACTATCGATAACATTTATGCGGAACGTAGAGTAACTCAGCTTGAATCTTTGAAAGGTATTCAAAATAAGAATGAAAAACTATTGGTATGCGTGTACTTACCAAAGACAAACTACTGAAGTAGAGAAACATTTCCTTAACTCCTTACTCACACGGCAAAGAAAGAGAGAAAAAAATCAAGAAAAATATAGTCCACGATATGAGAAAAGTTAATCTACTGAAACCAACTCACCAACCGTATCTATTGTCTTTGCACCCCTTGACTTCATTGTTTGTATGACTTTACTATTGTCTTATTTCGCTTTATCCGGGATAGAGTAACAATTCCCTCAATCATTCTCATACGATTCAAGCAATCATATTCGCGAATTCATGGTTGGTGTTGTTTCCGTCGAATCGTGAATTCGAGTCTTCATGCCAGTAAAGACTGATGTAGAGGGACTAATACACGTAGAATCTGTCGTAGCTCAGTGCTTTCCACTAGGATGGTATAGAAGTTTGGAGTGTGGGCTGACTGCTCAGAAGTCTCTCTCGTCATTTGAATGAAGTCCGCTACCAATCGCGTTCACCTTGCTTCTGAATGCAACGCTAATGAACAATTAATTTACTAAGAGATTCAGCAATATTTGATTGATTGTTTATTCATTAACATCGCTCTTAGAAGCAATACGAGGACTACTGGGAAAAGACCTAGTAATTTTGAGCCTCGGTCAAGTGATGAAGACGACAAATGTGCTGCCATACTACTCATCAAATTTCCACACCCCGTCATCATCAAGACTTGGAACCGCCACATATATAACGTGTATCTGCCCCACTACACAGTAGCAACAGGACTTGAATTCACGATTCGAATGAAATAACGTAGGGTGGTAATTCTTAGCGTGAACATTTGACTATTGCGCTTGTCTTTAAAATTTTGGAAAGTAATATTAATACTGTGAAAAATGCATAAATTAGAAGACAGTTTTCTCTCAGTGAATTTCTATTTCTCGCTAGTTTTTCAAAACAAATTTGAGATTTTTCTCATAAAAAGGATGTAATAAATATACTGTTGTAATATAATAAACTTCACCGATGGACAAAAAAAAAAGCATTGTTAAAAATTAAACTGTACTGAAGAATTTATAGCCTTGAAATGTCTTATGTTTAGGAGAATTTAAAAAAATACAGATCAACGTTTTTCGGATAAGTAATTTTTCTGGAAGTACATTATATCGAATTCAAGTATTCGTCGAAAATTTGATTAAAAC
>BMAW01000167.1:0-96053 GCA_019974015.1 Nephila pilipes | reverse complement strand
ATATTGTGTGTGTGTAATTTATTTATTTCGCAGTAGAACTTTAATTGTTACCTTAAAAAGCACCAGTTCGTATATGTATGAGATGCGCTATGAAATGTTTTTCGTTAAAGCAAAATGTTAAATTATTAATTTTGAAGAAGAAGCTAAATGTCAATCTGGTTATGTTATATGAGAAAGTATTTAAGAATTTCAGACAGGTTAATATTAAAATACCTGCAACTTGTAAAAAAAAATATCTTTTTAACCGGATATCCCTTTCTTTAAGTAAGCGGTTACTTTATTATTCGTTTTTAAAAATAGTTTCTTGACCTTTCAATACTGTATAAATAGCAAATATTAATTTCTTTTGGTAGCTTACATTGAATTCACTCAAAATTTCTCTTTCAAAACCATTACAGAAATATGAAGTTAACTAAACATTTTTGTAATGGCATTACGTATTTAAGTTATGCAAAATATATCAGTTACTTTTTTTACTTCAGTTCTAATTGTTCGTCTAATGTGTTATTATAAATTTCGATATTTCCTGAAAAGCAATTTTAGAAAACATTCCATAGCTAAATCCAGAATCAATAATTTCTATTTTATGTACATAAATATGTTATTTGTACTTCAAATTCAAATAGCGATACTACACTCAGTATCCTATAGGGATTACTATTTTGCTTTACGATGTTATTTCCAGATGTATCCAAAAACTTTTTTTAAATTAATTGTGTGTAATTCCTTCTTTATGACCAAAGTTGAAGTAGGAATAATCTAATAATTGCTATAAATGATAGATAAAATTCCTTGCAAAGCAAGGAAATAATCTATCATCTAAAATGTGTGCTCTAAAATAACCCCTAAATAGAAATACGTGAAAATAATTTCATACAATCATATTTTTTTTTATCTCTTGTTGAATAAGGCTTTTGAAACTGCAGTATTTATACACTATGGATTAAATGTAGTATTTATATAAAAGTGATCAGACAAAGATTGTCGAATATGAATTACTGACAAAAAACCACTTAAATTATATTTATTTAAATATATTGATAACCATATTCATTACTCAAAAACTATATTAATTCTTAAAATTACTCAAGTGACAAAAAGAGTTCTTAAAATTCTCTCAAAAATAATAAAGGATAAAGCGCAAGATATGTATTCAAATTTTTTTTTAAAAAATCCAAAGTATAAAAATAGCTCAACTAATTCAACAAATACGTGTTTCTTCAATCCAGAAGCCATGATCAAGTATTTACGCACTAATAAGTGTCCACTTGAGTTCAATAAAATATGGCATATCTTTAAAATCTGATATCCGAATTTTTTAATGAAAAATAATGAATTGTTTTATTTTTGCAAGATTAAGTTCATTTTGAAGGTTACAGAACGTTGAGTAAATTTAAATATTTCAGTATGCAACAGCAAGAAAGAGTAAAAAAAAAATTAAAATATTGTAAAATCTCAATTATATCAACTTTCTATAATCTAGCTGTCTTCATAAATTGACCTCGTCTTCTCAAGAATTTCTTTTACTTATATTTTTTTAAATAAAAAACTGCAATTTATAAATTCTTTGTTTAAGTGCTTTATGTGCAGCATGTTAAAATATATTTCCCTCTATTTCTATCATTTCAAGTTCCTTGAAACAAATTACACTCCGGTTAAATTTAAAACCGTTGTGAAAAACAAGTAATTCTGATCATGGAAGTGATGTGTGATTTTTAAAGTGATATCCTTTATCTGAATAAGCTCTATCGAGCAATCTTGTCTTGATCTCTATAAAATCACATAAATGAATCTGTACTATGCATAAACATACTTATTTCACACTATTTCACATTAGATAAATTATCTGTCCCTTTAAAAGCTTTAAAATAATTTTTATTACATAGGTATCTCCATCTACAACTATATTCGATAGTATCTTGTACAACAACGCTACGTCAGAATTTTACTCTGTTAGAAAAATTTTCTTATATCTAATTGATGTTTTTATCTTTTTATAGTGGTCTAATGAAATTGTAAAAAAAAAATGCAGTTAATATATATATATATATATTAGTCAAAATTCTAATTTTAATTTTTATCTTAATAACTCAAAAAGCATCTTCTGCAATGTGTGAGAAATTCAAACATCCTTTTCAGTTTGAGAGTAGGGAAGTTCCTGTTAAGTTAAGTGTTTTAAATACTAACCTGGTAATAAAATATCACAAAGATATTCGGCTTAAAACCAGCCAATAAAATTAAACGAATAAAGTGAGTTGCAAAGTTTGGGAAATTAAGTTTTAAATGAAACAGGCTACACATTTTTTTTTTTTATAAATCGATGTATTTTCGCCTAAAGTAATGAGTTTTTAAAAGTTTAAAATTAAATATTACGTAAAATACAAAATTTGTTGAAAGTTATATTATTAATAAATCTCAAAATAATTACAACTTAGAACTTTCCTAATGTAGTACTAAAGAAAAGTTGAGATTTCTATTAGATTGGCAGCTTTTCTTGTCATTGAATTAAGAAATAAACAAGAGCCGTCACTTCATTATTACCAAGATATTAGTATCATAACATTATTTTCAGGTTTGTATGTCATTGCTTATAAATTAATGGTGGGGCTTTACAATGATTTATCTCATGTCGCATCAGATTTAAATGTCTTATATTTAGATAACGTGAAAGTGCATATTTTGACATTGAAAAATCTGTAGCAACATTTATTTTCTTGACATCAGAACTTACGTATTTATTGTATCGGATACCTTTTCTAATGATCAATTTTTAATTAAAGTTTAAGGTATGTTTCAGTTTAACGTACATAACCCTCATTTTTAAATAATTTACATCGAAATGAAACAGATCATCATTTTATATTCAAGGACATGGCAATTTTATAACTAAATTCATTTAGAAAATACCCACGTAGTATGAAACATTCAACCTTGACATATTTTTCCGTCATAACTAAATAGATAGTTCAGTTAAAATGAAAAATTATATTTAATCATTCACTTTTCTTAAAGAAATATAATTCTCTCTAATATTTTACAAACGTGATACATGTAGTTATAAACTAAAAAAAATTATTTTTTATGCTTCATAGAAGCAAAATAAAATAAAATAAAAATAATAGAATAAAAACTGGCGAAAGGAGATATCGGCTATCTGTATATTAATTTGCATAATTATATAACTGTCAATTAATAGGTTCTATTTTGTGATCAGTTGATGAGCATAAAAAATTTTCAGAGCAATTAGAGGGTCAAATTGACCATATATAGATGTATTTTGATTATAATTATAGTAAAATCGGATCTCTAATAGTTCTGCAATTTCTTTATGTAGTTATATAATTAAGATAATTTTGTAACAAATATGCAATAAAAAGTTATTTTTCGATAAAAGCTGCTATTTTGCTTTGTGTTTAGTTGAAGTGTAGAGCAATTTATATAAAAGTTTTTCTCTATCAGATATTATCTTTCCGAAGAAACAAATTTTACAAAAAGGAGAGATTAGGTTTCACGTATTCTTCAAACGCTTTCTCTAAAGAATGTTTTTCAGATCTATTTCTTTAAACCAAAAATTTTCATAATTTAAAACATCATTTTAAATTTTCGACATAACATTTTACAGATCAATCACTTTCAATTAAAAGTTGTTGGAAGCTTTTGAATTGTACAGCTGAATGGATTTTGAAATATGGAAATGTCTTTTAGTTTTGAATCACGATCTAAAAAACGAAGAGCTGTAACAATAATAGCCCAGGGGCCGGATTTAACCCACGGGCCCCAGTTAGCTAACCCTCCGGTTAGATGATTTTCCTTATAGTGAAACTATGATTCAGAGATTTTTCAGATTTTACAAAATTATTAAATATTTTTCTTTAGTTAATTGAATTTATAATTTTAGGTTATTCCTTCTTGTGGTCACTTTGCTTTTAGTATTTGAAAATTTAGTACCAACTTCATCAGACGAAATAATACTAGAAAATGATTTGCTTGGTAAGAGATTTAATTAAAATTCAAAAATACTTTTTCTTACCACTTAATGCACCTTTATAACTGTTAGGATTTTTTCCTTACAGGATCAACAATGAAATTCAAAAAGAAATTTCCAGACAAATTTGGGAAAGATAACGACACAGATACAAAAGAAAAGAAATACTTAAATAAAAAATTAGATAAAGCAAAAGATTGGTTAGAGGAATGGAAAAAGGCTTATGACATAGGTATGTATGAGTATGTCATATTAATGGATATATGATCATGATACTCTATTATGAAGTAGTTCCTTATATTGATTCAAACTAAGAAAAAGGCTTTAATTTTAGAATATCTAATAAATTTTAGCCATTTTTTTAAAAAAATGACTTAATATATTGGATTTAAAATTAAGTTTTTGACTTTAAGGCTTTAATATACTAGATGTGTGTACTTTAAAGTAGGTCATGTAATAAATTTATTTTAAGCAAACAATCAGTGAAAATATAATGAATGATTAATAAATAATATTATCGGAAACTTTCCAAAAATTTACGAATTCCAAAAAGATTTGAGAAACTCTTCTGAGTGACATAACGGAAATATAGAGGGGGTTCATAAGCTTTTAACGACAGATGGCGTCGCTGAAGCAAATGAGTGTTACCATTGTATGCTGCCATTTGTTACATGGCTCCAAAACAAATTTGACTCTGATTTATAAGTGAATTTTGCTTTAATAGCTATTTGCTGTCAAGTCAAAATTTGATTGCTGCCGCGTCGAGTTGATGTCACCATCAATGCGACCTGGACTCGTCGTTATACATTGAAACCAAGTAATATTTAAAACAATTGGTTTCGTCTGGTAAATCTGCTCAAAAATAAGATATCAGCTTTAAAAAAATATTGCTACGATTTTTAGAATTCTCTAAGGGCGTCATACTTATGGACTTCTTAGAAAAAGGTATAACGACCACTAAACAATAATACGTTGAGTTACGACACTTTCACATTTCTCAATACTAACATAGGAAATTTTTGAGCCTACCTCGCTCGCGTATAAGCTTTTTCATAAAATACTAAGCTTAAGTGTAAGTAATAAACTGCTGTTTGTAGAAAATGCAACACCATGAAGGAATCATCAGAATCAAATGAAATTCGCAGCAAATGTCAATTATAGGATATTATGCAAATTAATAAAGTTTCAGAGACATCGCGCGTGCGCGACGCGCGCAGCGCCCTCTGAATTGATGCTGAAAGCGTATAAATAAAGTGCTGTAGCGGGACGTTGAAAAAAGTCTATGATTATTTGTTAGTGGCAAACGTTTAGTGAGACCTGAGTATGCCTCCACGACGGAAGAATAAGAAATTCAAGCAACTTACGGAGTTTGAACGAGGGAGGATAATCGGCCTTCGAGAAGGAGGATTTTCCTATCGCGCAATAGCAGCTCGTATGCAGGGGAACAGTTCCACAGTGATGCGAGTTTGGAAGCAGTGGACCGACGAGCACCGAACAACTCGAAAAACAGGCACTGGACGACAGAAGGTGACGTCAGAGCGCGATGATCGACACCTGCTCCGCATGGCGGTGAATGATCGCACAGCTTCCTCCAGGCAGCTGGCAGCACGTTGGTCTACTGCTACAGGTGTACAATTGTCGGCTTCGTCAATTCGTCGTCGTCTGCTGCGCCGTGGATTGCGTGCAAGGGTGCCTTTATACAGGATTCCCCTCACGGCGAATCATCGACGGCTGCGTCGGCAGTGGGCTCTTGAGCACAGAGACAGGCGAGCTGATTGGCACCAAGTTGTCTTTTCAGATGAATCACGCTTCAATTTGTAAACCCATGATGGCCGTGTTCGTGTTAGACGTTATGCCGGTCAACGCTGCCTTCCTGAGTGTATTATTGAACGACATAGTGGTCGAACACCCGGAGTTATGGTCTGGGGTGCGATTTCGTATCATGGACGATCCAATTTGATACGAATTGAGGGTAATCTCAATAGCAACAGGTACGTCCGTGAAGTGCTACAGCCCGAAGTCGTTCCTTTCCTTCAAGGCATCCCTGGAGCTATCTTTCAGCAGGATAATGCACACCCACATGTTGCGCGGACTGTTCGAGACTTCTGTTCAGCACAACGCATGCAACTTCTTCCTTGGCCTGCTTATTCACCGGATATGTCGCCTATTGAGCACGTGTGGGATATGGTTGGTCGGCGTCTCGCTCGTGATCCGCGTCCTGCAGTTTCCAAAGACGAACTTTGGTTGCGCATACAAGCGATATGGAATTCTCTTCCTCAAGCAGATATTCAACATCAGTTTGACTCCATGCCACGTCGTATAGCAGCACTTATTGCAGCGCATGGTGGCTGCACCAAATACTGATTTCGGACGCTTAATTTGTTTCTTTTGTTTTGAAAATTTCATCATTTATTTGTATCAGTACAAGTCGTTTCTGCATTAAATTTCATTTGATTCTGATGATTCTTTCATGGTGTTGCATTTTCTACAAACAGCAGTATACATAGAATACTAAGATTTAAGGGAGAATGTTGCAGTATGGTAATTTTTTGATACGGTAGTAAGAAAATCGCATTTTATTAAATATTAAAGCAACTAGTACCCCTTTTACTACAAACCTATTTTTTTAATTTATTTTCCTTTTTATCCAGTTTCATAACCATGAACATACATATAATAATAATTCTCTCTGCATTCAGAGAAAATACACTCGATACAGAAAATTTAATGCAATTAAAAAAAAAAAAAAAAGAGTTTGATCATGAGAAATAAAACCATTTCGTATTGAAAATTTTTATATAATTTTATTAAAGATTTATAAGTAAACTTATATCGTGAATGTCATTCTTAAAATGTATTTTTAGTTTTATATTCAACTTAAAGAACTTAATACTGAATACTTGAAAAAAATTCGAAAACAATACTTTTTGTAGATCATATATGACAAATTTTCATAAATTTAAAGTTGAAGCTTTTGACTGATAATACATTTTTAATTTATTTCTTCTTTAGCCATTTCAAACATTTTTCATTAAAAAAATTAGAGTTGAAAATTGTTGAAATTTAATATATTGTAAAGTACCTATAGATATGATATTTATATTAAAACATAAAACACGCATCACAAACGCGTAAATTTTTATACAAGGAATTTTATTTATAACTGATGATTATCAATTTTCTTTTAATCAATATAGGGGAAACAACTGAAATTAACTAAGCGATCAAATTATTAGCAGTCTTTATGTGCTCTTTTTTAAAAATAAGACAAACTTTTCTTAATAATATATTTATAAATTTCGAGACATTTGTTTCTTATTCTTTTAGTTATGCATTTTACTATTATACGTATTATATTTTTAGTCAAATTTAACAGCTTGAAATACCTTGTTAAATGTAATGCTATTCTCAATACTCCCACGTTTCTATGTATTTCATTCAATACTATACTCGATTTACGGCATACGTTATAATAAATTCCTAGTTACTTTATTTTCTTTAAATACCAAAATCAATACATATACAATATAGAATTAAGTAATGTGTACCCTCAAAAAATTTGTAATTTTGCAATCCATTTTCAGTGTTTTTTAACGCACTCACCAACAAATACATAGCTTAAGATATGTACGTTGATATGATTTTTTTTTTTTTTGCAAAATAGTAGAATGCTTAGAATATTCATCCTCCTTATTAATTAATGTAGTTAATATCAATTATACATCCTCCTTGCACTTATGACAATTTATTAATGGACGCCATGTTCTCACATCCAAATATTTTTTTTAATTATTGTTTGGTATTCATTATAAAGCGTGATACATACTTTAATTAAAAACTGCTGTATTTTAAAAGATGAGCTGTGTTATCGAAATATTACACGAATATAAATAAAATAGATGCAGCAAGAAGGAAATAGTTTATTTTATCATGCATTTAAAAGCATACAGCTAAAAATGTCGAGTATTAATGAATTTAAAATCTTAACTTTAGAAAACCATCATATTATTGGGATTTCATTGCTGACAATTTCTTTCTTTTATGAGAAATTTTTTTTTATGATCTATTCAAATTTTTGGAATTTAATTGCATGATTAACATTTAATTGATGATGTTATTTTCCTTACAGCTTGCTGTAATTTTATAACATGACATACAATTCTTTTAACCTGTTTTTTTTTATTTTATTTACGAACTTAGTTTTAATATAACACGTGTCATTCATTTAGTTTACATTAAAAATTCTATTAAAAATGTATCACCTTTGGCAATTTTATTTATTGATCGCACTTATATAAATATAAAGTTGTGTAAATTGAAATAATTGAAGAATAACTTTAAGATAGAATTATTTACTTGTTTTTCTAAATACAATGACTTCGGAAAAGTTTTTTTTAAGGTTAAAATGGTAAAAGTATCTTGCAATTTTTTTTTTTTTTTCATTCCGGTAAATTTAAAAAAAAGTGATGCAAATATTTCCCTTTCTGAGAATTGCTTTACTTCAAAAGTGTACAGAATTTATACAAAAAGCAACCTTTAATTCATAAGAAATACATAACAACACATACATAATATTTAATAGAAGGCAGTTCAAAAAATGTTAGGAATAGGAAATAGAGAGAGAAATGGGGTAACTCGCTCCAGTGTAAATTGATCATTTGTCCTTTTTCAAAGTAGTGCTGGAGTATGACACCTTTCTCACCCCACCTCCAAAATCGTAGTCATGACTTTTCCGACCATTGAAATCCCTTCGCATTTCTTGGAGCAGATTCCCTTGAAATATCGCATTGTTTTGATTGTTGTTTAGTTTTCGGTATATAATAATGAATCCAGTCACAGCGACGGTGACGATGAGGCAGCAATCAAAATTAACCTATGAATCAGTGCCTAATTTGGTTTGGCTCCGTTTAACAGGTGACATCTCCCAATGGTAACACCAAGTTGGCCTAGAAATGTCATCTGTCTTCAAAAATAAGTACTTTTTGAACCACCATCCTTCTTAAGTAATGTGTGTGTGCCTGAAATTAAAATATTTCACATTTCATTTAAAATTTCCTCATAAGTTTTATTACAAATATATCAGTTTGTAAATAATATATCAGTTATTATGTATAATTCTACTAGATGATTACGAGGTGTCATTGAAAAAACGAGTAAAGGCTGAGGAAGAACTCTTAGGTAAGATTTTTATTTTTAATTTCATGTTAATAATCACTTGTTATGTTCACTCGTCAGTATCTATTGCATTTCAGTTTTTATTGTTTCACATTTTTGGTTAAAAAAGCGAATATGTTTATAACTATCACCAAAATAATTGAATAAAGAAAATGCATATACATAAATGAATTCATATTCCATTCATAATATTTTGCATTCATGTTTTAGTATTCATGACTTAAAATTTTTCAATTTTATTCATTTTTAGAACTTTTGAAGAGTTTCCAAGCTCTGACAAATAGAACACTGACTCAAAAGGACATGTTAGGTAAGTAATTAATTTTAGAGGAAATAGTACCAGTGAAGATGATTTTAATATGACTAAAACTAAATAGATTATACTCTGTAAATTAAATAAAATTTAGCCTAATATTATGTAGAGTATTAGAATTTTGAAATATGTTCAGGGTTATAATTTATTGCTTTTAATATTTGCAATTTTACTTCATTTCTTTTTCCAGAAATTATACAAGATACTTTTGAAGACAATTTTACTACTGGTGCTAATTTTCTAAGTACGCTTTTGATAATTTATATTCATATCTTGATTTATTAAAAAATAATAAAAAGTATTTCAAGTATTTTAAAATAATTTTAACTTGACACCGAGTTACAGTTCCTGAAATTTAAAGAATTATATTTCCTAAGGTTCACCATTGAAATATAACAAAAAATCGTTTGACAAAACGTGGCAAGATAAGAAAGAAAAATATGTGAAGACTAATGAGAAGAATAAAGAATTTTGGAAACCTACAAAATACGATCATAATGAAAGTATAAAGACAAAAAATTTCCTAGAAGGTAAATATTTATTTTTAAAATATTTGATCTTACTCTAAAACACATGCAATTTCAGATATTGAGTAGTATATACTATTGTATTTTATTCTACTAAGCATGCTGTTTTTAAAGGCAGAAAAAAAGCATTTAATAAATAAAACGATATGCTTTAATATATATAAGAAGAATAAGTACTCTGGTTTACACATTAATTAAAATACAGTAATTTTTTTATTAATTGTATTTATTTTTTTTGCCATATAATATATTCTGATGTAACATAAGTTTGAAAGAGAACTTGGAAAGTAAAAGAATCTTTAATACGAATTTGAGGAAACTTTAAGTAAACTTCCTTAAGATATTTATATAAAGAAACATTTGTTAATGTCTAAGTCGTATTCGTATAATTTAATCTTCAAACCTGTTTTAACGTGATAAAATAATTGGCTAATAAAATTAATTTATTCGAAAGATACTTAAGATTATTATATTTTCATCTGATTATCGAGAAGTTTTCTTATATATTCATTATTTTTCATATATGATGAATTCTAAACTTTTCCCTCACAAAAAGGTAAAAGTATATGTTCTTTTTAAAAATTTCCTCTGTGAATTTTGAGGCCCCTTCCTCTAGTATGATCCCATGAACTACTATCGTTAAGAGTTGTCATAAAACAGGTACGCAATCCTTCCAGTAGAATATTTCAGTGATAATTGTCCGTTTTCAATGCAATCCTGTGTTTGCTAATACAGATCTAGATAGTAGTTTATCATCACTTGACAAAATAAATTGCTCGAAGAACTTCGGCAATCATGGTATATGATCTTTCTATGGCACACATTTTTCTAGATTATGATAAAAATTTTAAAACATTATACTGATATGTAACAACCAAGTATAATTAGTGTAGTCAACTTATTTTTTAGCGTTGTATAATGCATAATATTATATCATAACACATCAATCAATAACTCCCGAGACTAACCCAGAGATGGCGCTCGTAGTAAACCAGTAACCAGGTCTTTCTAGAGTACTAACCTTTGCTTGAAACGTGTCAAAATTTTAAGTCGATCGGACCAGAAACAGCTGAGTTATCGAGGTTGGAGTAAAGTCGTTTTGTAGTTTGTTTAAAAAATGGAAAAAACCGAGTTTCGTGTTCTGATAAAACATTGTTTTTTAATGGGTAAAAACACCGTGCAAGCGAAACAATGGATTGAAAAATGTTACCCGGACTCTTGTCCATCAAAAGCAACGATTTGTCGGTGGTTTGCCGAGTTTAAACGTGGTCGTACCGACACAAATGACGCGGAACGCTCGGGTAGACCTGTGGAAGCCGTTACACCGGAAAATGTGAGTGAAGTGACAAAAATTATAATGAAAGATCGTAAAGTGAAGCTCCGTGAGATTGCTGAGATGACACAGATATCATATGGAAGTGTATTTACTGAAAAAGGTTTTTTGAAGTGAAGTGAAAAAGGTTTTTTCCAAGTGGGTGCCGCGATTGCTTTCGATGGAACAAAAACAGCAACGAGTCGATGATTCAGAAAGCTGTTTATCGCTATTTACTCGCAACAAAAAAGATTTCTTGCGAAAAAAAAAAAAAAAAAAGATTTGGAAAAGCGTTGGAACGATTGTATCACCCTAAAAGGTGATTAACAAAAGGTGTTATGTTGATGAATAAAAAGAAAATTTGCAAAAAAAAATGTTGTTTTCAATGTTAGACTCGGGAGTTATTGATCGATGTGTTAATATCATAATAAAACGATAATGTTTATATAAAAGTACATTATGAATTAGAAATTAGAATAGAAAAGCTGAAAATAGATAGATATGTATATATATATATATATATATATATATATATATATAAATTTTAAATTTTTATAACAAAATAAAAAGAGGCACAAAGAAGGAGTTGCCCGATTGTAAAGAAATTTCGTATGCAAAGACATTTAGGCCGAACATGCAAATGATTAAAATTTTGGCTTGGTGCCCAAATAATGATTTGGTGTCCAATGAATGAATAGCGGGAGCTACAGCGCATCGGTACTGAACTCTCAGCAGGTGTATATAAAAAGCGATTCTCAATCTGATGGTCAAATTTTCTGTTGCATTGCGATTTAGGATACCTTTCAACGACTGAAAAAATGACTCGCTCAGGATTCGAGCTCATTACCAGCAACTGTCAGAGTTTGAAATAGGTCGTATCAATGGATTAAAAGAGGCAGGTTGGGCAAATTGGAGAATCACTCGTGATATGGGTCGAAGCGATGCGGCGATTAGAAGATGCTGGCAAGAAGGGGTGGACAATGGCAGAATCAGTGTCATGATGGTAGCACTCGACCTATGGCCATTGCAGATCGGGAGGACAGAGTGATTGTCAGATCAGCAGTCACAGCGCCTGATTCATCGTTATCAACCATCAGACATGTGACCCGTACACCAGTGTCCACCATGATCATTCACAGACGTTCGTACCAACCGCTACGTCACCTGCCACTCACGCCTGCACACTGTCGAGCTAGATTACAGTGATGCTTGGCTCGATCAGGTTGGAATGATGCTGAATGGGGACGTATTGTGTTTAGTGACGAATCATGCTTCCAACTGTATCCTGACGATCGTCGAAGCCGTTTCTGGACAGCATAGGGCAGCGTGCCTATCCTGCTTTTACTATTGCACGCCTCACAGGCCTTCAACCAGAAGTTATGGGCTCATTTCGCTTGATAGCCAGACCCCTTTGGTCGTCATTCGAGGCACGCTTACAGCACTGTGGTACGTGGACGACATTCTGAGACCTGTTTTGCTACCGTTCTTTTTGCAGTAACCTTGCCTTATTTTTCAGCAAGATAATGCCAGACCGCATACGGTACGTGTTACTATAAACTGTCTTACCGCTTGTCAAACATTTCCTTGGACTGCCAGATCTCTCTCCAATCGAGCATGTATGGGATATGATGGGAAGGCGACTGCATCTACTAGGGAATGTTGATAACTTTGCCCAACAATTGGAGCAAATTTGGCAAGATAGCAAAAAATGATGCAGGAGACCATCATGGAGCTTTATCACTCTATGCCACGTCGTGTGGCAGCTTGTATCCAGGCTAAAGGTGGGCCAACATCTTATTAAGCTCGTTACTTTGTAACTATGTAACTCTAAAATAAATCATTCAATTTTTCTAAAATGTTAATTATTTTCTATTCTGTACATAATTTTCCTTGCCGCCAGTTTTTGTCTCCATCAGACAACTTCCTTTTTGTGCGTCGTTTTTTTTTTTTTTTTTCTTTTTTTTTAAATTATAGAGTGTATATATATTTCAATTCTTCATTAGAATTATTCTTAAAATCAAAAATTACAATATATTTATTTATTTTATGTTAGAAGATTCTTCAGATTCTCCCGAGGCGTCAACTAATTTATTAGGTAAGCTCCATAATTTAAAATACAATTTGATAATATCATGAGTTTAAGTAATTTTAGTCTGATAACAAATCACATAATGCTTGTACTTGATAATGCCAGTACATGGCAGAAACCCTGGATTAAAATATTTTTTAAACGTTTTGTAAATAAAAATGTAACCTAATCTTTCTATATTTAAAATATACTGTCGTATGATTACAAATATCATATTATAAAGGTAATTTCATTATGAAAGATATTTTTGAGTTATAAATAATTCTGTTTCATAAATCTATAAGAACTCGTTATTCGCACGAAAGTGCGATGATGCAAAAAAGTTTTTTTTTCTTTTGTTATATTTCATTTCTCTTAATTCTCCGAAAAAAATATTGGGTTGGCAACTAAGTAATTGCGGATTTTTTTTAGAAAATCAAAGACAATTTTTTCATGGAACTAAATAACTTTATTCTGTAATGTATTGCCCATTTTGATCAATGACCTTTTGCCATCTTTCAGGCAGTATCATAATCCCACATTCATAAAACTTCTGGTTTTTATTAGCAAAAAACTGAATCAGGTACGATTTGACATCATCATCATTATTGAAATTTTTACCATTCAAGGAGTTTTGTAAAGATCGAAACAAAAAGTAATCAGATGGTGCAAGATCAGGACTATATGGTGGATGTGGCAAAACATCCCAACCAAGCTCCAATAATTTTTGCCGAGTGACCAAAGATGTGTGTGACCTAGCATTGTCATGATGGAATACAACACCTTTTCGATTTGTCAATTTGGGCCTCTTTTTTTCAACTGTATTGTTTAATTTCGTTAGTTGTTCAATGTAGACATCAGAATTGATCGTTCGGTTGGGTGGTAAGAGTTCAAAGTAGACAATTCCTTTGTAATCCCACCAAACTGATAACAAAACCTTCTTTTGATGAATATCAGCTTTTGATGTTGTTTGAGTGTGTTCACCTGGCCTGCTCCACGATCTTTTCCGCTTGATATTGTTGTAAACAACCCATTTTTCATCGCCAGTTATCAGTCGTTTTAAAAATGGATCATTTTCATTACGTTTCTTTAGCAAATCACAGCTGTTAATGCGTTGCGTTAAATGCGTTTCTTTCAGTTCGTGAGGAACCCATATACCGAGTTTTTGAACAAAGCCAAGTTATTTTAAGTGATTTTCAATGCATGTATGTGATACATGAAGCTTCTCTGCAATTTCACGTGTTGTACTGTGACGATCCGAATCGATTATTGCTTTGATTTGGGCGTCATCAACTTCAACTGGATGACCAGAGTGTTTTTCATCTTTGAGTGAAAAATCACCAGAACGAAATTTGGTAAACCAATTTTGACACTACCGTTCCCTTAAGGCTTCGTCACCATAAACATCACATAACTTTTTATGAGCTTACAATGCGTTTTTCCCTTTGCGAAAATAAAAAAGCAAAATATGACGAAAATTTTCCTTTTGATTTTCCATTCTTCAACGAAGGCTAAGCGAAAACTACGCAACCGATCAAAAAACTTTTTTTACTGATTGACAGCTGAATTGCCAACTATCAAATAACAAAATGTGTTTTACATTTGTACTATGTCTGCAAACCTAAAAATTCAACTGAAGCCATCTATGAGTGAAATCCGCAATTACTTAGTTGCCAACCCAATATTTTGTCAATTTAAAACCATGTTTATTTTTAAATGTTCAAAGAACTCATTTACAATAAAAAAAAAAATCTGAAGCTAATTTCAGTATTTTCAGTAGAAGTCTAATGGAAAATAATTTGTAATAGCATCATATGGTAAATGGGAGACAATTCGTATTTCAAACATGTTAGAACAATTCAATGATTTTGTAGACATTATGATGCCCAGTGGTTAATGCCGCGAGTTTTTCGGTTGACTATGTATGAATAATCTTTAAATTTGAATCCCGATTCCAAAATAATGACCTAATGGATTAATAAGAGTTGTTGCTTGTTAAATTATACTGGCCCTTATGTTGTCAGGATAAAAATAATGAATGCATCTGTTTCTTAGATTAACTTCAAAGTCGCCAAGATTTTAATACCAGCTCAATGAGACATATTAAGAACTAAATAGTCATTTTTATTTTAAAAATAACTCTACTTTGTTCTTTAATCCAACTACATTACAAAACTGTCATTTTAAAACATGTTAAGGATGTAAAATTCTGCTTGAGGTAACGATCTGTTAACTAAACAGAAAAGGAGAAACTTCATCTAAAATAGATTTGGATACTAAAGAATCCAAAATAAACGTATCTCGATTTAAATTCAGTGTCCAATAGGAGAAGTATAATTTTATTTCCTGTGTCATAATATAAATTAAACATTTTAAATTCTTCTCTTGACTTCTTAGAAGAATATTGTATTTAAAATGAAAAGCGTACTTTTCTTCATTTATTAACTTATTTGTATGCAGAAATTCCGGGAAATGAACGTGGACTTGCTAAAAGAACTAGAACTGATAAAATAGAATAAAATAATAATAAATGAATTGATAAAAATAAAATCTAAACTTCCAAGAAGACAGAGAGAGAAACCAGCCATTTTTCTACCCGGTCGGAGTTAAAACATCAAATGGACCAGAATTGATTATCTTGAAAATCTGATTTGCTACAAACCTTAGTTTTAATCATGGCTGATTCATATTAATTAGAAACAACGTTCTCAAAATTTTAATTATAACGGGTAAAACTCACTTATCCACATATTTCTGAAACAGTATAAAAAAAATTTATTTAAATTTCTACGCTCAAAATTGTAATCTTTATATGATGTATCTGTACTATATTAAATTGCTATTATATTTTTCTATGTTGATTATTTTTCTTCTGTTCATTAACTTTTAATTACTCTATTATTCTAAAAGAATTACATATCCATATATTCATGATACATGCTGTGACACAATATTTTCAGATGTAGTGTATTTTTACTTTATATGTTTTATTTGCATGTAGTTTTGAAATAGTAATGAAATGGAAATTTTAGGATCTCCATTTAAATATAACAAGAAAGCCCTAGATAAAACATGGCAAGAAAAGAAAGACTTGGTGAAATCGAAAAAAGATTTCAACGATAAAAAATGGGATAAAGTTGACAAGGGTTGGAAGAAAATATTTCCATTAGGTAAGAAAGTTTGAAATACTTCAAGTTTTAAAATGCAATTTATGAAGAAAAATTGCATGCTTTTGAGTTAAAACCATTCCAAGTTCAAACTTTTTTTACATGTGTTATATCAATTTTATGTCCAACAAAAGACAACTTTTATATAACAGTGCATTCTTAAGAAGATTGTTTTAAGTCTTATGGTTATGTGCTACTACACAGATCAAACTTCTTTTCTCCTTTTTTTTTCTTTACATCACTACTTTTTAACGAAACAAAAATTTTGAAAAAAATATCTGTTTAATTACTTTACTTCTATGAACATAAAAACAGTTATTCTGCCTCGCGATTTCTTTCCTTTTTTTTTTTTTTTTGCCTTTTAGACTGATAAATGTGGTAACATGTTCTGTTTATTTTAATTCGAAGACTTCATATCTAAGATAAATAACAATAATAAAGAAAACAGTATTCGCAAGAAAACTCCTTACACATAACAACAATTTTCAAGAAAACGATAAATGTATTTTCATCATAGTAACGTGAAAGACATTATAAACATAACTTACAAATATTTAAACACTAAAAGCGTACTCAGTACCTAATCGTGGAGTTTTATTGTTATATAATTATACCTTTCTTTATAAAAATTTCACATTAGTTCGGTAATCTAAGTAGGAGTTCATACAATGTAATAAACCCAAGTTAAGATGTATTACAAAAAAAAGATCACGTGTGTTCGATTTATTTCATGATGATAAATAATAAAAACAGAACATCAAATTGTAACTTGTATCTTATATCGAGGAATATTTTAACAACTAAGAATAACAATTATAACAATTTTCAAAAAGAAAAAGTTTTTTTTTTCCCTTCTATTTGAAATATCTTGACACTAACGACGAATCATCTAAGAAAAATATTTCAAGTTTTTTACTTAAAATAGAACAAAAGAAATCTGTCTTGAAGATCAAATTAAAGTACATTTTGAAACGGAAAAAGAGAGAGAGATTAAAGAGCAGGAAATTACGAGCTTCCTTTTGTTATCAAAAAATTAACAGAAAGACTAAAATATCTCCATATTTTGCCGCAATCTATTTTGTCATTCCGTATTTAAACAGAAATTTGAATATCACTGTTAATTTTAAACTCCTTATCACTAGCCCAGTAAAAGGGAAAATAGCAACAGTTCTTTACTCTTATCCGTTGCAGACAAAGTAAACAGTCTTCATGTATCTTTAAAAATAGTCTTCCCATGAGTGTCGATTTTATCCATACAAGGATGCATCCAAAATATTAATAGTATAAATTTTGAGAAGCAAATCGTAGTCGAGGTAGTGTAGAGGTGCAGCATGTTTGGCTGCTGCTGACCCATGTTCGATTTCCGGTGACTTTAGCTTGGGTAGCTGATTATGGGTCAACGCAGCCGTCAACTTCAATCAGTTTCATTTAATCGGATCTTGGGAATAGGGATAATATTCAAAGCTGAAAAATGCCATGAATTTATTCCTGCGTGGAACATAAATAAATAACTTGTTAAAAAAAGAAGTATTTTACAGAATTAATTCCATTTTATTTGATTTTTCATTTTTGAGTTTCAGGATAAGTTTTTTTTCTTCGAGACTGTATGCGTGTATTTGGGTGGCTTATAATTTTCTACAACTTTGTAACTGATTTTTCTGAATATCTATTATGGGAAGTGAAATAGATTTCTAGTCTTTCTTTTTAAAAAGTCGCCATTTCCAACTCTTAACGTTCGTGACGACCTTTCCTTACTATCTTGCATCATCAAAAGAAAATATTAAATTATTTGTTTTTGAAAATAATAACCGCACATCTGTTACGTGTGGGTATGGTAAAAAATTATAATTTTTGCCTCTGTTTTACATTATATATTTTTGGAATATATGCTAGGTTCTTCAAATCCCGTTAGCAAAGAAGGAACTGATGAGAATCAGCAAAGTGCTCCTGATAAAGCCGATATACAACATGGTATTACAAAATGGGATAATGTTGACAAGGGTTGGAAGAAATTTTCTGTATTAAGTAAATACTAATATTTCTTGTATCTTAAAGAGAATTTCAAATTTATTATGTGTCCAATTATCAGAATTCGTGACTCTTAAATATATTCTGAAGAAATTCGTACAAAATAGGAGAAATATTTTTCACATGTTAATACTGACTATAAATAATTTAACAAAAATGAAATGAAAGTACTCATTTTTCTAGTCTTAATATCTATTTTTAAATGTTCATATGCTTTTTAAAAGAAACTAAATTTTTTTCGTGGTATATATATTTGTGAAAATGTTTTACTTCATGTAATTTATTCCATTTCTTAATCCAGAAAATATCACTAGAAATTTCTTAAGATATATAGCATTAATATAGATATTAGGTCATCAATGTAAAGGGATTGCTTTTTGAGACTAGCTTCGAATCAAGCTTCTAGGGGGGGAGGAACATCAGGACACAGTTTTTTAAAACAATAATTGTTTGAAACGTTTTTTTAAAAATATGAATCTGGGCAAACTTACTTCGTTTTTTAGTTATCACCCATATCGAATTTTAAAATATTCTTTTTGTGTGCAACTTTACATATTTAATATTCAACTGTTTGAAAAAAAAATTAAAGTTCAGATTAAAAGCTTTTAATACTTTTTATCTATTATGTATCAAAACAGATAGAAAGGTAGAGTGTCATAATGGATGTACATTTTTAATCAAAGTAGATTTGCACGTGACAACAATTTTTATTTTATCAACAAGCAATTATTATTCATACTAAGTATAATATAAATAACTGATAGTGGACATTATTCTTTATAACTATATACAAGTCCCGAATGGATCAAATCTGCTTAGTAGATTACATAAAACCAATAAAATAATTGCTTGTTAAAAGTCGTAACGATATCATTAGTATTCTGTGTCACACACGTATAACGAGTCTCTCAACTCTTACAAATTGCGAATTATTTCGTATTTTCACAAACTGAATATGAAGTTAGCTAAAAAGAAGGCTACCGTTACCTCAAATAATTCCTTAAATGCTTTAGTTAAATGGATAATGTTTTTGTTCGTAAAATGAAAGTTAAATTTAAAAAGTTTATTTTTAAGATGCTTAAAATCATACACACATAATGAAAAAAATGGTTCAGTAATATAAAGAAATAAATCAAAGTAATTCATTAAAATTAATAAAGAAAAAATATTAAATCAGATGTAAAATTTTAAAAGTTACAAAGAATAGTTACAATTAATTTTTTTTTGGTTATAAAATAAGTATAAAGAAAACTAATAAATAAATTTAATTGCCTAAAACATAGAAAACAGGAAAAAATACACAAGAAAACATTTAAGAAAGAAATCAATATAACTGAAAAAAATACTCTAAACTTATGAATAATAGCAAGAAGATGAAACTCGTCTCATGAAAAAGTACAAACCAAAGCATCGAAAGCAAAGCAAAGAAAGAAAAAAAAACAGAAAATGAAATACATTTTAAAATTCTAAACCTAACTATTGACAGATTTGCTCGTTTTACAGGTACCAGACAATCCCAACAGAAAAATGTTATAAACCAAAAGGAAAACTCCATAAATTCATAAAAACAAGATGCAAAAAAATATGCAAAAGATGAAATTAAATAAAATATGTAAAAAGACAAAGAAATAATTCGGATCTGTATCTGAAAATAAAAAATAAAAAAAAATCTAAACCATAAATCAACTAAATTTAAAAAAAAGATTTTTAAAAACTTACAAAAACTTACAAGAGACGCCATGTATAACAACAACATTCCCTCCAATTTCCCGCTTAAAGGAAACTTAACTTGAACGGAAATATTGCGCAATACCTTCAATCAAAGAGAAAGAGTACTAATGCAAGAAAAATAATAATAAAAAAAAATTAAAAAGAAAAAAATTACAGAAAAATTAGAAACTTTTTTAAATAAATTATAATTTGTAATTATTATGCTTTAAAATACTCATGATAAAATTCCAAAGAAATCCTGCTTAAGAATATTTTTTTAACTTATCCAACTGATATACAGGATATTTACATTAATATCCTGTATATCAGTTACAATTCCAATATTATATATAATATTATTACAAATTATGTTTCTTAAGATATTCAGGCTTAAGGAATTCCCCATAAGGGTATTATATGTATCTTAAAGGAAACCCCTTTTATCACATATATTACCAGAAATTTTATTATCTTCTGTATTTAAAAAAATATCTAAATATTCCACTTCATTTAAATTAATATTAGTTCTAAATAAATTTAAATACTCTGGATAAAAATATTTGATAAGTTTAATAGTTTTATTATTATTCTTTTGAAACAATATAATTTCATCAGTACGTTTCTAAAACATATTAAAACTAGTATATTTAATATAATTATATCCATAAAATTGTAAGTAAATATGAGACAAACAATTACTTGCATTCCCACCTTGTGATAAACTTTAATCTGTTTATATATTTTATTATTAAATGTTACATAGTTTTCTTTTAGAATTAACTTAATTAAGCGATTAAATTTTTCATGTGCAGTACTTTTATGAATAATAAATTTCTTATAAATCCCTTTTAGAAGTTTAATGATATTCACTATGTCAGTAGAATTAAAAAGATCTTCAAAATCATATCTAAAAATAGCATAAATCTGTTTGTCATTAATATTTTTAACCCTATCAGCACCATTTTTAATTATGATTTAATTATGGAAGTATTATTCAAATTATCTATAACATTTTGTATATTTTTTTGTAATTTTTTACCAGGAACAGTAATATATGTATTCGAAACATTAGTTACAGTTCTAAATTTATTAGGAATTTTATGAAATTTTGGAATTAAGAAAAATATGAGTGGATATAACATCATTAACGTGTTCTTCAGTTTTCTTAGAAAATGCCTTTATTCTATTAGAAATTTCTTTGCTATTGCTCACGATTCTAAAGAGTTTTCATTTTCACAAGATGCTTATTAGTTAATGAAAAAAAAATTGCATATGATAGAATAATTATTAGTACGTTGTCTACATAACAAGTAATAAATCTGTCCTGGAGATTAATAATAGCTTTTTTTAAAATCCTTCAAATAAATGTCCTTATTATTATTCACATCCACTTTTAAAAGACTAAATTTTTAGTATCATAATTAATAAAATGTTGAAATTCTTTAAAATCTTCGAATAAAAACCCATACTTCATTGTTAATTTAGTAATTAAATTATTAATATCTAAGATTAATTATTTCTTAACATAAAAACTCTTTTTCGAACTGTTAAGTCTAATATTAGTACTACGATTTATAATTTCTCTTAATTTTTTACCCTCAACAAGATCCAAATTACCTGTATTCACATGTTGATATTCTTTATTTATATACTCTTTGTAAACATTACACATGCATATAGCTTTATTTCTAATGTCTAGTTCATTAGTATAATTAAAAAGAATAAGACTCATTTTTTACAATTTTAATAACTTCTTTAACATTAAGGTTTTTAATGGAGAATAATTTTTTATATTAAGAAGATTATTCAAATGAAGCTTATCTCTCAGATTATATATTCATAAAGTATTCCGTACAATATTCTATTATTTGAGGTTCTAAATTATAAACATTCAAATTGTATTTAAGGAACATCTAGTTAACATAGTTATATCCTTCACTAAATCAATAGATACACCCTCTAGTTTATTATTATGTAACAAATATAGTCTCTGACTAAAAAAATTTCTTTTTTCTAATGCAAAATAAAAGTACCTGATGCATTTACTATTAAATTACTTCTCAAAATAAACAATCAACCTCAGAATTTTTTTCTTAATATCATCCTTAATCATAATTTTTCTCTTTCCATTTCTACCCCTATCCTTTCTCTTGAAAACATTATTTTCGTCTCGATATTTTTTCTATCATTATTGCAATCAAAATCTTTATAATCATTTTATTTAATACTTATTAAGATATTTTAATTACAATATATAATATTTAAACATAGGGAATAATATCAGATAATATTCAATAAAGTAACTTTCCTACTGTGATCTATTTTATATATAAAGGAACAATTTTGATTATGCTTACTTCAAAATAGTCGAAATCATGTAAGAGAAAGTGTCCATTTTCAATTTTGTTATATGCTTACATTTCACTAAAAATTTTGTATCAAACCTATGTTAAGTGATTCTAATGTTGGTGAAATTCGAAGCTTGACTAAGGAATTTTTAACCGCAAATTTTGTAACTGAGAAGATAAAAACAATTTAAAGTTTAAATAAATAAATTTATTATTCTTATTAACTTGCTTGTATGGATCATTTTACAAGTTTTGTATTTAGAACTGACATTTTAAAAAATAAATTATTGTTTTTATAAATATACTTGTTATCAGAACTGTGGAGAACATAATCTTTATTAATCCTATAATCATTATATATAATGTTATTACCAAATTTATTACTCTTATATGTATAGTCTGAATACTTTTTTATTCCAAAATATTCTAATTTAATAAGTCTTATCTCTACGTTCTAAACAATTCTACATCCTTTTCTATATCTATAACTTCTACCTTATGATCCTACTCATAAGTGCTGTTCTTTTTGTCATACAAACAAACATTAAATTTTTCACTCTCTCCACAAATCGTCTTTGGATAAAATGCCAAATTAACCTAGCAAGATTCTGAAATGATTATTGAAAATTATCATAAAAATTCTAAAACAGATATATATATATATATATATATATATACACTCATTGCCATAAGAATTTACTCACCAAGAGGTAAGAGTAGAGTTGTTACGAAACTTGGCATAAAGGTAAGTGTCGGGAAGATATATAAATGATTAGAAATGAAGTGTGTTTGTACATTGCGTAATGCCACTACAGGGCGTTGAACTTCTTTCTCCTTGGATTATAAACCAGGTAAGCAGAGATTATTTGAGTGTATTTAATCTGTTGGAAAGGGACGCTTTTTAACTAGAGATGCTTTTACGACGCCATTGGAGACAATAAGAGCAGCTGTCAGAGTACGAGAGGGATATGGGGAGGGATCATAGGAATAATGAAAACTGGGTGGTAAGCTCGGCGAGTGACTCACTACCTAGGCCGTTCTGATTTTACTGTGAGGAGGTGTTGGGACCAGTGGGCAAGAGAGAGATCTGTTGAACGGCGAACAGACTCAGGGCGCCCTCGACAGACCAATAGTTCAGAAGACCATCACCTCATAGGACACACACGCATAGAGCCAATTGTATCAATGTCCACCATCCGTATAAAAGCAACACCTTAACTAAGTCCTCTGTGTCAGTACCATTGTAAGGTGCCTGGTTTATAGACAGTTGCTATCACGGCGCTCATTACATGTACTGCCATTGACACCCACTCACCTCCGCCTCCGTTCGGAGTGGTGTCGCGTTCGAAGGATTGGACTGCAACCGAATGGAATCAGGTCGTCTTTAGCGACGAATCTAGATTCAGTTTGAGCAGTGATGACAATCATGTACGTGTGTAGAGGCCCTGTGATGAACGTCTCAATACTGCCTTCACTGTACAGCGACACACCGCTCTCTCAACTGGTGTGATGGTATGGAGTGTCATCGCATACGACGCACGGTCACCCTAATATTGATCAACGGTACCATGACAGCCCAGAGGTACATTCGTGATATTCTTCAGCCGCGTGTGTTGTCACTCATGGCAAGGCTTCCAGGAGCCTTTTTCCAACAAGACAATGCTCGCCCTTACATTGCAAGGGTTTCACAGTATTGCCTCCGCTACATTTCCACCCTTCTCTGGCCTGCTCTGTTACCAAAATGTTTACAGATCGAGCATATCTGGGACTATTTAGAAATGCAAGTTAGATTGTCTTCGAGTTTGGTCGAATCAAAGGCGCGTTTATAGCAACTGTGGATTGAGATGTCGCAGGACATCATGTGGGATTCGTATGCCTTAATGCTCCACCATATCACATCATTCATTCATGCTAGAGGTGACCCATCAAGGTACTAAAACATCCATTCATTAGTAATTTTTCCTATAAAAAATTATCGTTTTGCTTTGAATTTGTAATCACTTAATTATATCAACGTTGTACTTCAGTAAAATTTCTGATTATTCTGACAACTCTTTCTTGGTGTGCAAATTTTTATGGCAATACGTGTATATATATATATATATATATATATATATATATATATATATATCGAAGTTTTCGTTTTATAATCAGAAAATAAGAGATGATCCCGGCTAAAATCTTTCAAACAATTTTGAAAGAATTGATGTTAAAGTAATTGGTCTATATGACGATATTTCAGTTTCATCTTTGCGGGATTTTAGAATCATGGAAGGATGATTGCAAGCTTTCGAGACTGAGATACTCTTGAATATTCAAATAAGAGTTGAGAATAAATTAGGACAATGGTGCATTGCTTGTTTCTCAAACTTTTGAGGAAAGTGACTGTAAACTAGTTTTCACTTACAGTTATGTTTTTGGAAGTTTGTATAGCCCTTTTTAATTTCGAGATAGGGAAGAATTTATTAAGCAAATTGTATTTTTTGCTGAGAAATTCAAAGGAAGCGGCACGTGAGAAGTATCATTGGATGTAAAAAGTTGGCAAAAATATTGGCCTGAATTTTATATAAGCATTTCACTTGGATAATATTCCTAAAAATTATTTACTTGAAGAATATTCAAAATTTATTCTGGATTTTTATGAGTAGATAATTTTTTACGGATGTTATAGAAGGTTCTTGTATTAGATACCTTGTTATATATTGTACGTGAGTCCTAGCACGTTCTCTTTACCCTTTTATTGTGAAATCTAAGTTTGCTTGAATATTGGTTATATTTTTTTCATAAATGAGGGAAATATCATGAGTGGCGTTTTTTCATAAAATGTTTTTGAGTCTGAAGAAATTATTACAGATTCTGTTCCGCCATGATGGAAAATTACGAGATCCGTCGCCAGTAGCCCTCATGTTGCTTCTAGTGCTACGTTAATAAAACTAATCCAAAAATCCATCATGGTGAAAATGATCTGTTTGATCGTCGAATTTCTCGTGCATTATTTTTAATTATTTTAAAAACAATGTAAGAGTGGTTTATTCTCTTCTCGTCTAGATTACTCGGTGTATATTGTGCTTGTTTCAATTACTTCTTGCCAATCTACACTTTTTACAAGTCGTTTATTCTACTTGAGTAATGAGAACTCTTTAATGATGGGGTAATGATCTCTGTCAAATGAGCATTCTAAATCTATTACCTACTGTACTTATATGCGTAGGAACAGTAGTAGTATGGATAGTAAAATTTGAATCCGTTAGCCAATCATAAAATCATTGCTATATTTAGAAGTATGATTTGATCCCTACATAGAATGATGAAGGTTAAAATATCAAAAAATGAATACCGGATCTATTATTCTGATTCCAGAAAAAATGTTATTGATCAGGTATTTTGTCTCCTTGGGAAATAGGTATTAATCATGTGGATAGAGATATCGCTGACAGCTGTTTTGACTACAAGATTTCTATTGTAGTTCTTGCGTTTGCGCAATATGTGTAAGAATAGTCGGAAAGAGATTTTCGACGATACCATTGTTTGGAGTCCTCCTGGGCAGTCTGTTCTTTCCAATCTAAGGTAGTTTTGTTGGGAAAATTTAGGCATTCCCCATCTGACAAGTAAATATCCTAAAATAGCCAAAATCTGCTTGTGGAAAAAGAAGGATATTTAACCAGAGGGATTTATTTTTTTAGACTTCTATAGCTTTATTGCAAAAAGTTTATAAAGGAAATAAGAAAAAAATTACATCTTATAATTTCTTTCCTTCCTTCGGGAAAACAACATAAAAAAGGGAAAAGAATAAGGGTCTTTTTATCTTCAGTCCCAGATATTACAAAACGACGGATCTCTACTGTGTCATTTGTCTCTTGTAATTCAGTGGTCAAATCTTCCAGTGACACATTAGTAGAAATTTCGTAGAGGAGAAGTAGGGATGTGATTCCTTTTCATGAGATATTAACCTTAATTGAGACATTTAATAAGTTTTCTGTCGATAAGATATGCTCTACACACACAGGGTCTACTGTAGATAGTATTGTTTTACCGTTTCTGGTAAAGGATATATTTAGGATGTTTTTAAGTCTTGGAATTTATCTTTTACTTTCAGTGTGTAAAGGAATTTGAGAATGCTTTTGATTATGCTCCAAAGATATATTTATGTCTATTATGTTCATTTGGATTGCTTGTAATACAATATTCTTTTCATACATAGATGTTTTTAAAGTACTTTGTGTGTATTGCGTTTCTTATCGTTGATAGTGGTTTGTTCATCTTCATCAAAAACTTTAAGCTATGAACGATTCAGGTTGAGTATATTTATCAAAGAAACAAAATAAGTAAATAAACAAATGGTATACTTGCTGAAATACTTGCATAATTATAAAAAAAGATGTTAACTCAGTCTCTGTGAGCAAAGAACAAAACAAAAATTCTGAAAACTTTCTGACGAAAAATCGTGAAGATAACCAGGCAATATAACTGAACATTTTCTTTAGTGATTGTATGCTCCAGATTTCAAAACGGTGTTGTTTAATAACAGTTTTCTGCCGCCTAATATACTTGATTGATTGATTATTTGATTTTATGGAATAAATAGCAAAAACGTTATTATTCCCGCTAATTCTACTAAAAGGAAGAATACTATTATATTAATAAAATCATATTTAACAATTACATTTATTCTAAAACATTTTTGAGAAATACTTTTTCTCTTTTTTATAATTATATTTAATTCAAAAAGACAATCAAATACTTACAAATCTATAATACATATCACCATCTATTGGCTAAAAATTGTGTCAAATAAGCATTTCTAATCACAAAGACCTAAATTTTTTCTAATAATTAATGATATATGGGGGAAACCTATATTCACTTTTTATACATTTTTCAATATACACTTAAAAATTTAACAGGATAGTTTGCTTTGATGTATGACGGCATCATATTACCCGTCTCGTCTGTCATCTTTAAGCGTTATTCTAACAATAATATCTAAATTTTAGCTAAAGTGCAAGCACAGAAAAAGTAAATAAAATAGTCAATTATATCTAAAATATAGATTTTATTGATCTTCTAAGACAGGGCGAATGCTCTGAAACAGTTTACTTTCTCTTTCTGCGAATACTATCAAGTTCTACAATCTATCAAAGAATCCGCTTACTGGAATATGATTCTATCCGCTCCTTCCATTGCTCCGACACCGCTGAGTACTTATCTCACCAAATCCTCTATACACACCACAAGACTTCCACGCATACCACACTAACACTGTTTTCATTACCAGAACCTCTTTCCCTCCTTTCTTCCCTCCTGTCTTTCCTATTCTTTGTATAATATTCTCTACACTTTAATTTATATATAAAATTTGCATTGCATAATTGGAAGTTGAGTTATTTGAATCAAGTAGCATCCAAGAAAAGTCCGTAAGGAAAGGTGAAAAAAAGTAATTTTTCTGCCTTTACAGATGCAGCAATTGCAAAACTTCTTAAAATTATACTTTTATAAAGAATTTGATACCAAGTTTTTATTACGTATCATATAATTAAAAATAGCAGTTCTAAATATAGAAATATGTATGTTACTATACCAAAAAACACTTCATTGACATTGCAATTAAAATTTTCTCTCTTATGAATATTAATACCAATTTTAACATCTATAATTTTTAATTTTCTGTCTAAATAATCTGTTTCTATTTTATTTTCAACAGTTTGAAATAAATTTTAAGAAGGCAGGAAAACAAGATAAATTAGGTTTTTATCTTCAGAATCTTTTTATAACTTAAGATAATTAGACCGTCAAAATATATATGAATAATCAGATCAGTCTTATATGCATAGTTATACTCATGATAATGTAAATAAATGTTAGCTAAACTGCTATGGGTGGTCTTCTTTGTGGTATGCATTTAATTGTTAATATATATATATATATATTGTTATATATAAATAATCCTTATATTTAATATAGTTTTCTTTAAAACCTAGGCCGATTATTTATATATTTTTTTTCATAAGATATAAAATTTTCAATATAATTCTCATAAATAATTAATAGTACCTTTATAAGATGAACTATATCTGTTGAATCTTATACGCCCACACACACGCGTATATATATATATATATATATATATATATATATATATATACACTCTATAAGAAAACGACGCACCAAGAAGGAGTTGCCCATAAAAGTAAACTAAAAAACTAAAGTAAAGGGCTAAAAAACTGACTAAAGTGAAGGACAGATACCTAATAAATTAGAATAGAAAAGCTGGAAATCGAAGATAAATACTCATATGATAATTGATGTGGTACTCGATGTATATATACATCGCTCTCAGCAGGTTTATATAAGAGGTGATTCTCAATCTGATGGTAAAATTTACTGATTTTTGTGATTTAGGATACATTTCAATGACTCAAAAAATACCTCATCGCAGGATTCGAGCTTATTTTGAGCAACTGTTAGAGTTTGAAAGAGGTCGTATCATTAGACTGAAAGAGGCAGGCTGAGCAAACGCTCGTCATATGGGTCGAAGCGATGCGGCGATTAGAAGATGCTGGCAAGAATGGGTGGACATTGGCAGTTTTCAGATTCGCTATGGTAGTGGTTGACCTAATGCCACAGCAGATAGGATGGACAGAGTAATTGTCAGATCAGCTATCACAGCGTCTGATTCACCGTTATCAAATATATGACGAGCTACCTGCACACGAGTATCCACCATGACCATTCACAGACGGCTGATGGAGCGAAATCTACGCTCGTACCAACCGCTAAGTCACCTGCCACTCACGCTTGCTTGCACACTGTTAGGAGAGATTACAGTGGTGCTTGGCTCGATCGGGTTGGAATGATGCTGACTCTGGATGTATAGTGTTAAGCGACGAATCCCGCTTCCAACTGTGTCCTGACGTTCATCGAAGACGTGTCTGGAGATGCCCAGGTCAGAATGCCGATCCTGATTTTACTATTGCACCCCACACGGGCTTTCAACCAGAAGTTATAAAGCCATTTCCCTTGATAGCCAGACCCCTTTGGTCGTCTTTAGAGGCACAGCGATATGTCGACGACATTCTGAAACCTGTTTTGCTACCGTTCCTTTTGCAGTACCCTGGTCTTAATTTTCAGCACGATAATAATGCCACACCATATACGGCACGTGTTGCTATGAACTGTCTTACTGCTTGTCAAACACTTCCTTGGCCAGCCAGATCTCTCTCCAATCGAGCATGTCTGGGTTATGATAGGAAGGCGACTGCATCGACCAGGGAATGTTGATGATCTAGCCTGACAATTGGAGCAAATTTGGCAAGAAATACCCCAGAAGACTATCAGGGAGCTTTATCTCTCTATGTCCCGTCGTATGGCAGCTTGCATCCAGGCTGGAGGTGGATCAATACCTTTGAGCTCGTTACTTTGTAACTATGTAACTTTGAAATAAATAATTTAATTTTTCTGAAATCTTAATTATTTTCTATTCTGTAAATAATTTTCCTATCCGCCAAATTTTTTCTCCATCGGACAACTCCTTCTTGATGCGTCGTTTTCTTATTAAAGAGTATAATTTATATATATATATATATATATATAAAAAAGAATTTTTCACAAATCCCCCAAAAATAATTAGTTATATATTTCACCAATATACGCATTATATTTAAAATAATCGTGTACAACCACTTTTTGAGTAGTCTTATAAGACGATAATATATTTAAAAAACACAATTTCAAATTTCAAGAAATTAAAAGTTCTTGGCAAATTAAAATATAAAAATTTATCCAAAATCTTTTAGTTTCCTGAAAATTTTTTCTAGAAAATTTGTTGAAGAAATAAGATTTAATTTTCATGATTTTCAGAGTTAAACTATTTAGGTCAATTTAACTTCAACGCTTTTAACTTAAAATTTGTAACTAATTCTAACCGATAACTTTGAAGTGATGGATAATGAAATATATACGTAGCTACATCAATGCATATGTATAAAATATTACTCGTGTTGCATTATATTATTTTCCGATTTAAGGTAATAATGTAATAGGTTCAAGAAATAAGATAATAGGATGAATAACATTATCACACTTTCCCAATAATTTGATTTTTTTTCAAAATATTATTTTTTGCAATTGATTTTAATTTCATATAAGCAAGAATAATACCGAATAACCATTTCATATTCAGGGTGTATCGAAACTCATGGGCAAAAATTTAAGGGGCGATAGAAAAAAAGTAATTTGCGCCATACAATGCAAAGGCAGGGAGAAAGCGGTGTACCACTAGAACCGTTCCTGCTACATGAAAGAACGAAACACCGAATTGATAGAGGAGATACTAAATAATTTTATTGACTAATGTGTGGAACATTTACAGAAACTGTCCAAAAGAGCAACCGCCTGTGGTAATGCTGGCGTTACTCCTGCGATGCGACACACATTTTCAAACACACCCGGTATTTCATCGGAAGGCATCGGGATCAACAGCAATTCTGGTAACTAGGTCCTCGTTGGAATTGATGGGGCTTTTGTAGACGAGACTTTTCAAATGGCCCCTAAGGAAAATGTCCAGATAAGAAAGATAGGGTGATCTTAACGGCCATGTGTGGTCTCACCCCGACCAATCCATCATGCTGGGAATTTAGCATTAAAAGAGCTCCTCACATCCAAGTTGAAATGGGGTGGTGCTCCATCGTGCTGGAACCACATATGTGCTTGTATATTGGATGCAATAGGTTGAAGTAACTCTGGCAATACCTCTTGTAAAAATGTGAGGTATATTCTGCCTTCCTGTCGGAATGGCAATAAGAAATGGTTCGATCAAATGGTCATCCTAAATTCCAGCCCATATATTTACTCTGAAACTCTTCTGATACGCATGAGGACGTGCGTTGTACATATTGTTAAATACCCACATGAAGGTTGTGCCTTCGAAATGCCTCCACGAGTAAACGTGCATTCATCCATGAATAACACATGTACACTAAAATCAGGCTGCGCTTATAGCTATTGTAAAAACCAACGTGCAAACTCGACATGTGGAGCATAATCTGCAGGTATTAAGGCTTGCACTTTCTGTACATGGTAGGGGTGCAATCCTTCATACCGTAGTACTCGTCAAACAATTGAGTGGGGTACATTTACGGCACGAGAAACTTTTTGAATTCTAATATCCGAATGATCGTCCTCTCTTTACAGAATGTCCTCTTCAACTTGTGGAGTCCACATATACTCTTGCCACCCCCCTGTATCATGCATGTCAGTGACAAAGGATCCCGTTGAACCCAAGCACTGATGTAATCGTACGAACATTTTTCGGTCTGGCGCGTGTCTTCTCTGGAAATGCTGTCTGTACTGTCTTTCGGTTTCCAGAGCATTCTCATTCACAATACCATACATAAAATACATGTCCTCTTTTACCCGATTACTGTACGTCATAGTGCCTCCTGAAATCCATGATAGAAATGATGATGTGTAAAAAAACTCAGGCTTTATGCTTTCCATTACAACGCCGTCTAGCGTTTCACCACTTGCTCTCCGTCTATGCATTGTCTGGTGAAAACGGCTTGTTAAGATGTTTTTTATCACCCCTTAAATTTTTGCCCGTGAGTTTTGGAACACCCTGTATCTGAATAAAATAATACTGAATAATCATTTTATACATGTTTCATTTAAATATTTCCTCTTTTTATTTTTGAGTCTAATAAATTTTTTCAAACGTTCCACGTTATTTGAAATGAAATTATTTCATTGATTCATTTTAATACATGTTCTATGAAAATTCTTGATGCTGTAGAGTGAAATAAAGCTCTAATTTTGAAAAAAAAAATGTAGTTCTTAGTTTTTAAGTAAAATTACGGGACAATCATAGAAATTTCTAATTTGTAAAAGTACGTAATAATTAAAAATTTCTCTGTCTCATTATTACTTGCTTGTGCTTCGCTAATAATATATACTAAATAATTTAATTTTCATTTCCCCTGCACATAAATTGTAAATATATATCTGCTTAAGCAATTTTCTCCTTTAGCTATTATCTCTTACGATCTTTATTACTTTACTTGAACTTATTTTTAAATTTAAATTTCATGTAATTTGAAAATTGATTGCATTTCCATGTTTAGTTTTCTGGTATTATTGTTTTAAAATGTACACCTATTATTCACACACTCATCTGAAAATACCGGGTTTAATCTACGGAAGAAAAGTGTTATAGAAGCATAAAAATAGATAAAACTAGTTCTAAATTTGATTGCAGAATTTTTTTCAAAAAATTCATATGGGAATTGACATTAAAACAAGTTATCATAATATTTTGAAAGTTTCCAAAAGTAATCGTTAAAAGTGTTTGATATAATTTGTTTTAATCGGAAGAATGTCCATTTTACTCATTATATGAGCAATTTCATTTTTTATATAGATATCTACTTCAAAAATTTTCAAATACAATGTTTTAAATTTGTTGAGAATCTATTACCGAAAAAAAAGGGCTTAAATATAATATTTTTTCATAAAATTTGTAAACAAGTCTTTAATATTGTTGTTGTAACATTGCTTCATTTATTCAGATTTGTATGGTTTTTTTTCAAAAATTAGTAAATTTAATAACTGTATTTCTATATGCTGAATGACTTAATATCTACAACGTTTCATACTTTAAAAGTGTTTTCCAGAAAAATTGTGAAATATATATTCTATTAAAACAATTTACTTTTACTTAGGTGATAAAACTGTGAAAGAAATGCAAGAATTTTTAGAAGCATGGGAAACTGCTGAAAAGAAACTGAAATCTGAAATGAGTCACGAATATGAAATACAGAAGGAAATAGGCGGAAACTGTACAAAGATTTCAAATCGAAGTAAGATTATAACCAAAAATAATTAAAGAGAAATACCTCAACTTTAGTTTTGAAGGAAAAATTTTAACCAATTTTTGGATGGTTTATTAGTAGACATCTTAAAAACTCAAAATGTAATTTTTTTAAAAAAAATATTAAATTATATTCATCGTTTTTAATTGTTTCCGTAAATGTTTAAATGAACAATAAATTTAATTAGTTTAGTCTAATTAACTTACGCTTTAAAAGTTTACCTGGAGTTAAAACATCATAAATGAAAGGAATTGTTTAAATCTATAATTTATTGAGTTTCTTTTATTTATTTGTTTCTCATAGCATTCAGCCCCATCACGACAGATGGCGCTCCTGAATACTTTGACACTACTGAGAGTTTTACTGAGAGATAAAAATGTAATTAAGAAAGGATCGGAATTAGAAGATAAAAAGATGTATAGACATAAGTTCTCCACATTTTAGTCAAAATAATGTCTTTGTTGTGGGCCAGGTCCAAATACTTCTAAAAATTTAAACTAGCGTGAAATAAAACTCTAGCATTCATTCCCAATGACTTCAAGAATGAGTTATTATTCGATTCAAACTTTTATTCCGTAAAGAAGCACGAAACAGACGAATTATAATTTTTACTACTTGTGCTTTTACATTCATTTCCTTTTTCATTCGCTATATTATTCTGTCAATAGGGATATTCATCACACATAGATTCAATCAAACCTCTCAATTTCAAACTTTTATTTTGAGAAAAGAAAAAACAATCAGTACTCTTTTTAAACCAAATATATCGTTTATTGTTAGTCTCTATGATTTTGATTTCATCCATTTCATTGCATAAAAAATTATTGAATATTTTCATACGCTATGTTGTAATGAATATGCATAGTAAATACAATTAGATTATTAAAAAAAATCAAATAAGCTAGTATATCATTATATATGCCTTCGGGGATTTTTGAGGAGAAATCACGTTGTAGAACAACAAACAGTGTCTTTCAGGAATTAAATATTATGGAATCTCATCAACAAGCAGTGACATGATCTTTCAGACCATTGTTTGATTGGTTTTTGCGGGATATAGAGAAACAAAGGCTATAATAACATCTTTCAGACCATTTTTCTCATTTGGGCTTTAGAAATTAAATTATTTTTAACAGAATTGATTGACTGATTGGTTTTATAGGATATAGGCAACAAAGGCTATATTATCCCATTTGATCAGAAATAAATTGGAATCAAGATTCAAAGGCCGAGCCTTCAAAAACTCAGGTTGGTCGCCCAGTGGTCACGATTACAGGCACAGTCCAGTGATGTTCCAGTTACATCGCGTGATCGGGTCCTGATTCCACTCCAGACTCTTCATGTTGCGGAGATAAAGCACATTAAAACTTTTTGGGCTCAAAGTTCTTACAATGACTTCGTTCGAAAGCTTGGATCTGGAGAGTTCAGGTATCGCGTCCATGCCACTTGACCATAGTTCATAATTATGTGATTTCGTCGGCTGCTAAAAGTGGCATTAATAAACTATCAATCAATCCCCTTATTCAGGTATGACATAACTCGATTTTTTTCCTTCTGAAACCATTTGTCTACATAATACCTGAGCCAACGGTAACTGAGTGGTCATGATCGTAATCAAGCGACTGGTGCTGTTTCCGTTTTGTCATGGGTTCGAGTCATGATTCTACTAAACACCTGCCATGTAGGGGGTTGAAGCAGGCTAAATTGTCGAGGTTCCAAGTCCTCACATTGTCTAGGTGTAGAAATTTGAAAAGTGGTGTCCCAGCTCAGTTGTCGTCCTCGTCACTTAACCGAACCTCAAAACTACTAGGTCTGTCACCAATAGGCCTGTTGGGACATCGAAGTGCGGCGTTGATAACCAATCAAATTCCACAAAATACATATTTAAAATTTTGTAGTAAAATAGAGAATAACAATATAAGTACGAAAACGTATATAAATTCCTAGAAGGATTTTATTGCAAACGTACAAGTATCATATCACTGAAGAAAAAGATGAATGCTTTGAATTTTATTTTAATACACTCGGAAAATTTTAAAAATTCTGTTTGTATCAGCTCCATTTGCAAACGTATTTCCTGAAATTTTATCCTATTCTTTTTAGAGACAAAACTAGACCTCATATTAGTTTTTACATTAATAAATTTAATTTAATTCCTTTTAATTTTTTTATTCCGGTTTTCTTGGATTATTTTATAGCTTTTGAGATAAAGTAACATTCTTTAATACGAATTTTTCAGCGCTTTTCTGTTTTATAACTCTCTTTTCCTTCAATATCTCTTTACAGAATTTAATCAGTGAGACTACTCAGTATTACTTCTTGTAATAAAATTAAAATGCTTGAAAATTTTCTGGATCCTCTTCTAATGGAAACAAAAATAACAATAATTATTATAATGATTTTCGAGAAAATTGTCCAATGCAAGCCTTTTCTAAACTCCCCGTATTTCAATACCTTATAAAATGAAACAAATCCACAATTAAGAATTATTATTATTGTTCTTTTTATATGAATATTCATCTAGAGGTCATGAGGAAAATATAGGAAAAGGAAATAAAGTATTTCATCTTTAGGTGTTGCGGCCCCATCAGGATGCCCTTTTGCAAACTTTTTACAAGCTCCAGCTGTTTCTCAATCTGCAGTGAATTGTGCATTAATGGCCGAACAAGTACGAAGAGAATTAGGAAAATGGTATGCATAATTTTATAAGGAAATCTTTCAGCTCTAATGTATAGTTTTGCAAGGAAATTTGTGATATCATTTCATTAAAGAAACCAAAACATTAAAATTCATCCGAAATATAAGTTATTCTCATTTAACCTTTATGTGTTCTAATCAAAGAAAGCTTTAGAATTTTTCTCTTACCCAAAAGTTTGCTTATGATACGTGTCTTTTTGAGTGAAAATAAGTAAAATATTAAACATCTAAGATATTTCTTAGAGTAAGCCCCTATTATTAAAAATAAGGCCTGGAAACTGAACCGAAAGGGACGATTTCGTTTCACATAATTGGGAATTTGTTTAGGGATCACGTTTTATTTTTAAGGTGCAATGTACGCCATAAAAATAAATATAAAGTAAAGAGTGAATAAGAACCCATTAATTGTTTTTATAAGCTATACTTTTTTTACAATTTTAACAGGAGATTTTATTTTAATGGCTTTGACCAGTTTCCTCTAAAGAATTTATGAGAATTTTTTTTATCTTTTCTATCTTCTTTCAGTTCTCTCAAGCATCATAAGGGGCCTTCAGTTATATGTATGCTGTTACATATAACATTAATTCAAAGAGATAAAAGCCATTAATTAAAATTACAACCAATGTCAAAATCAAAACAACATATTAAAGTCAAAAGAAGAGAATAAGAGATAATGTAGTATGAAACTGTTCCACATTGTAGAGTAAGAAAAGTTTGTTTATGCTAGTATTATGGATCCAACCATTGCAAATTCAGTGAAATACTTTACAACGTAATTGTATAAAACCGAAAATTAAGCAGAAATAACAATTAAATATAAAAAGAAAGTATAAACAAGGTTTTAAAGTTTAATTTCATTTAAACCAAAGTAAATTAACATAATCCACTAAAAATAATCTATACATGTTGCCTATTTATACACATTATTAATTAATTTTAATTTAAAAAGAATTAGGAAATTATACCTTAAAAGCAATATATATATATAATTCTTGCTTCCAAAAAGTGCATTGGCAAAACCATTCAGTTTCAGGGGCAACATTAATTAGGTAGAATCAAATTAAACTCGAATAGCTAATTAATACTATATATATCACACATGAAGATATTTACCTATGTTCGATATCTTACGACATTCGAGAAGCTCGTCTCAGTTGTTGAGCTTCCCAAGTTTATTACTTTTTTCCAACAATTTACACTTAGATTACATTTTCAAATTTATAATTTCAGCATTGATATATCATTCATGCCAAAAGATTGCAAGCCAGTTTGGAGAACTAAATGCTTTTCGGCGTACAAATACAGAAAAATTGATGGTACTTGCAATAATCAAGTTCATCCTACGTGGGGCAAAAGTGGAACTCCTTTTGTAAGAATGGTTGCACCTGATTACAGCGATGGTGAGTGTTTGATTTAAAACAAACAGCATATACTTATATATTCTAATCAAAATTGAGGTTAATTTTTTTTCAAAACTCTTAGGCCTTGGTGATCCTATTAATTAGATAATCATTGTTTGATTCCTCCTTAAAAAAATGTATGTTATTCAAATTTGATTCACCTTCATATTTGTTTATGTTTTTCAGGAGTGTCTAGTGTCCGAGTTTCAAAGAGTGGAGAACCCCTTCCAAATCCACGATATTTGAGCCACAAATTATATTCAAAAAACATGAAACCCGATCTTAATATCACATTACTCTTGGTTACTTTTGGACTACTAATAGATCATGATATGGTTCAAACTGCGATAAACACAAGTAATTCGTTTTCTGTATGTCTTTTATTAGATTTTATTAATATTTTGCTTAAAAATTTCACTCTTATTATTTGTGTACCGGAATTATGTTTGAGATAAAGACGAATGAAATAAGTTTCTTTCAGTCTGTTACATTTCTTATTAACTAATCAATTAAATTAGGAATTTTTTACTTGGTTTATTATACTGTTGCATTGTGTCACAAGAATTAATTTTAGATTACAAGGTATGTAAATCTAATTTTGTATATAGTATTTAAGCAATATTTTTTAGGAAGCACGTAGTGATTTAATCAAATATTGTAATTTTAAAAAGAATGTGAATATAAAAAGCATAAATTAAATATGGAGGTAACAAGTTAGCTTGAAAAGAAAATTTTGTATTTGTTTGCTATTATTACCAATACATATTAATTTATATAAAAAAACTTTGATTATTCTTAAGAAATCGAGTTTACTATTTTATCTTCTTATTACATGTGCTTTATAACTACAGTGTTTTCTCTCATATATGATAGCATGACCGCAAATTAAATACCAAGTTCTGCTATGAGTATGCGATTTGATTGTTTATTAATGTCACACTGAGAAGCAACACGAGAGCTATTGGTGAAGGACCTCGTCATTTTGAACACCGGTCGAATGACGAGGACGTCACCTGAGATGGAGCCTCAATCTCCAAATTTCTTCGCCACGACAACAGGAGGACTTCGGACCTCGACCAGATTTAACGTGTGTTAGTACAACTACACGGTGGATCCTTAGTGGTAATCTGTAGCATAAGTCCCCCTTACCTATTCATAATTACTTCCTTAAGTATTTTTTCTTGCGTTTCCGCTACCACTAGGCTGCCACGACCCTGTTCTAAGTAAAAAGAATTTGAATGGAAAAAATTCAGTCGATATAAGAGTATAAGAATAAAAATTTCAAAAAATTTGTATACCTTAATATGTTAGCAAGAGTTTTAAAAAAAGATTTCAGTAAGAATTTTAATATTTGCTGACCATACGAAATTCAAATTAGATAATTATATTTCCTATTTTTTGATACTTTAAAGAAAGGTTTCTAAAATATTTTACAACGGAATATCCACAAAACTAACAAATATTAATTATTTTCATTGTAAATTAAAGTAACATAATCCGAAAATGCCTGACTGTGAATTTACAAACTATAATGCACTCTTTCTATATTATAACAATGTATGTTACAACAGAAAGCCTATATTGAATCAAGTGAAATATACCCTTTGTTTAATGAAGATTTTTAGTCCAAAAATATGAAGCGCTATTAAAATCACTTTATGCAACATGCAGGCATAATATAAGCTATAGAGTCGCATTTTGTAAAAAATTTTAACTACAAAAATGAGAATGATATTACAAAATATTTTGTTTAAGCAAGAAATCAATTTTTAAACGTTCTGTGTATATTACTGTTACTTGGTACGAAAGTATATCCAAAATACTGAAGATATATTTTTTAGACTGTGTTTTGTTAGACTGTACGAAACGTCAATCCCTTTAAAATTCCAAATTCTTAAAAATATTTTGTGACGCCCGTTCTTCATTATTTAATTCAACGACCATTGTTCCTTTTAATTAAACAGTTAATAAATACGAGACTTCAGTTGAAGATGCGTAAAAACCGAATAAAAAACTTTAGGTTAAGAAAAATTTTTAATTTTATGCGATTCAATTTACTATAAAGTCCCCAAGGTTAGTGAAGAGAAAATCGCGAGTAGCCCAACAAAACAATTTTCTCTCTCTCTCTCTCTCCATTTTATAACCAATTTAAATTTTACTTTTTACCAACAATAGAAGATAGATTTTTTTCTTTTTGTTTGGAAATTTTATAATTGCTCTCACTATTTAAAAAAAAACACATTTTCATCTTTTCTGAATCCGCATTAATTATTAGTGAAACGTACTAGAAAAAAAATATTCTATTTAAGATTGACTATGAATTTTTATACATCAGAAACACTTCATTATACGAAATAGTGAACCACACAAGAAAGGATTGCTAACTACAATTGTCAAATAAATAACTCTCGGAATAAATTCAAAATGACATATTAACATCTTGCAGCACTCATTCCCTTTGACTAACCCCTGGGGTTGCTTTATTAAGATGCCTGATATGAGAATCTTGTCTTATAAAAGAACCATGAAAGCATTACTGTGGAAGAAGAAGCATAGCGAATAGGAATGATGAGATTCAGGAATTATAAGGTATCATAGGAACACTATGGAAACTAGAACAATTATAAGAAGGTAGAGTATGTTTACCTGATTCCGTGGTTAAAAGTCTACTTGAATCGAATCCACTTATCAGAAGTCTACTATTTATAGTCTACAAGATAAGTACACATATTTATTATGATATTTAGCTGAGCAGAGGTAAATTTCTTCTTCACATATACTTAACTTATTTTTATATCGATTATTCAAAAAACCTTCTGGTAAACCTTCAAAAATATAAACTGGGTAAACATTTTGGGCTGATCAATACTGAAAAATTATGTCTTTTACTCACATCAAGGACAATATATGACAGTCTAACAGGGTAGCAATTTTTAGACGCGATATACAAGTATGAGAAAAAACAGCTAAAATCTTATAGATAGGGTTACATCAAAATCCATGTCATGCAAAGAAAATTGCGATTTATGTAGTGTATTGCATAAATATCACAATGCAGGAAATTCACCTGCATCAGTATCAAACAAATTTCATTCGAGAAAAATCATATATTACATCTACCTGAAAATTGTGTCCGTTTGTGAAGTGAAAGAAAATAATACATTTTCATACATTTAATAATATTTATTGTACAATATATTTCCGTCGTTACTAGGATTGATCTATAAATATTTCTTATTATTTAAGTGAGAAAAATTTTCCTAATCGAGTTGTCATACGCATATTTTTGCTTGCTCGGGACAAAAATGAATCGTTTTTGGTCAGCATAATAACTGGTGGTAAAAATCGGATTATACCTACGAAAACATTGTAAGGAAAAGAGTGTACTGTGAGCTTAGACAATCTTCCCTCTTCACTTCTAAGCGTAGCCGTGGTATCCTAGTGGTCATGGTCGCAGACTTACGGCCGGCGTTCTGTCTGGTCGTGGGCTCAAGTCGTTATGCCACTAAAGACCATCTGTGTAGCGGGGCCGATACACGTTATATATGTTGAGATTCCAAGTTCTCCCGTTGGCTTGGTGGGGAAATTTATAGATGAAGATGTCAGTTTAGGTGTCATCCTCGTCACATAACTCAAGTTTAAAATAAAGAAGCCTGTCGCCAATGCCCTTGTGTTGCTTCTCTGTGTGAAGTTAACAAACTATCACAATCTACTTCTACCATATATATGAGTCCGAATAAAAGAATCCTGTGTGTGTGGAGGGACGTCTAATACATTGCGAGCTTTTGAAAGATACTGCCAGCAAACAAAAAGCATTGGAAGAAAAGTTGCCAACGATGTTCAATAAAAAACATATCATGCTGCATTAAGATAATATCAAAAATGCCTGCTGCTTTGGCAACTCGTCAGAATATCGCAATGCTAGGCTAGGACACACTGTCGTTTCCACCATATATATATATATATATATATATATATATATATATATATATATATATACACTATGTGGCAGTGAGAATACAACACCGAGAAGGAGTGAACCGGAAATTATACAAATTTCAGAGTAGACGCACGACGTTACCGAGTTATGTGAAGGACGTGAAATGCGCAACTCTCCAGAACACGTTGGCGAAGATATAAGGGAAGGAACCTGTAGAAAGTTTAATTTTCGTACCGTTATTTCTGCCAGGGTATCATTGCTTCTTTATTGTTCTGCTTGTCTCATAGGACGCGTGTTATAGCAGAAAATGCCAGACAGTCGACATCGGAGGCAGTTCCAGCAGACAGACGATTTTACGAAGGTCATGGTGATCAGACTGAGAAGGGCAGATTGGCCAAAATGGCAAATCTCAGCCGACACACATCTTGGTGCATCCACAGTGCATAGCTGTGGTGAAGATGGCTGGAACAACGAATCGTGGCAAGTTTGGAGGGTGTCAATGCAGTCAGAGTGACTTCAGCTCTCGTGAATCGACGCATCCATCGACAAGCGATGGCGGACCTGGAAGTCACTTCTACCTTCATTCTGCAGCATGTTCAAGACACGCCGGATGTTCCTATATAGACCAGGACCATTTCCTGTCGTTGGTTGCTTATGGCCTGTACTCATATCGTCCGTTAAGAAGACTTCCATTGACCCTACTGCATAGGTGCCTATGCTTTCAATGGTGTCGGGCTCGAGTGATGTGAACGATGGAATGGTACAGGGTCATGTTCTCAGATGAGTCGTGCTTCTGTTTCTTTAATGATAGTCACAGCGTACGAGTGTCGCTTCGACGTGGAGACAGGTCCAATCCAGTAACAATTGTGGAACGCTCCACAGTTCGACAACGCGGCATCATAGCTTGGAGCGCATTTGTGTACATTTCCAGGTTACCTCTAGTTCATATTCAGAGCACTATGACGGCCCAACGATACTTGGAGGATGTATTGTAGCCAGTGACACTCATTTACCTTCAAGGGGTCCTCAATACCTTTTATCAGTAGTATAACGCCCCACCGCACACTGTTCGCATCAGTCAAAGTGCTCTTCAAGGTGTACAGATTCTTTCCAGGGCAGCGTTCTCTCCTGATATATCACCAATTGAACTTATTTGGCATGTGATTGGACACCATTTGCAGACCCTGACGCTGGGATTTCAGAATAACTGTGGCAAACAGTTGACAGGAAATGGAGAGTCATTCCTCAGGACGCTATCCGTACTCTCATTGACTCTGTACCTAGACATGTTGCTTCGTGTATCTCCATCCACGGTAGTCCTACAACCAAATGAGCCAACACTGTTCTTGCTCTATATTATGCATATAATTTCGAAATAAAGATCACTTATTGTCCGTTGTTGTCTCTCTCTGTATTAGCCCAGTTGTATCATTTTCTAGCAACTCCTTCTGGGTGTTTTATTTTCATACGGATATATATATAATACGGATTCTATCCGAAAGATCTGTTGAAATGAAGTTTACAGTTCGTCATATAATTTAACTTAACCAGAAATTTTATTATCTGGTAAAGTTTTCACTTCTGACCTTGATTTCAAATCGTCTGTGAAAAACTGTTTTTTTTTTTTTATTATTATTATTAATGTTAGTTTAACCTTTTGAGGAGCTCATTGTTATTATAAAATATCTTTAAAAAGATATAAAGGCAAGTGATGCATATTAATCATGCAGATAAAAAAAAATACAATTGAGAAGGTTAGCAGAGAATTGGAGAGGGGTTTTTTTTGCACTGTGCAATCACAAACGGGCACAGCTTGCACGCTGCAAAAGCGGGAAAATGCGTTTGCACTGGACAAACGGTGCCCCTTAAAGGGTTAAGCATATCGTTTCTCTTTATAAAAAGGAATTTATGCTGCTGTTGATTTCAAATCGCCTTCCAAAAATGTTCTAATTAGTTCTGGTCAATATATTGTTTTGTTTATAAAAAGGTATTTATGCTGACCTTGATTTTCAATCTGCTGCTGAATGACATTTTTAAATCGGTTTTGTCTTTTCTTTTTTAAAGGATTTTATGCAGCATTAATTTCAAATCATTTGCAAAAATTCCTTTTAAATTAATTTAAATATATATATTGTTCTTTTTAAAGAATTTTATTTTAAGTCATTAGCTAAAAACTAATTCATTTCGAGCTTGTGTATACATGGATTTCTTAAAGAATTTTATGCTATCCTCGTCTTTAAATAGTCTACAGAAACGATAATTTAATTCGTTTTAAACTATTTTGTGTTTTTAAAAGATGTGCTACCCTTTATTTCAAATCGATTTCATAAAGGGTAATTTTATCCACTTTTTAGTCAAAAAAAGATTTTTTAAGAGGATTTCGTTCTACCTTTGACTTGAAATCGTCTCTTGAAAAGCTGTTTTATTCGTTTTTGTGTGTAACATGTCTGTCCATTTCCCCCCCCCCCTAATTCGTGTTTTTTTTTTTATGCTATACGAGTTTTTTAAAATGAAAAGATTTTATGTTATCTTTAATTCCTAATCGCTTGCTGAAAATATATTTTGAATCGTTATATATTTGTTATTTTAACAAATCGTTAACAATAAATTTTTTACTTCATTTCTGTGGCCATATGGATGTTACGTTTGTAAATTTAAACTACATTTTAGTCTACATTATTTTTAAAAATTATTTTATGTTGTCTTTGATTTCAAAGCATCTCTCCTTATTTATAGATAGCATTCCTTGCTGCGATGAGAAATTTGACAAGTATCCGGAGAATCGTCCAAAAGAGTGTCTTCAGATTGATATTCCAGAGGGAGATCCTTTCTACAGTTCTAGAAACGTCAAGTGTCTAAATTTTGTTAGATCAATACCTGTTCATGGTGAATGTGGAGGTAAGAAATCTGGAGTAGTAATTAGCAATAAAATATCTTTTTATAACTGTAAAAAACACTGCTTTCGAAAGATTGAGAGATTAATATAATTATACAAGTTAAAATATTAGTAAACTAAATATTATTGTTAAAGGCTTAAATATAGATGCACTAACTCAACTCATTTGAATAATCCACCTTTTGATTTCTTTACTGGAAGAAAACAAAAATAAAGTTATTTTTACATAAATATAACTGAATCACTTCTTAAAATGAATAATTTAAATATATAGTGGGGCTTTTTAATGTTTTTTAATATATTTTAATTTCTATATGCAGGAAGACGAGAACAGCTGAACAAAGCGACATCTTTTCTGGATGGTTCAACCATTTATGGCTCAACAATAGATAAAACGAAAACATTACGATCCTTTAAAAATGGTAATTATTTCCTATATTAAAAGGCTTCTGTTATAACAATATGTTTCATTTATTTGAATAAATTGTTTGACAGGATTTAATAATATCAATATTTCATTTTCAAATAATGAAAATACGATGACCACATGGCTCACTTTTAAAGTTCGTATCTTCGCTTATAAACATCACAAATCATTTTAGAATGGTTTGCTCATTATCTGTATTCTCCTAAAACGCTTTATGAAAGTTTCTAGTAGTAGCTACTGAAAAATTTGAAGAGAAACCTATCTCTCAAGATAGGGCCTAACACGTGTCTTCAGATAGCCGTTTGCATTCAAATAATAAAAACAGGCATTTGCTTTTTATAAACGTGGCAACTACATACAGTAATAAGGATTTTTAAAATGCATAAAACTTATGGGTATTTTCTTTTGCTGTGATCAGCAAGAGCCATGTGAGGGATATTAGGGTTCATATTGAAGGTTTCTTAGAGCACCGAACCCGAATTGGGTCTAAATCTCCAATCTGAGTTGAACCTGATTTTTACTATTTCAATACCCTGGTTAAAATGGATGCTGCACAGTTAAAGTGATTTAAAATTAGTGAATGCTATTTAATTATAAAAGTTTAATAATTAACTTAAGAAGTCATTTAAATATTTTATAAGTAAATACGTTGAATAAAAGTTAAGTTAACATTATTTGGGTGAGCAGTGAGGTGGAGGTGGGAGGAGCTATGAAGTTAGCGCTTGTCCAATCAGGGACCAGCTACTCAAGTACTAAGAATTTTGCTATCTTGGTTAGGAGAAACTTTCCTCTTACCTCGGAGAAGCAGAGGGAGCTCTCCTATTGGTGGGTGATATTACGGTTCCGACCATAGAATAGTTTTTCCGTTTCGTTCCGAGAATGTATATAAAAGAATCCTACATGTTTGGATCTTTTCTTCGAATTGAATGAATAGTTTAACAATAAATATTGTAAAAAGAGTCATTTTTTTAAATTATATTTAATTGGTGCTTTTCAGGCCAGTTGCGTACTCAACGTATTAATGATACTCCTTACATGGCAAGTCCTGAAGGTATAGGAGTTAATTGCGGAACACCTTCTGAACCACTCAAATGTTTTGCAGCAGGTGAGAAAAGCTATATTATTTGTTTGATATTTTCTCTGATTATTTAACAAACGAATCACATTATAAAGATTTTTACTAGTTATGTGTACATAAGCAATTGATTGACTGACTGTGATAATTTGTGCTCCTAATCTATATAGATATCTAAGAAAACCCATGCAAATCTTTATTTATTTTTTAGTTTAAATTATAACACAGATTATTCTTTAAATTCTTTATGTGCATAATTCATCCATTCTATGACTGTAGGTTCAATGTATTATTAAAAAATAAAACCATAATTAACTTGAAAAAGGAAGTTATGTTTTCGTTCCTTGTCATTTTAACGTAAAATGTGTACTATGAATTTTCACGTATATATAAATGTAGAGTCTGATTTAACAAGTATGGGAAATTAATTTTCACTGATACTTCATATACTATTTCACTCATGAAAATCTCAAACGCCTTTAAGTCAAATAAGAACTAAGTTTGAATTTATAATGCATTATCACTCAAAAACAGAAGCTTAGATTTCCTTTCATGCTGATATTATCAAAGATCTTAGGGTTTTTATAAAAGAATTGCTTGGAATTTTTTAAATTTTATTTCTTACGATAAATAGCTTGTCTTGATGAAACTGGAGTAGCTTTTATAGAAATGCAAATTTTATTAAAGTTTTTCACGGGGAAAATATTTAGAAATTATTAGTTGTCACAAATATGCTCATATTTCTTATTAAATTAATTTACCTTTCTTTGTAATTTCATAAATTTCTGAATGAAAATTTATTCTGTTATGAGAGCAGTATTGCTTAATATGTATTTGCATGTCAATGGACAATAATATTCAGGTAGATTTTCTTAAGCAAAGATTCATCAAATCTTCTATTTTATGACTTGCCAAGCCAAATGTTATCAAAGTTATTTCAGTAATTTATTTTTAAACTTTTGTAATGGATCCTTATCTCTTATAATTAACTCAAATTCACTCAGGCTTCCTTACGTCATTTTTCACTCCATTTTATGTTTCTCAAAGATCTTTTAAATGTTAACATATGTATTATTGTATTTCTTTCTTTCTATAACATCTGTTTATCAATAGATGTAACCCACATTTGACTTTTAGCAACCTATATTTGACTTTATGTAAAACTTATTTACAGGTCAAGAACTTGTAAATAAGCTGTATGTAAAGTCACATTTTTGAACAGATTTGAATCTTTCGGAAGTTTTAGTATAATTAAAGAGAAGCATTTTAAATAAAGTGTTTCCGTAATTTATTTTATAAAGAAAAACATTTTCGATATTTTAGGTGACTCTCGAGTCAATATGCTAGTTGCGCTGATGGCCATGCACACATTGTGGTACCGGGAACACAACAGAATTGCCGAGGAATTGCATAAGTTAAATCCTCAGTGGTCAGACGAGACGATATTTCAAGAAGCTCGTAAGATTCTTATCGGAGAACTTCAACACATCACGTACAACGAATTTTTACCCTTGTTATTAGGTTAGATAAAAAGAATTACTTTGATATAAAATTGTCATTTGTGTGAAAACAGTCCATAGTGAGCTCATTAAATTCGGTACCATTATTAAACAGGTAGATTTGCATAAACGAAATAAAGAAAATATCTAGGTGTCATTTTAAACAGTAAAAAATAAAAATATTCTTGTTCAGAATATTGTAATGAAGGTAAAAATGTACAAGGCAAATGGCATCTCATTTTCTAATTTTGTGTTTCACATCCGAAAAATTGAATTACATTATTCTCAAATTGCTCAATATTTTTAAGGATTATTTAAATTTAAATTAATTTTATAATAAAAGTTTTAAACCTTATCACAATTAATTGAGTGTTACCAGTTTTTCTTATATGTAATTTGCATTTTATCTTGAGAAACATTTAATCCTGATGTACGAATACATTTAAAATAAAAAATATATAAAAAAACTCCTCTTATTAATTGAAAATTTAGCTTTAAAAATTGTATTATGTTATTCATTTTATATGCATCTATACACTTAATTAAAATCACAAGGAGAATGAAGCAAAAAGAAAAGTGACTAAGAATTTATTTCTATAAATGCAATTAAATTATTTGATTTATAGGGTATTTCTTTTCATTCCTGAGGCTTCGTTGGATTTTTTTACCTCTTGATCTCTCAATAATTTTCTTATATAAGAAATTAAAGAAATAAATTCTGTACATTAAAAAGATAATAAATATCAGTATGAAAATTTTTAAAATTGTCATCATGTCTAAACGTCGAAAAATATACTACAAATAGTCAAATGAGATCCGATGAAGGCTTAGCGAAATTACAAACCTTATTTATATTTTACAAGTTTATCTTGTGTAATAAATAACAATAATTTTAATGTTTGTCTTACAACAGGGGAAGAAGCCATGAATTTCTTTCAATTGAATATTGAACCTGATGAATTTTATGATGGATATGATGCAACTATTAATCCCAGCGTCTTTAATGTTTTCGGTGCAGCAGCTTTTCGATTTGGACACAGCTTAATTAAGGTGATGCTTAGAATATATTCTAATCAAAGTATTTTTCTTTTGTAACATTTTAACTTTTATCGGAAATAGATACTGATAGTCACAAAATCTATAAGAATAAACTATAAATCAGGTTCAATTGTGGTGTTTTGTCTTATAGCTCTTTAAAGTAAATGAGACAGTAAATGCTTCAAAATCTTCTTTTCTTAATTTTGCTTTTAAGAAATAGGTGGTGCTTCGCTGATTCCATAAATGTATTATTTATGAAAATTAAATTAATATAAGGCTCAACTATTGAAGTTCAAATTTTAAACATAAGCTCCATGCCACAGGGAAAAACATATCTTTATTTGCCTTTTTCAAAAATTGTTTTTAAGGATTTTGGTACAATTCCTCAAAATCTACTCAACCCGTAATGCTAATATTTTGCACATTAAGAAATGAGACGACAGTGAAAGCAATTTTTTTCTCTAATAAACTGCTCAAATTTTAAATATGATACAATATTTGCATTAAAATTATGAAAAATTTGAATCATAAAATTTTAAAATTTTACTAAATCAAATTTTAGAAAACAATTATGTTAAGTGTATAGAATATTGTGTTTATAATTACTCTTCAAATTTTTAAAGTAACAAATGCGATAGATTTTATATAAGATGTAACTAAAATTACGTACTTGACATAAAAATTTAATACAGCTATTGATTATTAATTGTTCACACATTATTATTTATGCTTGTAAATGTCGTTTCCTTTGCATAAACAGATACACAGATATACAGAGATCTCAATTTTGAAATAGAAATTCCATTGCTTTTAATTTTAAGAAATTAGGAATACTTAAACTTGACATAAAATAAGTTCATTTTACTAGTCGAAGGCGTCTCAGCTACTTTAATTAAAATTCTTAAATAATTTAACAGATAACTCTAATTTTAATTTTACTTTTACGCATTTCTTAAAAATAGATTAGTTGTGCAAAACCCTGTTATAAGAAAAACAATCAGATTCAGTTTTTTTTAGTTAATTTTAGGAAAATTACTCTCATTATCCTTTGTTTCATTTCTATATTCTTCTGTGGTAGATTTATAGGCTACGGTAGCTTAGTGGTCAGCGTCCGGGCTCTCGGTCGACATTGTTTTGGTCGAGTCATGAGTTCGAGCCCTGATGCCACTAAAGAACCCCCGTGAGTGAGATGAGGCTCATTAACTCTGTTCGAGGTTACAAATCCTCCCATAAACATGGTATGGAAGTTTGGACAGGGAGGTATCAGCTCAGATGTCAACCTCATCACTTGACCAAGGCTCAAAATGACGAGATCCGTCACCAATAGCCCTCGTGTTGCTACTCAATGCAACGTTAATAAAAAAAAAACCACAATCGATAGATTTGTAAAAGCTATTTAATTGAATACTTTTAAAAATATATATATTAATATAAAATTTTGGCAAGTAAATTCAAATATGAAAATCTTTCACAAGAATTCAAAATATCTTTCATCACAAATCCTGCAATCAAACTCCTTTACAATAAGTTACATGGAATGCAACAAAAATGTTTTATATCTGTGAATACTCTCAGAGTGAATAACGATTAAAATATTTTTATTCTTTAGGACATGCTGAATCTTGTTGGCCCTGACAACAAGACAGAAGGAAGTGTTCCTCTCCATGAAACATACTTTAACGCACAGCTACTTTATCACAATCGTCTGGACTCTCTCCTTAGAGGAGTAACATCTCAAAAAATCAACTCGGTTGATAGTTTCATTTCTAAAGAGGTATTTTATTTGCACAGTACCTAATTTTCTGCAAATAGTGTTGAAATACTTTTTACAAAATGGATGCCCACAAGAAATATTATTTTATGACTAAAGCATATTGCAGATAACATCTGGAGTCCAGTATTCCTACAAAACATTCCTTTTTTTATGCACGTAACACTTTCCAAACTTTTGTATATTAAGGTTACTGTAATCTTTCTTATGTTTTATTATGTTACACTTGTAATTAACATTTATTTTACCTTATATTACTAAAAGCATCATTCTAAGACTATTTTTTAAATATTTATAATTAAGATATCTTACAGAGAAGCTTGTAAAGCCTCGGTTGTATTTTTAAAAACTCCTTCACTAGTAAAATATTCAGTCGAAAAGTTGAGGGGGGGAAAGACATATAAATGGAATCTTGGTGACATCTTTCGGTAACCAACCCAAAATACTCGCACTCATTAGGATCCAACATAATTTCTAATGTTTATTTCTGCTTGGATCCTCACGAATTGTGTTAAATGCATTAGTGGTAATAAAAAAAAATAATTAAGTCCCCTTGTAACACCCGGTTTCCTTAAATTATGATAGTCTCCATAAATGTCACTCAAAGTTCAATCACCAAGCAATAGTCAAGTGAACAGAAAGTTGGATTATGAAAGAAACTAAATTGCTTTTAAGCGAATCTCCGAAATTCAATATCTAAATTACTATGTCTGAGGCTCAGGTCCCTACACTCGTCCCAACATAAAAGTTAATATTTTAAATTAATACTTATCTGATATTACTTGACCGCATCCAAGTCAGTATCCAGCTTCTAAGTTGGATCCTACTACATGTCCGTTCACAGGCAATTATTCCACATAAATATAGCAGTAAGAATCTATTTCTTTTATCAGCTTGAACGTATTTTTATTTTTGCTGATCTAATCTCCTTTCATTCACTCATACCACTAAACCTCTTATTATCTTATTTACTACGCATCAACATTTCTGCACTTATTCAAATAAGTCACAAATCATTTTTATTAGAAGAGTTTCTTAAATCAAATAACTTCATATGAAAGTTTCCACAAGTTAGTTGAATGTAAATACGGGAGAGAATCCCGTAAGCTTTATTGTTAAGTTATCGAATTACTAAATGAGAAGGTTACTTTAGTTATAGATAAAAATTATAAATGGGGCTACGGTAGCCTAGTGGTTACTGTCGCGAATTCGAGGCCAGCGTTGCTTTCATCGAGTCTTATGCTCGAATCCTAATGCTACAAAAGATCCACCGTGTAACGACTCTGATGCACGTTAAATCTTTCGAAATCCCAAGTCCTCCCGTGGCGTGGTGTAGAAGCTTGGAGAGGGAGGAGTCAGCTCAAGTGTCGTCCTCTTCATTTAACCGAAGCACAAAATGACGAGATCCGTCGCCAGTAGCTCTCGAGTTGCTTCTGAGTGCGATGTTAACAATTAATAAATCAATGAAAAGCAGATAATCAATAATACATACACATACTTCTGAAAATTCCAACCAATTTTTAGAAGAATCAATGATTTTTATAATAAATATATATAATCACAAAATATGTTATAATTAAGAAACAGATTAAAGATATATTTAAAGTAATAATTTTATTAACTGATACGAGTATATCAATACTTTAAAGATTATCCGAGGTATTGCATATTTCTAACTCATATTTTAAAAGAAGAATTTGGCAAATGCCCTCATAGTAAATTTATTCCACCTACCCCGCGATAAATTATAAGATAATATATTAATACCACATGAAAATCTAATTAACTTATTTTAAATTCGAACATATTAAAAAAACGTGTCGCCGCTAAAAGCACTCTTTCTGTTTAATATAAGAAAAATTTAATATTAATGCCTTAATATTCAATATAAAAAAATATATAATTTGCATAAATAAAACAAAAATTAGTATTTTATATTATTTCTAATTATGATACGTACTCATTGAAGGTTCGAGAACATCTATTTCAACCACCTGATAAGGATTTTGGTCATGATTTAGCTGCTGTTGGCATACAAAGAGGAAGAGATCATGGTATACCTTCCTACAATAAATGGAGAACTGTTTGTGGATTGTCTGAACTGAAATCATGGGATGATTTGGAATCCGTAATGAATTCAAAACGCGTAAAAAATTTGAAAGAAGTGTACAAGTAAGTGTTAATTTTCTTCAATTATCATTAACTGATCATCAAATTCCCTTCATGTATTCTAGTGAAAACACGTAAATATCGAACAAAACACAAATTATTAATTATGCTTTGCTTTTATTATTTGAAATAATCTGTATTTTTAAGCAATGGATATAATTTTATTACCGTAGTTTAACTCTTTAACCATAGTATTATATTTAATTGTAACATCAAATGCATTGTTATTCAAATCAACTGATTTAATTTTCGAAAGTAATCAGCGATTTCAGCTTTTTGCTGTTGTCGGTTGCACAAATTTTTTAATAGGAAATCCCAGAAGTATCGTAAAGTGTTCATAATTTACGAGGCAACGTTTTCCTAGCTTTCGTTAGAATTAACAAGAGAATGGAGAGAATTTTAAAAAAAATTTAAAGATGAAAGGAATTATTTAATTTTTATTGTTAATTAAATTAAGAAGGAAGAGAGAGTTGCAAAAAAGCGAAAGATCTGCGTATTGGACCAAATATAATTAACAAAACCATGAAAAATTTCCTTTTTAAGTACAATTTTAAAAAGTGGAGATAAAAGTATTTAAGCTATTGAGTTTTATAAGAACGGATTGCTTATTATTAATTATAAATATAGTCAAAACTGAAAGGTCTATTAACTAAAAGGTATTGCTGTACATTAAAGCTATAGTTATTCAAATTTAAGTTCCCTTAATTTAATTTACAAATTAATCGGTTATTTTGCTTTTTTTTCAATTTAAATTGTATAATACAGGTAAAGCTGAGATAGGGCTCAATATCAGTCAAAATGAATATGCTGGGATTTCAATTTCGCTCTGGAAGATCTTGACTTTGCTGATGATATCGTCTTCAAGATTTGCCGACGTGAAGGAAAAAACAGAGAGACTGGAGGATTTTGCCAAACAAGTTGACTTGAAAATAAATGAAATAAACAAAACTTATGAAAATAAATAGTAAAAGTAAAGAATCGCAAAATATATAGTGAATCTAATAAATCTAAACAAAGTTGACGAAACAGATTGCTTTTCATACCTTGCAGTTACAATAGGTAAAAAGGGAAGCACAGACGAAGAGATAAAAACTAAAATTAGAAAATCCTATCATTTATTCAGAACAATATATAAATTCTGGAAAGCCTTAAATATAAGCATTAAGCTCAAATTACACATATTCAATGTAACAGTATTAACGGTCCTTCTTTACGGAAGTGGGGCTTGAAAACTTTCTAAATTACAAGAACAGAAATTAAATGCCTTTCAAACTACTTGCCTCAAAAAATTCTTAACATATACTGGCCATAAAATTTCAAATTTTGAATTGTATAAATAAAACATCTATCAAACCTATTTACGCCCAAATTAAATAACGACGTTGGACCTGGATTAGACATGGACTTAGAATAACATCAAATAATAACACAAATGCTGTGCTGAAATGGGATCCCAAATGGAAAGAGAAAGAGAGGAAGATCAAGGGCTGTATGGTCATAGAAGAGAGGAATTCATTTGGATAGCCGAGTTGGAGAAGTACCTGGTGAGGCAGCGTCAGATCGGATTGAACTGCATGTAGCTGTTGTGGTCTCATGCAACAGTTTAGTGTGACGAGATTTGATGATGATCAGCCAATATATATAAAATATTAATCTAAATTATTGAAAATTTAAAGAACAGTTTGTACTAATGTGTAGCTTTCTGTAGTATTTATTATACTAGATACATATTTCCAGTACTGATATTAGTCATTAATTTAATACAAAATTAAAAATATTGCTTATTAGGATTTCGATTTTGATCGAATTGGAACAAAAAGTATGAGAAAAATATAAAAAAAGAATATATTTTTCTTTAAATTTTTACTCATCTCGGAAAGACATCTGATTTAAGACCCGAAATAAAAAATATCGTTATGATTATTTTGAAAATTATTCTGGGTTACTTTTATACCTTTGTGAAAAAAATTGAAGAAAAAAAATTAAATCGCATTCCACCCGTAATAAATGAAAAAAAAAATTAACCAATAATAACTCTTAACCAAATATAACCAACAATAACTTTTTTACTCACATTAAGCGTTATTAATGTAGCATCAGAATACGTATTCTAAAGTGTTTGAATAAATTTTCTAGAAGAGTCAGGTTTTTATTTCAATTTTAAATGAAAAAAGTATCACATTTTTATTACATTTAAAACTAAAAAAAAAAAATAATAATACGACAAAAAATTATCTTTCAACTTTAGATTTGCATTAAAAAGAATTCATTCTTTGGTTCTGTATAGAAATTCCAAGCTATCTTTGGTCATTGAACTGTACTGCCTGTTTTAAAGTGATCATCTTTGAAACATAGAAACACATTTGACATTCGGCTCTCTGATATCCGATCTCCACATGAAACCTGGAATTTTTATTATTGTTGTTTAATTTTTTGTTATTTTTTCCTAGTTCCATGTACATCTATACTCACACTTCTATCAACTATTCATCGTTACTTGTAAAATTGTTCATACATAAATACGAAATATTTCCTTAGTATCCGAAAGTATTATTTCCTGTTCAGTGAGGTTAATTGATATACATAAGTCTTCTCACCAAAATTTCGGTTAGATGCACTATGATGCAAACTTTAACCACATTTAGAAAACTGCTTATTGCATCTAATTCTGAAATTCGTCTTCAATCATATTCGCCCCGTATGAACAATATTAGAACAAACTGTACGGAATTATTCAGTTCTATCTAAAAATTCCGTTGAAAAAGAAATGAACTCGAGTTGTTGGTGAATGATCACAAAAAACAAAAATGATCACGATAAAACAAAAAATTCTGTGATTAGAATTACAAAAATAGTCATGCAAACCATGTGACTTATGATCTTTCAAATATACCCGTACGATAGAAAATTGAAGATAATAAAACATGTTGCTAGAATTCAAAGTTGTGGGACATTTGTATATTTTTACCAATTATATCATTTTGAAAAATTCGAAACATTTCTGCAACTAGATTAAATGCAAAAATACCTCAGTAATATTTTCCATATAAAATAATGAATATAAATAAATGGTGAAAATAAAATGATAACTCAAAATATATTTCCAATCGCTTTATTTGGGCTCATTGTAATTACGTCTGTGACTTTATATGCCGATTTAAATCGTGATTATTCTTTTTTAACGATCTGTTATATGAAATGATTAATTTATTCTGTTTTCTATCATCCTTTTTTCAAGGGTTGTAGATGACATCGAACTTATTCCAGGGGGATTAGCAGAAAATCCAGTAGAAGGATCTCTTTTAGGGCCAACCTATACTTGTCTAATTGGAAGACAGTTTAAAAAGACTCGTAAAGGGGATAGATTTTGGTATGAAATGACAGATGGTGTTGGAACTTTCACTAGAGGTAATAATATTTTTTTACTAAACCTATTCATAGATTTTTAAAATGCTTATATCTGAAAAGTTTACAAAACATTATGTTTATAATTCAAAGTTCCAAATACTCAGCCTATAGGATTTGGAAAAGTTCGATAGATATTTTGATGAATCCAATTAGAAAAGCTCCGGAGTTTTTCTTAGTGTTTTGTAGACTTAGAAATGTTCTTACTAAAGTATAAATAAATATTTGATCTATGTAATTTTAAATAAGTATAATGATTATGAGAAAGATAAATCAATAATCCCTCTTTCCTCCATATTATGTTTCAAAACTTTGGTATTTTGTAATAAAACGTAAAAAAAAGTAACAGGAAATATATCAAGCAAAGCCGTTCAGATTTAATATATCTTAGCAATCAAATTTATGTTATTTAAATTCACTTATTTCTTATTAAGTTTCCGCCTGAAAGTTAACTATGCATTATTTAAATTATACCTTAGATTAATTTAAATTAAAGAAGTTCTAATGAAATAATGATGATAACGATTTAAGAACTTCAAGAAATTTAATACACACTTCTTTTTTAACATCGAAGCTATAAAGTCATCTAAAGAGTAGAATATATATATATATATATATGGTGAATTGCTGGTTGGGTGTCTATATAAATGATCAGAAGTGATGATTCACGAAGATTAACGATTATTTATCGGTCGCAAGACGAAGACATTTACAAATTGGACAAAGACAAAGACAAATGCATCTACGAAGATGCTAAAATAAGGTTCTAGCTCCCTTGTGCTTAACAGAACACTTATCTCTTTGATTCCCTTGAGAGACCAACTCTCTATATTGTAACGCTCCAGCGCCCTTCAAGCTCAAGACATCTCCTGTATTTTCCGTATGTCTACCGCGCCAAAAATCCCGCTCAGACTCTCCAAGTCTGTTCCCAATGGCATCAGATGCAAGTCTGCTCCCAAGTCGATCCCGATGGGAAGAAGTCCCGTCTCCCCGTTCTTCCCCACTTTGCTCCTCACGCACAGCGCCATCTATTGATTGTGCAACCCCCCGTCTCACTAGGCACACAGACATATATATACATATATATATTCCATTGATCTACAGTGCTCTGAGAAGGTTTTTACACTGAATTACCGACACTTTCAATTCTTTAAAGATTTTTTGAAAAATAAGTTTGACTAAATGCGTCTGAAAATATATTCTGAATACTTGAATAAAGATGCATTATGTTTTAATAAAAAGAAAAGTTTTTGCAGGAAAAGTAAAAAAAAAAAATTGTGGGAATTTACACACAATCTAATATTTTTGTGAGTGTTCTTCGTAATATACAAATCTACCGCAAATGACATTACCTCTGTTCAATATTTAAACTCTCCATGCTGCTGACATTAGTCGTTTCTTAAGATGTTGTGATTGACAAAGATCGCTTATGAAGAAGTAAGCAGAATATGAAAGTTGAAATCGGAAAGGAAGACTTTCGTCAACGAAATCAGGAAAGATACGTGTTACAGATAAGAGATAACAGAAGAATCCGATGATTGACATCTCCGAAAAGGATGAATGGACATTAAATTAAAACCACGTCTTAACTCTCATTGTCAACGAATATGATTCTTAAATGTCTACTAGAAAAATACATTTCGCCTTCAAGGAATTATGAAAACCTGTGCACGTAACACAAAGATTACGGAGCAGATTTTTATCATATGGACCATAATTTTATTCCGTTATTTTCAGTGATGAGCTAAAACAGAACTTGGACGAGTGAAATGAATTAGGATACTATTAGCATGATTTGACTTAGGAACAAATAATTAGTTTTAGTTGCTGACAAAATAGTATTTCACTAATAGCTTTCTCGACATTTTTCTCCAATGGTATATATAGACTTTCTTAAAAGTGACCAAAATGTTCAGGAAGGGAAATGTCTAGATATTATGAGCAAAATATTAAAATCCTTGATTGTTCTATAATGTAATTTGTATCTCAATTCTGTTGAGAATTTTTGAGGTATTATGTATCGAGAAGCTTATAGAAATAATCAGTAGTTTTCAGTAGAAAATATTAGAGCCTAAATTGGGAGTTAGCATAACTTTGAACCGCAGATAACTTCTGTGATTCTATGAGAGCCTCTATTTATATAATTAATAAGAAAAAGAGGCAATTAAGTAGATTATAAGTAATTTTTATTTTTCTAGAGACATATTTTTGTTTAAATTTTTGCATAATTTGTTTATATACCATTTAATTTTTGTGTCATTGTGGAGGCAGTAAAATATAAACTTATTTTATCATTTTACAAGTAAAGTACATATTTTCCATTATACTCGGTAATCTATATTTAATGAAGTTGTATTTCTCTGATACCATGAGTTCTCAACTGCTGACTTAACACGGTTTTCCTGATAAAAAAAATTATTCATTTTATAAGTAATCTAATGACTATAAAACAAAATTTGGATTGAACTGTTTTTATTGTATTTTATTGATAAAACGTCTTTCCGTGTGTGCCCTACTTATCAAACTTAGAAGTTAAATCATTTAGAACTGCAAATAAAACAGTTCCTCAAATATAATACTTCAACATACATATTTATTAAAATATATTATTGCATGGTTTAAAGAAAGGAGAAAAAATAATAAAGACATGCTTGTGTGTGTAAGCTTAAAATGCATATGTTTTTTTTTTTTATTTTTCATGTAATATATTTACTATTTATTTAACAACCACATTTTATTTTTATTTTATTTTTCAGATCAATTAAAAGAAATATATAATTCTAATATAGCTCGTATTATCTGTGATAATTCAGATAAAATACAAAGCATACAAAAGTCTACCTTTACTGTAATGTCTGCGAAGTAAGTACATTTTGAAATGCGTCGGCTAACATTTAATAATCTTTTTGATTACTTAAGAGACATAAACATTTTGGCAGATTAAATTGCTTAATAAGAATTTTATCTTTTTTTTTCTCGATGCCAATAACATTTCATAGAATACAAAAATATAAATTTATTTCATTTTTTTACTTAATTCGACTAGGGTTTTATTTTTCCTACATAGTAGGTTATTAATTCAGTTTGTCTTTCAGACCTTCAATTTCCCTTCCTCAGTCTTGTTTTAATATTTAATTCTTTCCCAACTTATTTGATAAATTTGGAGATAAATTTCTCTGTGGATTAATCTGAAATTAGTATCATTTGTTTTAACAATATGGATCTGTCACGATTTAGAAATATTTCAAGATAATAAACTTTTTTTGTTTGATTTTGTGTTAATAATTCTCTGTATCTCATGCTTTAGCAAAGAGTACTCTTGATAATAAATCATTATTCGTACATTACTGTGTTATATAGTTGCGCTAAATAAAATCATTTTCTTTTAAAAATAATTATGCCTCTTTTCGTAAATAAAAACGAAAATTGAAAATTAATTCATTTTGTAATTTGAATTTTGTCTTCGCGATATGTATTAGAAAAATTATAAATTGCTTCTGCATTTATTATTCATTTTAGAAATATTTTACTTCTTAAAATTTAAATGTTTTTCTTAAAATTCATATGTTTTGTTTCCTAAAATAAAATATTTCCTTTATTTTATCAATGTTCAATATTTTATTAATGAATTTGTATGAATGATATGTATAGATATTTTTATGTGTGAATGAAGCTCTTAACTATTGACTGCGCTCACTACATTAATTCTGAGTATAAATTTTAAATTAATTTCGAAAGAAGTTTTATTTATTTTTAATAAAAATGTATATAATTTGCATTTCTATTGATTCTGAATAGAAGCGAATATAATTAATCAACAAAAATTAATTTCATCTTCGTTTAGTAATTCTGTAACAATTTTCTCTAATAATTAATAATATTTCGTTTTTAGTTAAATCTTTTTACAAATTATAACAGAATAAATTTAAAATAACATTTTGTTTTCGGCTATTTTACTTTTGAAAAAAATGCTAACACTGAATTTAAAAAAGAATACAACTGAACAAATGAACCTATTTGAAATATTTTAAGGTAAAGCTAATTTCTAAATATATGCATTAAAATTTGTCTTTTAAAAATTCATAACTTTTTTTATTAATTTCAAATTAGTACAAGAATTATTTTTACTTATTTCAAATAATTTGCAGGTAGAGCTAATTCCTAAAAAATACGCAACTGTTTGACCTTTTAAAAAAAATTTTCACTTTTTAAAATTTTATATTTTGGTTGATTTAGGCAGGTTTTAATTATAGCTTAACTATAGTACTATTACAAAACAAATAATTGTTAATTAACCGTGCATAAATTAAGGGTTAATGTTAAAGTCTACTCGGGCCTGAAAAGTTTATTAGGCTGTGCCCATCTCTGTTACTGTATTCTTTGGGCATTAGGGCGCTAATTAATAGCTGGTATCCAGGCCGAGTTGCTAAGCCGAAGCTGAACCCACAGTTAACTCCCTAAGCGAACTTGGTTCTCATTTATCGTCCTCGGAGGGATGAAGAACTGAGTTGACCCATGAGTATTTACGACCGAATACACCGGGAATTGAACCTGGGTTGGCAGTGCTTGCAGTCAGGCATGCTAATCACTACATCACAGCAACTACAAATTAAGAATTACTTCTGTAAAAATATCTGATATATAATTTTTTCTGAAATCTCAATAACCTGAAATTTACTTATTTTTATTTTCATAATTTCAGAAATCCTGTGTTCAAATGTGAAGAAATTCCCGGAATAGATTTATCGAAATGGAAAGCATACTATTGAAAAGACATTATGTTTTAGAAGATAGTATTTTCTAACATCCTTGACCCTTCAGACCATAGATGCATTGTTATCACAGATATATAGTTATTTATGAATATGTGAACTTAACCAACTCGAATTAATGGGATAAAGAATTTCCTGATTAATACAGGAAGAAGAAAAAGAAGAAAAAGATGGAACCAATATACACCTGAAACCCGAATTGAATCACTTACCATTTTCATTTTAATCATTAGTTTAGTAAATGTAAAGACTTGTAACTGAATGTTTATTTTATGGATTTTAGAGTACAAATTACCCTAGAATTACCTCAAGAATCTGTATAAAATAATGGATTTATTTTTTTAAAAAATATCTTAATTATTGTAATTGGTGTTTATTAAAGTCTTGTTTTATTTTAGTTACGAATTTAAAGTGATATTAATAATAATCACAAGTGTTCAACAGTCTACAATAATTTGGAGTTTTATCATGATTGTGTTGTCTTTTGTGATGATATTAATGCTAATTATCATTTTTTCATTTTTTATGTTGTAGCATTTTTAGCTGTGCATTTATTTCTTGTAACTTTCATCTGCTCTTGTAGCTCTTATCCTAAATAAATATTTACTTGTTTCATTTGCAAACATCTATTCTACAATTATTCTTTATTTAAAAATTTATGGTACAGCAATTTAGATAAAGAAGTTATGTTTTAAATTCTATAAAAGAAATCAACGAGTTTTCTGAATTTCATTCGTTTTAAAAAATTTATTATGAGTATTAAAATCGGCTTTAAAAAATAAAACTTCTTTTATTTATTAGTTTGTTTTTCAAGTTTGAATTCCTTTACATTTTCAGAAAAATTATTTTAAGTACTTTATTAAATGTCTACTATGAAGTGATTTTCTATATTCTTGAAATATAAAATGCTAAAATTTTACAAATAACTAGTGAAGTTGTGCATGTTTATAAGAGACTTCATTTTTATTTTATTCATTGCAAGTTTGAATTAAAAGTGCTACGTAATGTTATTAGAAAATTGTTAAATCTAAGATACTTATATATGGCCTACAAATTGCGTAACGGAATTTTTATCAACTGTAAATTCATGCATAAAACTATCACTTTATGTGTTCAACCATCAATTCGTGTTGGCATTCAAAAAAATACAAAAAAAATTATTCTTTTCAAAAAGAATACTATTTTTTCTGTGAGTGAATATCACGATCCTTGAAAATGTTTAAAAATGTTCGATCCAATGTTGAAAAAGAATATTTAGTACTCATAATTTGAAATTTTAAAACTGAAAAAATATTCCTTTAGTTCTTTTGTATAATATTTGAAATTTTCTTGAGATAATCATGCTGCAGAAAAGTGAGATTACACGTCTCATCTCTAAAAAATCTGCTTATAATGCTATAGTTCCAGTTAATTATGATATTCAGAACTTTTTATATTTTTGTATGTTCTAGATCTGAAGATGCGATTTAATCTATTTCTTTCGAGAAATGACAGCAGAATATATTTTTTCTCATCCACTTTTTCTCACGATCATTTGAATTTAGATAATGTAGATTATCATTAAATGGGAATCAATTTTTGCATTTTTCAGTTATTTCTTATCTGTTTTTAATAGTTGGAATTTATATTTTAAATTACGTACAAAGGTCACTTATTCAACAATACTCAACACTAGAAATCCTTTTATCAGAATTTATATCTATGATTTACTTCTTTGAAGTTATCTAATATATTTAAAATGAAATGAAACATTTTATTAGCATGTAATTAAAATTTTTCTGTATTGTATTTTGTTGGTAATTTTTTTTTCAAAAGCAGATACACTTGAAGATTAAATGTGAGGATTTTTTTAAGTAAAAGGTAAATTTTTATGATTAACAGTATAAAAGTGAAATAAACTTTAACAAGTCATTTTTTTTAAAAAATCATATTTCAAAACATCCTAATTTAATCCTAATTATAATTGTATCAATTTCAAAATATTGTTTTAACTAAATTTATTCCTTATATTTTCCTTTTTAATATTCAGCTTTATATTTTAATAGTAAAAATACATTATAATTCAAGTAATACATGATAATTTATGTACATTCTTGACAAAAAAGTATGTTATATTATAAAAGCAAAAAATTAAAAATTCGTTTTTAAAATTTAAGGCTCTCTAGTTTTGTAATTACTTACACAAAGAAGTTAACACATCCGGAATACGCAATTTCAAATTATTAAAAATATATTCAATATCATATTTAACTTAAGACTCAATTACCCAATTTAGGTAATTGATATTTTTCAAGTAAATCACCAACTGCTTTCGCCACTCCGTCTTCCATAGCGTTAATAATCTTATTTCGAGAGTTCTTGGCTACAGCATTGGCTATAAGTTTAAATAACCAGTTGAGGACAACACTCAATCCTGTTATTTTCTTGATTTTATATTTTCCAAGATGTATAACTTTAAATGATTCTAGCTTGGCTTTTCCATCTTTACCAGAAATGTCCATCCTCACAGCCAAATCGTCCACAGCGACATCAGCATGACCTGAAAGAATTATTAAATTAATTCTTTCAAAAGGTTTTCGATTGATAACACTTCAGTTAATTATAAGCAACGAATATCCATCCTTATATATTTTTTATTTTTATTATCTATACTGGAATCATAAATTATTAAAAAATACTTATTTTACTTCAGCATCTAGTAAAGGTTTTTTTTATTAAAATTTATAATTAAAAAAAAAACACGTCTATAATTATATCTTTACCAAAAAGATTCGATTGATAATCGTCGGTCTCCTTTCTAGGAGTAAAAGTGCCTAATAACTGATACAGCAGGGAATCCCTTTCTGGTTCAGTTGCCTGCGTACCCGAAGATAGGCATTTAAATCAACCAAAATATAACCAAGGTAACCGCCTGCACCGTAGTGGTGACTACGAATTGAACATTACATAGCAGTACATTCCATCTTAGCGCTATTGGCAGAATACATCACTTCCAACACAAAAATTGTCTCAGAGTCAAAGACTACCCTCTCATAAACCACGAATTGTAACATTCATGGCTTACAGAGTTTCGATATATATATATATATATACATGGACAAAAATAAGCGCACCAAGAAATAATTGCGGGATCGTAACGAAACTTGGCATGAAGGTACATGTCAGGGAGATATGCAAATGATTAGAAATGCAGCGTGATTGCGCATTACGTATAGCCGGTAGAGTACGTTTAACATCGTTCTCCATGGAGTATAAGACAGGTAACCAAAGCTTGTTTGCGTGTGCTGAATCGCTTACAAAGGAAGAGCTGAGGTAGACATGCCATTACGCCGTTTTCGAAGACAATATGAGCAGCTGTCGCAGTTTAAGAGGGGGGGGAATCATCGGCATGATGGAAGCTGGATGGTCAGCTAAGCGAGTAGCTCGTCAATTAGGCCTCTCTGATTATGCTGTGAGGAGATGTTGGGACCAGTGGATCCGAGAGATGTCATTTATACGAAGACCAGGCCCAGGAAGCCCTCGACAGACCAGTCGTCGAGAAGACCGCCACATCGTAAGAAATGCACGCGTACAGCCAACTGCTTCATCGGCCGCCATCCAGGCACAGGTAGCACCTTCACTAGGGGCCCCTGTGTCTTCTCGAGCCATACGAAGGCACCTGTCTGAAGTCACCTTCGTATGTGCCATTACGTTTGCTGCCCTTGACGCCCACCCATCGACGCCTCCGTTTGGAATGGTGCCGTGCACGAGGAAACTGGACTGCAACCGAATGGAACCAGGTCGTCTTTAGCGACGAATCCAGATTCAATCTCAGCAGTGATGTCAATCGTGTTCCTGTGTGGAGACCCCGTGGTGAACGCCTCAATCCTGCCTTTGCTTTACAGCGACACACCACTCCCACAGCTGGTGTCATGGAATGGGGTGCCATTGCCTACAATACACGGTCACCCCTAGTATTGATCCGTGGCACCATGACAGCCCAGCGGTATGTTCATGACATCGTGCAACCACATGTGTTGCCACTCATGCAACGGCTTCCAGTAGCCATTTTTCAACTAGACAATGCTCGGCCTCACACGGCAAGGGTGTCACGACTGTCTCCGCACTGTTACTACCTTTCCTTGGCCTGCCCACCCATATTTGTCTCCAATCGAGCATATCTGGGATCGTTTGGAACGGTGAGTAGGGCATCCCACGAGTTTGAACGAACTAGAGGCAAGGTTACAGCAAGTATGGAACGAAATGTCTCAAGACATTATACAGAACTTGTATGCCTCAATGCCCGATCGTATCGCATCGTGTATTCGCCCTACAGGGGGTTCAACAGGGTATTAAATCCTCCGTTCTTTTGTTCTTTTCTCTGAAATAAATGATCCCTTTTCTTTGATTTTCTAATCATTTACTTATATCAAAGTAGTCATTATGTATGTAAAATTTCGTTTCATTTTGACGACTCCTTCTTGGTGCGCTAATTTTTTTGTCCATGAAAGTATATATATATATATACTGGTTTGCAAAATTAAACGAATTTTTACATTATGTCGAATTTCTGAAAAACTAATGGACAGATATTAATGAAATTTGGTATGAATATGCATTTATATCAGAAAGGAGATGCTCCATCAAAAGTCATTTTATGTATGCAAGGTTATCTGTAAAGCTCATAGTGTAGGAATGTTTAAAGTCTACGTTATGAAATCGAACTGAAAATGGGTCTAACATGGGGCATTGTCCCCTCTCACAGCCAGACAGGTCGCAGAGGGTGAAGAGGCAACTGAGAAGTTCCTGTGGCAGTCTATCCAGACAGTTTTTTAGCTCCAGAGTGGAACTCGGAGGAGGATGGTGAGATGCTATTGCTCTTACGTCCCAGACATGTAATGTAGTCTTAAGGCCAAGAGATCTGTCTGGCCAATGCTTGCTCCCTTTCTAGGTAATTGTTGACAAACCGAACCATATGAGAACGAGTGTTGTTGCCCATTAACAGGAGCTCCAGACCAACTGCTCCCCTGAAAAGTCAAACATAGAGCTCTAAGATATCCTCTATAATTAATAGCAGTCAGAGGGCTTTTGTCGAACACATGCAGGAGTATGTGTGATTGTCTAACATAATGCCTGCTCATACCATTACACCTTTACAACAAAAGGATCTTTTTCTCTGGTGTGAAAGGGATGGCATCGTGTCCCAGGCTCTCTCATATACAAATACGACGAGAATCAGAATTCAAGTGAAATATCAACTTATCTGTAAAACGCACTATGTTCAACTAAAGGCTGGTCCAAAGAACATGTTGTTGGCGCAAGGCATCCTTTTAAAGGCGATCACTTGTTTGCAGCTGTGAGCTAGATACAAACATTGGGTCTTCTGACATATAGCGCTCTCTCATGAAGCTCTCAGGGAATTGTAGGCTGTAAAACTCGAGTGTCAGTGGCAGCATATAGTTCCCGTGAGAGCTGTAAAGTTGTAGCAGTCCTGCGCTGAAAATGCCAAACAACAAAACTCATTCGTCGTTGTGGATGTTGGTCGACCTTATCCAGATATTTTCGATATGGATCTAGTTTCCTGAAACTGTTTCCACCAATTGCAGACGACACTGGGCGTTACATTGAGCTCAGTAGTCACTTGAATTGGAAATGGCCCGCATCCAATTTGCGGACAATTCTCCATCTCATTCCGTCATCTGTACGTTTGTGATAACTCATTTTATCTGATAACTTAAAAAATTTACTAAACTCTTGTGAGAAATATGGTGAATGTTGAAGAGGAATACGAGCAAATGAATCGCTGACAACCCTAAATGCCCTTATATCCCCTCCACAGACACAGCTCCTCAGAAACATACTTCTACGCCTGCGTATTCGAGTCTGAATATTTGCATAATTCTTCGGCGGTATGATTACTACATTTGGTTCGATACTTTTTTTATATAAAAAAAAACATAATTTTCAAATTCTCTTTATTTTGCCCTCGCACTCTCGAGAAGAATAAATCTTGAAAGAGAAGTAACACATTTGTAGAGGTGGAAGAAAACGCAATAACAAAACAAGAAAATCAATCCTTATTTTCAACGGTTCTTTTTTAAATGAAGCAAGTTCTTACTAAGAGTAATCCTCGTGAATATGTTTTCCTCGAAATTAAATTTATTTGATCGATACGATATCAATAGGATCAGATTAAGCAAATATTAGAAAGATACAATATAAGTCGCAATTACTTCGAGTTCATCAAGAGTTCTTTTAAATAGAACAGAAATTATAATCAGTAACGGGGTTCGCAAATCCATTTCTCTTCAACTAACCATTTGGACTTTTCCAAGACATTGTTTTCTGAAGAGCCTCGACTTGTGAATTATGTAAATTGGTATTGCTGTATAAATTGAAAAGCAACGAGCAAGTGGATAGAGAAACCAGAAATAGGAGATTACAGGAAGATTTAGTAATAAGAGAGAGAGTGATAAGAAGGTTTGTCTCAAACGACCAGAGCAAAGTATTAATCGATTAAGGAATATTTAGTCGGATTCAGTTTAAACGTTTAATACTCATTCGGACTCAGTCATTGGTAAGATAAATAGCTTTTTATTATATTAATCTTTAAGAGAGGAAGCATTCGATTTTAGCATGACAACTATCTTGAGTGTTAGTTATTCTAAAAGAAGATTAAAAAAATAGATCTGAAGGTTAAATTGTCTGATTATTTAGACTAAATCTTGCCTGTATGAATACATTTAATTTATGATGGCTCAAATATGTTACAGTAGTGAACCCGGGAGCCACAAATTATAAAATTTGATGGAAAAAACACTACAGCTGAAAAGAAAAACGTGAAATAAGTATATTACTTACGCTATAAGATTTTTCGTATAACATTTCGATGCCATATTTAACTACTAAAATGTAAAAGATTTGGTAATTACTCTTATAGTAATTTTTCTTCGATTACGATATAATAATCGTTTATTTCATAAATTTCATAAATAATTAAAGCTATAACAAAGTTTTTAATAAATTTATAAAGTAGATTTTTAGTAAGCACATGCATAAAACCTCATGCAGAAAAGAGGGGGGAAATCATAATAACCATCAGAAACAATTATTGATATACATCTTTAAGCTCTATTACTTTAGTTATATTATAGGGACAAAAACATGCAAATAATAATTCCTTACAAGTGCTTAAATGAATATAGCTGGCTTTATAATGTATATATACTTGGCAAAACATATAAAAGCAAACAATATTTTAAAATTCGAAACCAATATGTTAGTTTAAAATCTTATCCTAAATTTCATTTAAATCGAAATCTGAAGCAAAATTAAACAAACAAATATTATCAAACCTTTAATCCAAAAGAAAAGAGCTTTTGCAGCATACTTGAGTTCTACGAAAACATCTCTCACAGCCACTTGAGCGCTGACTTTGACGATTTCACCATCGTAATCAAGAGTGCAATCTCCGTGCCTGTACAAGCTAGAGAGGCCTCTTATCTTTCCTTCTTTTAACTCAAAGTTTTTTTCATTAACTTCTGGTATGTCTAGAGGATCTATTTTAGATATAATCCATGGTTCTTTGCGCAAATTGTTTAGGACTTCGTCAACATAGTCATTGGCATTACCCACTGTGTCTTCTAAAAAGATATGCAACCAAAAAGATATTCCTTTAATTTACCTATTTCATTACTAAAAGTCAAATTACCACATGAGCACTTAAATTATATTGTATTGATTACATCAGCACACCTTATAATGATATCATCATTTTACTTTATTAATGCTGTTTTATAAAGATTTGGCGTAGAATAAAAATTAATGAATAAAACCAGATAGTCTTAATTTGATCTCTCATTGAAATTTTAAGACAAACTTAAAAATTCCATGACACTTAAAGGAACATAAAATATTTACCAATGTCCAAAAATAAGCATCAAGTGATAGCACCCCTATTTTATAATATATTACGTAAGGTAAAAAAAAATTAAAAAAAACTTTTTTTAAAGAAGAATAATTTTTTTCCTATTTTGTTTTAATTAAAAGTAAACGAAAAAAATACATTTTTAAAAATAAAATTTTAATTAATTAAAGGGAATTGAATCCTCTTTAAGTTTATTGAAAAATTATTTATTTAATTTCAAAACTACCGTATCTAGTTGGAAAATTATTACTTCATTTAAGACTTCATAACAACACTTTTTTCAAATATCAGTATTTTTTTCTTCTTTAATTATTTTATTAAAATAGATGAACCACTTAGGACCTTTAATGCAAAATTAATAAGTATTTATAGTTATATTTTACAGGTAAGGAGTATAGTTAGTATGAAAATTCTTTTGCAAACAGAGAAATCTTTACATTTGTTTAATTCATCAAATTAATCTTCGTTTAATTTTAAAAAATTAGATTTTTCTATCGATGTGATGTATATTTCCGAAACTTATTTTAGCTTAAAAATGTACTCTGATACTCTAAACATATCACTTCTTGGTACTGCAAATCAAAGCGAGTTTAAGTAAAAATACATTAGTTTAATAAAGAGAAAAATAATAATTCCAGAGAAAGCCGAAAGTATTAAACATTATGATTAAAATATATTAGTATCTCAAGTAGAGAGAGTAGAAGTTTTCAATTCAAAAGGGTTTTTTTTAAAATAAAAGAGATAACTAATTTGATTAAACAAAATAATGAAACATTTCAAAGCAGATTTTTAAAAGAATTATACAGTAAATTGAAAAGGTAAATGCCTCCTTTAACTGGAGTTCTTTTTCATTTTAGTATTTTCGTGGAAAGTCTTATGACACTTTTCATTGCAATTTAGCATAAAGTCCACGCCTTTTACCACACAAAGACCTATAAACAGAATAAATTACAAGCATAAAAATAACTTTAAATGTTGAAAAAGAGTACCTCAGTGTTAAAAACAAGCTTTTAAACGCAATACAACGATACCCAAGAATTCTTATCAGGTAAATATAAACCATTGATTGATTGATTATTAACGTCTCACTGAGAAACAACGTGAGAACTTTTAGCGACGGACCTCGCCATTTTGAACCTCAGTCAAGTGACGAGAACAACACCCGAGCTCAAATTTTAACACCATACCAAAGGGAGGATTTGGGACCTGGTATAGATTTCACGTGCCTCAACCCCGAACACAGAGGGTCTTTAGTGGCATCAGGGCTTTAAACCACTATACGACGAAAACATTGGCCGCGAGTTCGCGACCTTGTGACCAGTAAGCTACCGCAGCCTAAAATAAATCGTTCATACTGAAAAAGATATAACTTCTTTTTTTTTTCTATTTTTCTCTCATCGTTATAAATCTATTTTTATGTAACTACTTCTATTATTTTCTGCATTCTGGTGTTTCAATTTCAGGACATCGTTCTGAAATATGTTCAACAGATAGTGTACATCAATAGCTGCTTCTCCCAGTCAGATTTGGGAAATCCCAATAGAATTCTTGAGTTAATCTTTAATGTAAGCTAAAAAGTTATCAACAATTAACATATTTTTATAGTTTTGTTAATGACGCATAATGACCGTATTGCGTTACGCAGAGGTTCTTAACACTTTTGACCAACTTCATTGAGGTCTTTAACCCTTTCGACAATATTTTTCATGAAATGAGGGGGTTAAGGTTCTTATTAAAACAACACCTTATTCTCATATAATAAACTGATAATCTAATTTAATTATAATGCAACAACTCTCCTACTTCGTGACCAGGTTTTATGATCGGTAGATAGAAACCCTAGGTTCAAAAAGTATGTAAGCTCTTCCGATGCTAAGTAAATAAAATTATTTGATGAAAATTTAAGCCATAGCAAGTTGTAGAAGAGAACAAAAGGGAGGGCTAAGATATTCGAGATACTCGTTTTCAAAGATGCTATCTGTAGCTCTGAAAATGAAGTTTCGTAAAAATGTAAAGGTACATTTTAGTGAAAATGATTCGAGGGAAAAACATTTAAAATTACAGCTGTTTATTTTTGTTTCAACCTATTTCGATTAATGTTTTTTTAAAAAAAATTATCTGAGATTAAATTTTTTTTCTAATATAATTAAAACTTATCTAAAGTATATTTTAAAAAGTATTTAGAAAATATCGTAAATAAAAGATATAAATGATTGTGATCTACACCCTTTTGCTATTTTTGTTCCTTTTGTCTTAACACCTCTTCTTATTCTTTGTTACTTGATGCTGTGGAAAAAAAGGATTTAATTTTTTCCCTGGACCTTTTTAATTACATCTGCGTTATCTACACAGCTTTATCATTAACAATTCTTTTTTTCCTATAATTTAGCTTCAATAATTTAAAAAAATTATTTAGCAAAAAAAAAAAAAAAAATGGTTGAAAACTTTAAGTAAGGCAGACTAAATAAATAGTTTTTATATTACGAGTAATAGTTTTTGTGACATTAAATTTAATTTTTACAACGATTCGCGTATCGATTTCTTGTCAATTCATTTTTTTTTTTTTACTTCAACATCAATCAAACAGCAAAATGAGACACCCATTTCAATCAGCTTATTTTAAGCAAAATATATTTTTCTTGTGGATCGATTAGACCTATATTAGGAACCTGTATTTACAGACAATCTCGAGGAAGAGACGTATCATAAGCAAATACCCTTTAATCTACTTCAAAACAATCGGCAAAATAATGAAAACTCCCTTCCAGCCAACGCTTTCATTTTCCTCTTAAGAAATAGAAAATAAGAATGACTGTTCTAATCGAATTCATAAATCTGTCATGATTCCACTGTTTCATTACCTACTATTGTTTAAAAAATTATTTTGGCTTTACAGGTCTAATACTGGGTATGTTCATAATGAAGTGATTGGAAAACTGGAGTTTAAGACCGAAAACAACAACAACAACAACACACACACACACACACATATATATATATATATATATATATATATATATATATATATATATATATATATATATATGAACATAATTGTATTGATAGAGATAATTTTATTATATATAGAAGATATGTTGATGACCTACTTGTTTTAAATTATAATAAGTCTTCTAAAGATAAACCTAACATATCTTTTTATTCTTTATATTTAATTCTAATTCAAACTTTCAAACTAATAATAGTAAATATAAAACAGAATATTTATGCATACAATTGAACACTATATGTTATAAAATTATTAGCAATGTTTGACAAGAGAGACAGTTTTAAATTTTTGATTTATAAGGTATCTTTCTGGAGTAGCTGTTTATATATTTCTATTTTAAGAAAAAAATATTGTTAATTATATTATTAAAAAATTTTATTTAGTAAGTTGTAATAAACTAATAAAATATCTTAATTATAAGAAGTTTATCGCCAGTTGCATTAAAATAAAATACCTTTTTAATTTTATTAATAAACATTTAAAATGACTTAGACAAATTAAAAGTAATAGATATATATTTCTATGTCTATATTGTATACAAGTGTATGTATATATATATATATATATATATATGTGTGTGTGTGTGTGTGTGTGTGTGTGTGCGTGCGCGCGCATGTGTGTGTACATGTGTGTGTGTTTATTCTATTAGGTTTTGCCTCTCTTGTTAGTGATAGAATTATGTATAAGCATTTCTTAATATAAATGTTTAGTTTTATTAAAATTTTATTTTTAATCTTAGCCACCAGATAGAGAAACATGTTTTTAGAAAGTCTCTTTTATGAATTTTAAAAGTCTTAGATTTACTAATTTTAGTAAGTTTGTTCACAACTAACCTTTTTAATTTGGAATTAATTACTTATATAGGTTTTTAAATAATTTAAATTTCGCAGGATAAGTATTTTTAGTAAATGTCTTTTATTTTGTACAGTCAATAAATCAATCAATATGGTTTGGTGTTTTTGAACAGTCAATATATCAATCAATATAAACTATGTAATATCGGGCCATAATGTAATAAGGTTGTACACCTCAAATTTTTTGTAAACAAAAAGTTATAACTATGCATTTTAGTTAAAAAATATTTTAACTGCTTATTATTGGGTATTATTTATTTTAATTGGGTATTATTTATTGTTTTAATTGGGTATTATTTATTGTTTTAATTGGGTATTATTTATTTTATTTACTGAAATATATTACTTTCATTGATTTTTTTTTTTATTATTATTTTTTTGTATCGTTTCTTTTTCCTAATGTTGAATTTCTGTTCGTTTTGGAATTCTCATCATTCTTGGTCTACACTATTTATCTATATATATATAAGCGAAATACCACTGACTGACTCATCACGATATCTCTAAAACTATACAACCGATTGACTTGAAATTTGGTACAGTTACTCATTTTGCGATGTAGACGCTCACTAAGAACGGATTTTACGGAATTCTAATCCAAAATGTAATTTTCATCCGTTAATCTTTTTTTATCCATTGCTTATGTCATTTTTGGCGACTTTATCGCTAAAAATGACATGACCGACGCCAAACGGAATAATATTTTTTTTTATATGTATACTGTGTATTGCTACCAATTAAGTTTAATTGACGAGATTTGCGCGTGCGAAATGAAAAATACCAAATAATTTAAAATTGATGCGCTGATGGAGGATGGATTTATCACCAAATCCACCGCCACCACAATATCTTCCACCGCCAAGTCAAAGCATTTCAATGACCTTGCATTGTGAATTTTAAAAAGCTATACTATGGTAACCCCAGCTAACTTCCGCCCGCTTTGCTCAGCAATAATTTTTTATTGTTGTGGAACCTAGACATAAGTTTTAAATTCATGAGAAAAGTATTTTATTATTAATAATGATTGATAAATTACATTTGTAAATCTAAAAGCAATCTTACGAAGATATTGAAGTTGGCTTTTAGCAAATGAATAATAATTGTATGTTATTCATGTCATTGATAAAAAAAAAATAAGTATGTTAGCTGTCAAAATATTTATTTTGATGTACGCATTAACTGTAACCTAATGTAAACATTATGCAAAAGTTTTGTTTTTGTATTTTGGCAATTTTTAGTTTTTGGTTTCTAGGAAATATACGTTTTTGTTTTTTTAAAATGGCTGGATATTTTACTGTTTTCAGAATACAGAATTATTTTTAATGATATGATTTTTTAAGAGCAATTCTAGTTAAATGCAGTTTTAGATATGCTGCTAGCGTAAGAGTTATCCCTTTGTAAAACCCTTTGTAAAAAGGATAACGCAATACGGGTGACTTTTTGCTAAAATTTTTTATTATACTTTATCTTTTTGTAAGTATTTTTTGTTTAATTTTTAAATAATTTGATTTTAAAAAATTAATTATATTTTTTAACTTGAAATGTATTTCATTGTAGGTTAATACAAATTGATTTTTCTTATTTACTTTTCAGTTATAGTTTTTAATAATGGATGTTGAATATATTTGGATAGATAGAATACCTACTCCTTTCAAAGTTTTTAAAATCCTTGGCGACGGAGCAAGTTTATTTTCGTCTCTGTCTTTGCTGGTGTTCTGAGACATATCGATGGCGTATAAAATGAAAAATATTATCGTTTCTCACATGTTTAACAACTGGTATCGGTTTAAATGCTACACTCAAATGCTATCTGGCGCTCCTTATAATAGTAACGATTTATATTTTACCGAAAGATGTAAACCAAACACGTATGGATCTATTTGCGAAATTATGGCGGTGGCAGAGCTATTTCCCTATCAGTTCGAAGTGTATCAAGGCGTCTGCCTTATAGCTTCTGTTGGTGAAACAATTCAGAGAAAAAAAAAGATTACGTTTTACGGGAAACTATAATCATGGACATTTTGATGTTTATATTGAAATAGTTGGATTGACAAATAGAAGTAAAGTTAATCATCTTGGTGATGATAATGTGAAACAAAATGAAGAAAATGTGTCATCTTTAGTGTTTCAGCCTCAAGAAAATGTATCTATGCTACTTTCAAAGACTCAATCAATATCTAACACTAATTTATCAAGTTCAAGTGAATCGATTATTAATGATATAATATATCTTCAATTAAATAAAGGTAAAAAAAAAGAGGAAAATATTCGCAAATTCAATTAGATATGAACAACTAAGACACGCTGCTGAAAGTATACTCAAAGTCATCTTGAAATACATAGAGAAGCTGCTTCAAAATATACTAAAAGCCATCCTGAAGTACATAGAGCAGCAGTACGAAAATACTTTTTTAATACCCCCCCTGTGAATCAGGCAGCTGTAATTAAATGCAATGAAAAAAGATCAAAAGTTAAATTAGTGCCTTGGACTTTTAAAGCTTTGGTTTTAAATATATATAACAGATATTGACTATTCAAATGATAAAATTGCCAGTATCGGAAAAAGTTTGTCCTATTTGTGGTGCCATGCTTTAAAATTGATAGAAGAACCTCCAGGAATGTGCTGCAGTGGTGATCAAGTCCAAATTCCTGCTATTAGATCCTATCCTGAACCTTTGAATAGTCTTCTTAACCATAAGGATCACCTTTCAGAACATTTTCTTTCTATAATTATTTTGAACCACGGTCAAGTGACGAGGACGACAACTGTGCTGGCACCCCCTCTCCTAACATCCACACCACACCACGGGAAGACTTTGGGTCCCGACAGATTTAACGTGCATCAGCCTCGGCTTCACGGCGGGTCTTTGGCGGCCAAGGATCGAACCCGCGACTGAACGAAAACCGCCGGCCACGAATACGAAACCTTTCCCACTAGGCAACCTAAAGCTTGGTACGTCAATAATGTTGTTGCGTAATTTAAATCCTCCTAAATTATGTAACAGCACCAGACTCAAAGTGAAAACTCTAAAAAAAAAAAAACGTTATAGAAGCGACTATTTTTACAGGAAAGTATGAGGGTGAAAATATATTCATTCCAAGAATACCATTAATTCCATCAGATTATCATTTTGAATTTAAGCGTTTGCAGTTTCCAGTTAGACTTTGCTTTGCGATGACTATCAATAAAGCACAAGGGCAGAGTTTAAAATTAGCTGGTGTAGATTTACAAAGTGTCTGTTATTCACATAGTCAGTTTTACATGGCATGTTCAAGAGTTTGTTCACGTGAAAATCTAATCAACCGTCAACCAGAAAAACGAACGAAGAATGTTGTCTACAGAGATGTTTTGGAAATGTAGGCATATTACTTCGTATTTTTCTAATATTTAACTATTTCTAAAATTACAATAAGATAAAATAATAATGAATGTAATAATTAAGATAAATAAATTGATATAATAAAAAATAAAAATGTAGTTGTCACTCTCAAAAATTGCCATGCATTCAAAATAAAGACAATAGAAATGTAATACACAAAAAAAATTGTTTCAACAGGTTTAAAAAATAAAAAAATATATAAAAAATGTATTTTTATTTTTATGTTGGCAATTTTTACGTGGTTTTGGCCTACTGGAGACCCGCCATGTAGAATAATGGGAACACATCGCACTACACAGTACCTCACCGGTGATGCGGAATTCTGTTCAACGACAGATTTACGGACTAAATTACATTTTTATTGATGAACTATTAACACTTAAATACTTTTTTCATACTTTTGAAAGTCGTGAATAACCATTATTACAGACAATCAATTTCTAAAATTTTTAAATTCAGATTATAATTAAATTGAAAAATTTCTTGATATTTTACGTATAGGTTCCAAAATATAATATTATCGTGTGCCCAGCGAAGCGGGCGGGTATCAGCTAGTGATAATATAATTACTGAAGTTATAATGGTTATATCCATTAAATTAGTTTTAACATACCTTTTTGGGACATTATTTAAATTATCTCCATTTTCACCATTATCTCCATTATTATTTCATAAATTATCTCCATTTCTCCATTTATTTATTTTCTCTTGAAATTTACTTTAATTTTAACTTGGTTGTAATTTTCAATTAATGGTTTATATTTGTTTTGAATAAAAATTATCATGTGCAATTTGTAGCTCAGTTAATTTATGGCTTTTTTATCTCACAATATTTGTATATTTTAAATTGAGGTAGTATTTTTAACTTGATTGCTTTTTGGTTATTTTGATTTTTAATTGATTTTTTTTCAAAGGTATCGTAAAGTAAATTATTGATTGAAGTAACCCACAGAATAGGGAAGTAACCCTCTCTGGGAGAAATATATAACTTTGGATGGTGACAATGTACAGAGAGGAGTCTCAAAAATAATTTAAAAAAATTAAGTTTCTATCTTAATTATTTTTTGTAATAATTAAAACTTCACGATAATTTCCGTTTCTTCAATCTACGGCTTCCTGAAACCAAATAAATTTACATTAATACCTGTAATTTACAACATTATGTACATAAGTGTCAATTAATATGCAAAACAAATTTTACCCAGATATTTCGATTATTTCTTGATAATAATTAAAGCTTTGCTATATCCTCTCGTGTGTGTGTGTGTGTGTGTGTGTGTGTGTGTGTGTGTGTGTGTGTGTGTGTGTGTGTACATGCATACACACACATATATATAACTATCAAATTAAAGAAATTTTTATCTATTTTTAAAGAATACTTTGGAAACTCATATTTTTGATCATAATTATGGAATTATATAGTAGTTTTATCATCTTGATGTAATTAATTAAAGCGATAACTTTTGATTTAAAGGAAAAATCTCTCTCCGATAACAATTTCTCTTTAAAGAAAAAGCATTAATTAATTTCTAAGAATATTTAGAGAAAGAGTAACACAAAAAATAAACAGAAAGACCTTATTGTATTCTTCTATTTTGGTTTTCAGCAGAAATAAAATTTTCAGCAAACGAATAAAGAAATGTATCAATTAGATAAATTAATAATTAAATCGCTAAATCATAGTTAAAAGATAATTATAAAAGAAAGAATGATGGATAAATTACCTTAAATTAATTATAACGCAATAGGAAGTTGTAATATTTTCTATTGATCTTAAATTGTTATGGGGCAACAGAATTGTGTTTTTATCAACTTTTGAAAAAAAAATTGACGTTTTCTGAAAACGGTTGTAGTATACCACATAATTATCATTGAGCGTGTGTTTATTCAATTATTAGTTTTATGCGAATTTTCACATGAACAATATGAAATATTTTGTTTCTTTAAATTTTAATCGATTTGCGCTTGCTATTCCATATTGAATAAAGGACAAAAAACGACGACAATGGCTTTATAGAGGAATAAAAGCATCATAAAAAGTTTTTTTTAGTAGACTCTTATGAGGTTATAAGATTTATTTAGAATGCAATACACCTACATACTCTTTTTGTTATTTCATTGTTCTCCTGCTCTCCTGATGAACATTCAATTTAATAATCACGTTTTAGATGTATAATTCTACTTTTTCCTTTCCTTGAAGGTTACCCTTTATTGTGATGTTTGCTTTTGGGCTTTTAGTTGACTTTAAGAAAGGAGAGAAAAATGAAATCTATATTATTAAATACAATATTTCATTTTCGCTCTAAATATCGATATTTTCTCTCTTAACATTCTGGAAGGATTAATTTCTTAATTATCACTTTAACAAAATTCGGATTGAAGAATTAAATTCATAGCTTCTTAGATTCAGAGACAATTCTTGTCTGTTATATTTTCAAACTGAAATATTTTCTAAGTATCTATCCAATATTACTTACAACAGACAACTAAGAATTAAATATTTTGATAACTAAACGGAAAGACTAATAAGATAAACTAATAATAAACTTTAAGATAATTAATGATATTTTAAGAATATGCTAACTTTTATTAATTAATGATAATTTGATTAACAAAAGTATATATATAATAAACTTTGTCTATTGATTTTGGTTAATTTGTCTCCTCCGAGGAATTTTCTTAACTTCTGCATTCCTTGTATAATAAGTGCGTGAATATATATATATATATATATATATATATATATATATATATATTTAGTGAAATTTGAAAAGTTTTTCGAATTGCTGATGGAACAAAACTACAGTAAAAAAATACAACAATTTCATCTTTTTACTAGTCATTAAATTTTTCTTAGCTTTTAATGTAAATATCGTAATAAATTTCCATAATAGCATAATCCTTTTTTATTTATTTATTTATTTTGATAGTTTTAAACGTGATTACACAACCCTAAAAAGTCCCAAGAAGTTGTTCTAAATTCAACAGGAAGCATCATCGCCAGCGAAGAATGCTAATAATGCAGGTGTAGTCGTTCTGACGTCACCTTACGAACGGTATATAACTTCAGGCTATGAAAATGTATATTGCTCCTTCTTTCTATCTTTTTCCTTATGAGAGGTCACATACTAGTAATTTACCTACAAATTCAAATTAGAACTGGCATGTTTGGATGAACTTCATTTTTAAATGCATTTTGTTAATTCATATTATTTATTTAACTCAAAGTAATTTATTACTTTTATTCATTTATTAAACTCTTTTGGGGCTGTATACTTAAAATTAACTTATAAATTCATTTTATAAGTTTGGATACTTCGATGAACTTTATTTTCTCGTTACAATTGCAGATCAATAGTGCGCTTTAAATAATTTACTTTATAATTTAAATTTAAATTATTTTAAATGCAATGAAACTGGTGCCGAATAAACAGATGTAGAAGAAAAAACCTTAGTAGTTCAATTTGTTTTCTTGGCATATTTTGCGAATTTCCAATAGTTTCTTTTGTCTTAGCTTTTAATTTGTTTGTCAAATGAATGCACAAATATCTCGTGATTTACATTTCACTCATATATGTTAGGAGAAAAATAATTTCTCACGAAAGTGGAAAAACGATGCGTGGCTCATGAACAATACTGTAATTTAAATCCCAAAGCTCTCAAAAATAAAATGATGAGATAAAAAACAAAGTTAATTTCACACATTGTTGAATTTACTGTTTTTAGTTTTGCTCGGTAAATTTTTAACAACTTTTATTCGAAGAAAAGGATTACATTCAATGGATTATTATTTAAGTCTAAAATTTTTTATAAAATGAAAAAGTATCGTAAGAAACAAGAATAAATTTAAGTCTCCTTAAGTTTAATCGATTTTAATATCTTACCTTCAGCTTTAATCAAGTGAAAGCAAACCGTGAAAAGAAGAAAGACAACTTTAAATATCTTCATTGTCATCGAGAATTTTTTTAAAGAAGCAAAACTGTGTATGATCTTTCAAAATGGACCTATGAAATAGAAAAAAAGGAAGAATTATAGCAGCTTAAGGATGATTGCATAGAATTTAATAACAACAAGAAGAAATTTATATTTTAAAAATGAAATGAAATCCATAAGCTTTAACTTTTGAAAATGTAAAACCTTTTATGTTAAGTGTAGAAATTGCATAATGCATCTACGTTAAATGAGTTTGAAAAGCAACTCATTAAATAAAATTATTATTTCCATAAATTTACTGATTGAGATTCAATAACTTTATGATGTCATAGTCAAATATAATTCAAAAATTAAAACAGTGTTTAAAAAGAATTTTTTAAATTTTATTTTAAAGTTGATAAAATTTACTAAAGAAAAACCTTCAGAATGTAATTTTATATTACAAGAAAATTCAAGCGAAATTCTTACATACTGATTAATAGTTCCTACTGTTATGGCTGTAATGACTACTTTGATTGAAAATAATGCACAGGAAATATAAAAAGCAAAAACCTTAAGAAGAACAAAAGACTTTGCGTAAAAAGGATGCTGATTTTTGTTGTTGTTGTTGTCCGGATGAAATAAGCATTTACACACCTTAGTGAATTAATTTCGCTTATCTTAAAATATTTGTGAGCATTTTTGAATAAAATAAAAATCATAAAGATAGAAATGGCCTCAAAAAGGACATTTGTGATAATAACGAACGTTAAAACTCAAGACTTAACATTTAAATTTTTTTGTTTTCATAGCAGTTATCCCGTTAACAGAAATACGAACAATTTCGAAACATTTGTTAATATGTTCATTAAAGATGAATTATATCAAAATAATTTTCAGTTTCTTACCTTCAGTGTTAAACTCAAAAGTTAAATGAAGTTTTATCTCTCTATAGTCATTTTAAATGTTTTGTTTTATTTGCAACGCTGAAATACATAGTGAATTCGCAGCTCAGAGAATCATGATAAATTTTTTGATGTTTCATTCATATATTTATAACAGTATAATCTACAGTGCTTATTTATACATATCTTTAAATATAAACATTGATAAAGAACTACTAATAGTTAACACATTGATAAAAGTTAAAATATATTACAAGGCCCTAAGCCAAAACGAACTGAACATTGATTCGAAGACTATTACTATTGACACGAAACACCACAAATATTCATCGAAATAGAGCTCCTCATTCCTTATATAAAGTACTAGAAGTGTAATTCAATTTAAACGTGAGTAGTTTGTTCGTACATATATTAGGTCTACATCATGCATAGTATAAAACCTACAAAATCTTTCTCAAAAACTAACTCAAACTGAACCAGTAAGACTTTTATGGGTAAATTTTTGAAGAAAACTTAGGTAACTATATTCTGGAAATTCTTAACTGAAAGTCTATTTTGGAGATTTTTTTCAGAAAAAAAAAATTGCTTTGCAAAATTCTATAGTATTTTTTTTTTTATCTATTACCTATTTTTCTGATCTATTCATGATTTAATTAAAAATCCCGTGTCTAAAATAGATTACTCATATTTAATCATTAATATAATTCTGTATTTACATCACAAGGAGCATTTTAAACATTACAAGGAACATTATCATCATATATATGAATAAAGGCGAAACCCTACGTAAATCAAAGAGAATGTTTTTTTTAAAAAAAAAAAATTGCGTGTGTGATATAAATATATATTATATATGAATCCTATTTACAGAGTTTCATGAAAATCGAATTTGTGTTTCAGCGAAAAGTAGGTATTTTAGCATTTTGAATTCATATATTACAAGAAGAAAAGAGTAAAAAATTTTCCAAAACTTCAGTCAAGCCAACCGAACGACGACTTTTTCTGTAACTCACATTAATCTACCATTCTTAGAAGCTTTCAATAAAAACGTTATGAACTAAGTCTGTAACGTCTTACTATTATATTGTACTTGAAAACTTAGTTTTAATCAATGTAACTAATTCGTCATGGTTTGACTCTTTACAATGCTATACTTGTGCCCAATGACAGAATTTCGAAGAAAGTTACAACAGAAAAACCTGAACTAATAAAAAATAAGTGGGTTAGAGAAATAATATAAAACTGTACTAAACAAACTTTTCTAGTATATAAAATATCTTCTTTTTATGTTGCAAATAAAACATTTGGAAATAACTGAAATAGAGCTTTAAAAATACACACATGCTAGTTAAATCAGATAAGAAAGCCTTTTGATAACGCAGGGGGGGAAATGTGAATCGACAGCGGATGAGTTATATTTTCCGAATCTCCTTTCGTTTTTATTAGATGTTATCATTCTGTTTATGAAGTTTTGATTAAAATGAAATTGTGAATTCTACCGCGAAGCGAAGGCTCAGGAAAAAACTCAATTTAGATGTTAGACAACTATTTTTTACAGATTTAAGAAGAGATTAATAAGATATAATTAAGATTTAAATTTAGTATTGATACATGTATATACACGAATATACAAAAACTAATTTCAAAATTAATAGTTTCAAAGCTACGACTATCCAATTAAAAGTCTCATGCCCAATTTAAGAAACTCATAGCGATTCCGAACTATAAAGTAAGTATTGAAGGTATATCAATAAGAAATAATCTCTGTTTTTGAAACGAGTAATTAAACAAAATCTCGAATAAATATACAATGTTTTCATCAGATAAATGTGAATTAAATTCAATCGTCTGAAAAAAAAGCATTAACTGAAATCTATTTTAAGAGAAAAATAATCAATGAGTTTATTACTCGTATATTTGAATTTTATTGAATAATTCATTTAAACTAGTATATATAAATTAACAAAAAAATCTCTTTTGAAAAAGATTTTATTTATTATATAATTTATGAGTAAAAACATTTCTTCTGAAAAAGCGTTTATTTATTATATAATTTATGGAAAAAATGCTATAAACATGTTTGCTCCTAAAAAGTAATTTATGCCAGTTAATTACCGTTATTGAAACTTGTCTTTTTCAGTCATTAATAAAACGACGTATACTTTTCCTCTAAAGTAAAATTTTTTTCTGTACTGGGTATTGTGAATTCTCTTTAAGTAACTCTTATTCTCCAAATTTCTTCATTTCTTCTACTGGTACCTTAATCATTTTCATCGAATGATCCCACTAAATTTAAAGATTATTGAAGAGGATTATAAAGAAAATATTGTCTTTTGGGTGATTTAGAAATAATTATTATTTAGAATTTATCCAGGTCTTTTAAGTATCTCTACGGACATTGGTCAAATTTAAGTTATTGGTTAACAATATTCATAAGCACATATTACAATAATCGCTACAATTTAGCTAAAATATAAAATGTATAAAGTATGTATACATTTTATAAAGCTATCTTTAAAATTAAAGAAGATTAATTCGAAATTTACTATACCTGTTTCTCACATTTTCAATAAAAGCACTTCACATTCAATAGATTTAAAAACTCTTTGGTCAGTTTTAACATAATACAGCCGTATTCGTGCTTGAATATTTTCAGATGTATCAAATATTCCTAAATTTAAGAACTTTCTTTCTATTTGATACATATTTTCTTAAATTTAGGTTTTAATTAGTTTTAATGTTTAAGACCCACAATGTAAAATATTTTTCCACGGGAAAAGAATAAATAATTATCGTGACCAAAAAGTATTTAAGTAAATAATTAGTATGAGATAGCTCTTTCACCTATAAATATTTGAGATATATACAAAAGATATTTATATACCAGCGCTATTATTTTTTCACTACACAGAAAGTTTAATTTTTCACTACAAAGCTTAAGAATTTAAATATTTTTATGCAAAAAAAAAAAAAAAAAAAAAACATCATCATCCCATTTTTGTAAAAGGAAAGTGCAGTTGTAACTGCTTGATAATTGTAATTTGTTGCTACTGAAGAATTAGCATATTGTCCTTTCATTTTTTAACTGTTTGTCACTGGCTACCATTTGCTCCTAATTCTCTCTGGAATTTGCAGCATCACCATACTAGTTAGATAGATAATCAAAGCTGAGGCATCAAATTCCATCACTTTGTCAGATAGAAATTCGATTAAATTTTATCTCTATGTATTTTGTAGAAATTTTTAGAAGTTTATTGCTACATAGAGTTAAAAATTAAAATTTCAAACCATTTTCTTGAATACTTACTAGTTGACGGACCTTCGAAGGTTATGGGTTACTCTAAACGAATGTATTGGTTAATTCATAAAATGAATTTCAAAAGAATTTTTCAAAGAATTCCGTACCACGCATTATTTAAAAGTTGCTCAATTATGTTATATTCATTATCCAGCTAATTTTATTAATTCATTTAGCTTCGTAAGCATTTCGATTACGTTATTTGGTATACTCTATACATTTCATACTTATAAGACCAAATATTAATAGTACTTCATGAGCAATTCCTCCGTGATGACAAAAATATTATTTAATACGAATAAAGTGTATCATTTTCTTTGTTTCGATTACTTACTATTATGAAATATAATTCACTCTCTAATTTTCAAAAAGGAGAAGATACATTTTTCCTAAAAATATCAAATTATTACTTTACACCATTAAAAAAATTAAGACAAGTTTATAGAACTTACCGCTGTTGTTGCCTTCACCAATCGAAATCGATAACTAATGCTTGGTTTAGCCATATGTTGCTTCTCTTGAACGAAAGGCTGCATTTGATAACGTGTACAGATGCCAAGGTGATTCAAACCGTTAAAGATAATCCAAATTAGATACAGTCTTTGTAATGTCTTATAATATTAAATAATTATTCAACAAGTCTATTTGTGTACGGGAAATGTAGATTTGAAAACTTTTTTTTTATCTGTGCATTATTATAAATAACAATTTATGAAAAGAACATAAAATGCTTTCAGGTGTAATTTCATATCTAATTTCATGTGTCTTAGATCCTAATACACTAGTAATTATGTATATGTAATACACTAAGTGTAGTTTTACAGAATTGTATTGAATATGGATTTTCTGTAATCTAACGAACATCTTAACGAGTTCATATTTAATGCAAAGGTACCATTTCGAATCCAAAAAATCCCTTTCGTGTCCCCAACATTACAACGAACAATAAAATAATGATTACATTTTTTTTTTTTTAATTCCATTTACAACCATTAATATTTCTACTTTTATTGTTAAAATAAGTTGAGAAAATTAAAATTCAATTGTGTGCATTTCATTTATTCCTCCTCAGTATAATTAATTCATAGCGCCTGAATGCAGTATTATTATTTAATGCAGTTTGTATCTTCATGTGTGACAACACTGGATATAATGCTATGTGTAATTTATTTATTTGCGTTGGCAACACTTGTTAGAGTAGTTAAATTAAATGAAAAGTTGAAAAGATATTTTGTCCATTGCTTTTTTTTATCATTTAGTTTTGTAATACAGAACACTTACGGAAGGATACAATAGCACCTTAACAAAGTAATTAACATGTTTAACTCAGATAAACAAAAAATAGATTTTTACCAAAGAATATATTTTCATATTATTTTAGCCAACTCTATTTTTTTTTTTTTTTGTCTGCACTCACATATCAAGATTTGCTTTTCGAATCGTAAATTTCATTTAATTGCATTCAATTTACCCATATTTATCAATTTAAATGTAATTTATTAATATTTCATTCAATTTTGACTATTTAATTGTTAAATAGTACTCTACCTTAATAAATTCTTTATTAGAAGCATTGTTTGTGTTTTTATAAAAGAAACAATAAATGCCGCCTGCCATTTATCAAACATTTGCAAGTCGCTTTTTTTGGAGTATTGCCTGACATCGAAGATTTATATTTGAAACATACCACTTACTCACTAGTAAGAGTATTTAATAATTTAATTAATTTTTACACAGATTTATTTTTCTAAAAATTTTCAAAATAAAGTCTTACATCATTAAAAATATGCAAACTATGGCGAATTTTAATATCAATAACTATGAGCGTCGTAACCGAAGCTGCGATGAGATGTGGTTTCTCCCCCCCCCTCCAACAGTACTTTGGAGAAATGTACAAACTGACAAAGCAACGGGCAGTGATGTGATGTGATTGTTTATTAATGTCGCAATTAGAAGCAACCCGAGGGCTATTGGCAAGAGACATCGTAATTTTCAACCTCAGTTAAGTGACGAGGATAACACCTGAGCTGATCCCTCCCTCTCCAAACTTCTACACCCCGCCAATGTAAGGATTTGGGACCTAGATAGATTTAACGTGCATCAGCTCTACTACATGGTGTATCTTTAGTGGTATCAGGCTCGAACCTACTACTTGACGAAACACTGGCCGTACGTCAAGGTACTGGTTTTAAAATTATTACGCCTAACAACAATGAATTAAACAATTTTATTTAGAAAAAATTAATGAACACATTGACGATTTCTAAACAAAATAAGCAATTAAGTATAATTTACCTATTGAGATCTTAAAGAATATAAGCTATATATTAATGAAGAATTGGAAAATACTTGAACTTTAAGATAAATGGTAACACTAAGATCAGAGATTTTAAAAGTTCTATTAAAAATTACAAGATGAATTCATTATTTGTTACATTGATAAGGCACCAGGAAATTATGCAATTATTTGTAAGAAACTTTATGTTGATTTGACGTATAAGCATTTAATTAATAATAATGCCTTTATTAATGTTAATAATATAAATAGAGAAATAACTAATAGAACTAAAGCTTTATATAAAAAAAAAATAGGAGGTTATACTTTGAATTTCATAAAAATTTCCTCACTTATTTATATTTTTAACTCTTAAATTTCACGAAGTTCCTATTAAATTTAGAACTGTGATTAGTGGATCAAACACTTTACCAACTATGGCTAGAAAAATGTTACAAAAGATATTGCAAAATACTATTGACAGTTTTGATAAGACTACTATTATTAAAAGCAGTAATGAAATTATTAACTATATAAAAGATAAAAATTTTCTCCATTTATGGTTATGAATTTAAAGATTTGTTTAATTCTATAGATTTAGATGATTTAATTATGGTTATTTTGGCTAATTATAAAAAATTAAAAATTACAATAGATCTATATCTTATTAATCTTTTTTCTTAAAATTATATTAGTTATAATGGTAAAAATATAAACAAATTAAATTATACCTCAAGGGAGTCCAGTTAGTAATAGTTTAGCTAATATTTATCTACATTTTTGAATATAAATTTAGAGATAACAATAAATTCAAATTATTAATATATATTGATGATCTTATTGTTTTTCAAATTAATTTTAATACAGATATTATTCCTGATTTATCCTTTTATCCCTCATATTTAAATCTGATTAAAATTCTCATGAAACAGATTTCTTTTATGTTAGTTTAAAAATTGTTAATTATTATTAGTAATATTTATGACAAGAGAAATTATTACTGTTTCCATATTAATAAAGTGTCTTCTTTTGATAATAATTTAAGTTTAAATATTTTTTGAAATATATTATATAATTATTTGGCTGAGAAATATCACATTAATTAGTTTACCTAGCAATTTTCAAAATAACTTAAACATCTTTTATATTATCTGTGCAATGACTGATTATTCTCTATGTTAATTTTTTTAAAAAGAAACTTAAAACATAAAAATTATAGATGTGACTGTATATATATATATATATATATATATATATATATATATAATATTAATTATTGATATTATTATTATTGTGTGTGTGTGTTATGTGTGTGTATTCTTCCATTTTTATCTGCTTTTATTTATTTTTTATTCTCCATCTTTCTCTTTTGTTCTCTTATTATATCTTCAATTTTTTTTATAACAAGTTTTTATACGATTTTTGGAACAAATAGGTTTTTTCAATCTCGATGGTTACATATTTTTAATTTTGTTTTCGATCTATTTTTCATTTTTTGAAAAATGTTATTTATTAGTTAATATTTGGTTTTTTTTTTAAATTATTACGTTTTTCATTAACTTTTCTACAATTTTTTGACAAGAAATTTTAAGCAAATAATGTTTTTAAAATCAATCAATTTACCGGTATGGTTTCATTTAAATCAGTCAAATAATTTTTACTTTTGCGGTGAATTCTTTCATGGAATAGAATAGGTACTCCCTCTTCTCTTTATAAGTATTAGTATGAAATTTGTATAGTGTTTTATATGTTTTTAAAAGTTTGTAAATAGTTATGCTTTTTTTATTTTTTGCAATTTGTAAATTTTTTTATAGGATTAGATAATTAATTTACTAATGCAATTGTTTTTATAGTCTTTAAAAAGTTTCAACATTTTTTTTTTTTCTCATGCCGTGTCATTGGTAAATATTTTACATTATATTTTGTTTTGAAATGCTCACTTTTTAAAATTAATTTTTGTTTTAATTTATATATCTCTTTTATTTAGATTTTTATTGGTTTTACAATATTTTAGTTGATCAGTTATGTGAAATTTGGTTGTTTGCAGTGAACTTTAAGATAATTACTACATTTCTTTTTTCTGTGCCTGATTTTCTGAATTCGTTGATTTTCGATTTGTTATTTTTTTTTTTACTATGTAATTCACTGAAGATTGGTGATCAGTAATTACTGGTATAAACACGCATTAATACATTCCAAAGTATGAAAGTATTAACTACGTTGTTTCATTTACTCTAAAGTTTGATTTTGCATTACTTTCCGTTCCTTTAAATTGTTTGGTTCTTTAATAGTTTGCATTAATTTTTTGATTATTAAGTTTTAAATTTTAGATTATTTAATTATTTAAGTAAGTTTTTCTCTGATTTGCATAAATATTAATTTTTTTAAAAAATTATTTCCTTAAATATTTAGTTTTTGATCATAATGGGGGGCCTTTGATATATATATGGGGTGTTCAAAAAGTACTTGTGTTAGGAATTGAGTATTAAGATTGAGGTAGTTTACTGTAACATTATTAATTAATTGTTTTCTCTTTAACTAAGTTCACGATTTTGAAGCCCTTTGCATACCAAAAAATTGTCGTCGTAAAACTTCCTGTCAACGAGACTATTTTCGCCTTTTCTGGTGCAAAATCACTGGAAGTAACTCAGATGATCGGTTTCCAGTATATATCGATGAATCCAAGTCTCATCGACCGCGACAACTCTACACAAAATGACGACGATTAAAACCAAAACTAACATATGTATCAGCGTCATGTTTATTTTGGCGACCATTAACATATGACAACATATAATGGTAACATCAGTTTGTTTAAGCAATGCTACCTTTTGACAAAAATAAAAACTTTTTGAAATATCCTCACGTATAATATATCAAGATACCGGGTTTTCTGTACCATCATTTTTGATTATATCTGCCCTTGAGCTTAGCCAGTATATTGCTGCATCTTCCTCTTCTTCTTCATCATCAAAAAATTAGTCACTCAAGAATCACTTCAAGTATTGGAATAAATGAAAGTTACTTAGCTTCAGGTCAGAAATATACGGCGCGCTCATAGATTATTCATTTGTTCCTAATCTTCTGACTTCTGTCTTCATCGTTCACGTTCGTTCTGCTTAAATTGAACAAACGAACACAATTTCCTACCATTCACTCATAACTGTATTTCAGTACACCTCACAGATTTGGCTAATAATTTTGTATATATAGAAATACTTTATTGGATATATATATATATATATATATATATATATATATATATATATATATATGACAGATTTTAAAGTTTTAATTACTACTAAAAATAACTGAGATATGTGGATCAAATTTAATCTGCATATTAATTGATCCTTATTACATAACTGTTGTAAATTACATCCACTAATGCTGATCAGTTTGACTTCAGGAAGCCATAGATTAAAGTATTCAACAGTATGAAAAAAATAGAATTCGAAATCTGCCGAGTTTTACAATTATGGCCTTCGAAAGGTCAAGAAACACCGGGGGAAATGTATAACTCTGGATGGTGACAATGTAAAGAAAAATAATAAATAAAAATTCAGTTTCTATCCTGGTTATTTTTAGAAATAATTAAAACTGTGTGACATCCCGGGATAATAATTAAAACTTCACGACACTTTGGGCTACTTCAATCTACTGCTTCCTGAAATCAAAAAAATCTACAATAACAGCTATGATTTACAGCATTAAGTACATAAAGATCAATTAACATGTAGAATAAATTGTATCCAAATATCTCAGTTATTTCTTAGTAAGAATTGAAACTTTATGATATCTCCTCGTATTTCTAATAAAGTGTAATACAATTTCATCAAAGATTTTATTGTAAAAGTTTTAAGTTAACTAACACATCTATCAATAACTACCGAGACTAACCCAGAGATGGCGCTCGTAGTAAACCAGTAACCAGGTCTTTCTAGAGTACTAACCTTTGCATGAAACGTGTCAAAATTTTAAGTCGATCGGACCAGGAAAAAGGTTTTTTGAAGTGAAGTGAAAAAGGGTTTTTCCAAGTGGGTGCCGCGATTGCTTTCGATGAAACAAAAACAGCAACGAGTCGATGATTCAGAAAGCTGTTTATCGCTATTTACTCGCAACAAAAAAGATTTCTTGCGGGAAAAAAAAAAAAAAAAAAATTGGGAGAAAAAAAAAGAAAAAAAAAGATTTGGAAAAGCGTTGGAACGATTGTATCACCCTAAAAGGTGATTAACAAAAGGTGTTATGTTGATGAATAAAAAAAAAATTTGCAAAAAAAATGTTGTTTTCTATGTTAGACTCGGGAGTTATTGATCGATGTGTTATAAGTAAAAGAATTCCAAATAATACAGTAAATTGAACCACTTTTCATGCCAAATTAAAACCTTGTATGCTAGAGAAGAATTTCCTTGTAAAAAGTTATTAAAGTTTGCTCTTTAAACACGAAATGTATTTTATATCAAAATACAATGTAAACCTTTTTATTTTCATTTGTTTTCTTTTCTTGGTTGTATTACTGTCCAAAAACAACTATCCGTACATTATACGAATACAATATATGAATTAAATTTAATCAGACTAGGATTTAGCATTTCGGTCTTATGAAAACATTATCAGAGATCTATAAAAATGTATAAAAACGATCTTGGAAAGTCATTGAAATTAGATATTATATTAAACTGAAAATTAACAGTTGGTCCTCGAGAATGTTTTGTGGCTTACTTTCATTTTTTTTCCTTTTAATCAGTATGCCTGAAAATTTCAGTGATTTAAGATCCTCGTTGAGGATAAGCGGACGAAAATTAAACATGGACGAAAATTCTATCAATGTGCTGAAATGGACAGGTTCACTGAGATCAAATTGCTGAAATTAAATTCCAATAAGAGTCTACCCTCTGCTTCTGAATTTTAATTTCTTACAAAAAGTTTTCCCAAGAACATTTTAAGTAAATTCTATACTGATAGTGTTTTATATTAAGCGCATTTTAACGAACTCAACTCAAAAATTAATTTGTAAAAAAATCCTTTTTCTCCCAGAAGTTAATTTTAAAGGCTTTACAAAATATTCAAATAGTTCAAAAGATTATAGATAAAAGTCTAATATATTGACAAACGCATATGATAATGTGTCTGTGTATTTCAACAGATGTTTAGTTAAAAATGATCTCACATCCTGATCAGATAAAGATAACCTCACGATCTGTGTTTATCAGTTGGGTTTTGACGCGTTATTGGACACAATTCTAAAGTCATGTTGATAGAAACTATTTAAAAAGTAGAACTGCCTCGGAGGACGGAGTTTGAAAGTCGTCTTTTCAAACTCTTATTTAATGTCATTTCCCTCTCACTCCTACCAGATTCCTTTTGATGTTTGATTTGGTTTAATTAACGTTGCTCTAATGCAGTGTTCCCAACTGGGAGTACACGAGAAGCCGTTAGAAGATACGCGAACAGAGAATGGTAATGGAGGTAATGCAGCTAAGAAAGGAGCAAAGTAATATGAAAATATTAGAATAAATTTTAAAAGTAGATAGAGGTACATATTAAGATTGTCAATTGTAATATTGACCTCCTTTTCAATTAGATCTTCGATGAAAGAGGAGTTGCGTCTGCTGGGAGGATCGGCTTATCCTTCTCCCGATCGTGCTGCACAACAGGGGCAGGAGAATGCATCCACTGGAAATATCTGACTTCCCTCCTCTCGCCCTGCCCAACTTCAGCTCAAGATTAGCGTTAGCGCTTTTTTTTTTTTTTTTTTTTTTTTTTTTTTTTTAACTCGCGTCTGACTTTTTCTCGGTGTTTTAGACTTTTTATTATTGACACATGCCGTGCTGAGCATTAGAATAGAAAATTAATTTTTTCATGTTGTGTTATCTTCTACTTTTGTTATGGGTATTAGTACTGAGAGTGTGAGTATTATTCCTACAATCCTATACATCACCCAATTTTTCAACAACTACCTACTATTCGTGTGATTTATGCTATGAAGCAGTGGTTAAAACCTGGACCTGTGCGGAAGTTGACTAAAGAATGAAATGAAGTACCATCGACTGACTCTGATTTGACCATGAACTAATATCATACCCAGTGAGTAAACAAAGAGCGGTTTCTTCTTCTTTGTGAAAATAATAAGTAAGAAAAGAAAGTATTTGGACAGCTGTATTAAATGCAGGTTTTTATGTATGGGAGAAGAGGACTGCCTTAAGCCCCGTATTGCGAGTGGAGAACTATTAAGTAACGGTTAAATGAGCCTTTTGCTACACTGCACTTAACTACTTACCAAACATCCTGAGCAAAATATGAAGATACCACGTTTTTTTGATCGTTGCTACTTAAGAATTCCTTAAGCGTGAAAACATATTTTTAATTGGCCAAAATTGATTCTTTCAAAGCTACTGAGGCTTCCTATTACATTAGCTATCATAACTGCTAGGCAGAGTAAAAACAACACTATTGGTAAAATTTTAATTTCAAGCTGCATTAAAGATACTGTCAAATGTCTGCTAAGAAAGGAAAGTGTTGATGAAATGAGTTAATACCTCTGTCAAATAACACTGTATCTCGATGACTACAGAATACATCAAATGATGCCGAGAGCAAAGTCAAAGATTTTTTCTATCCAAGTCGACAAAAGTACCAATGTTGCTCAATATTCTGGACTACTGATAATTTCTAAGTATTTGAAAGACTTAGAATTCGAAAAAAATCCCCTTATTTTTCTCTCATTTCACTCACTAGTAAAGATATATTTGAAGCAACCGATCATCATTTCGCTGAAAAAGGAATTCAATGATTGAAATGCGTTGGGTTTACCATAAATGAAGAATATTCCATGGAAAGTTTTGACTCAGGTTTTCGTGCACCAAGGCAGATGTAACCACCAAAATAATATGGACTCACTGTTGTATTCACAGACACAGTCTTGCATCAAAACCTTTGCCTCCAGATTTGTGAAACATTCTTGATGAAGCGGTCATAGTTGTCATATTTATCAAGGTGAATCCAGGTTACTTAAATTACTATGCTAAATTAGGGACAACCTTCACAAAACATTTTGTATTTGTACAACAAAGTTAGGTGATTGCCCTGGGGTAAAGTCCTGACGCGGTTCTATTTTTTTAAAAAAAATTCATTTGGGTTGAAGTGCATTAATAATTCGATATAAAAACCAACGTTTTTAAAAACAACGTTTTTATATGGTGGCAAAGTTTATTAAAGAAAATTATTGAAATATTAGTTAAAACTGTTGGTTATTTTTAACTTTAAAATTTACTTAAAAAAGAGACATTTGTGAGCGTATTAAAAAATTCATAATACTCATAAAATCAAAACATGCATTTGAAAGTTTGTAAGCCATTCTATTAAAAAAAAAATGGAAACCAGAATTCAGAAAAAATTATTGTGATAAAACATGGTGCCAAATATTGGAAACTTTCTTTCTTGCGAATGATTATTGACTAAAAGTCAGCAACCCTTACTATCTCGGAGATAGTAAAGGGGAGATAGTATCTCCCCTTTGTGAGTACAATAGTTTTACGAGGCCTCATGCGGTGTGGGAGTGCCCGGTGTTCCCAGAGGGGGAAAGAAGTTTTTTCCTCAACCCTAAAAGCGCCTAGAGGAAAGAATATTTTGACTTATTAAAATTATTGAAATATTAGTTAAAACTTGTCGCAAACGTCTAAATATTGCATTGTTAGGCGAGTAAGAACGATTCCCGAAATTTCAAAGCTCTAGCTTGATGGGAAGTTGGTTAAATTAACGATCGAAAATTTGATGACACACACACACACTCACACACTCACACACACACACCAAGTGAAATTCAGAAAAACGTTGTAAATAATTCGATATAAAAACCAACGTTTTTAAAAACAACGTTTTTATATAGTGGCAAAGTTTATTAGAGAAAATTATTGAAATATTAGTTAAAACTGTTAGTTATTTTTAACTTTAAAATTCACTTAAAAAGAGACATTTGTGACAGTATTAAAAAATTCATAATACTCATAAAATCAAAACATGCATTTGAAAGTTTGTAAGTCATTCTATTAAAAAAAAATGGGAACCAGAATTCAGAAAAAATTATTGTGATAAGACATGACGCCAAATATTGGAAACTTTCTTTCTTGCGAATGATTACTGACTAAAAGTCAGCAACCCTTACTATCTCGGAGATTGTAAAGGGGAGATAGTATCTCCCCTTTGCGAGTACAAAAGGTTTACGATAACCTCATGCGGTGTGGGGAGTGCCCGGTGCTCTCAGAGGGGGAAAGAAATTTTCCCCTAAACCTAAAAGCGCCTAGAGGAAAGAATATTTTGACTTATTAAAATTATTGAAATATTAGTTAAAACTTGTCGCAAACGTGTAAATATTGCATTGTTAGGCGAATACGAACGATTCCCAAAATTTCAAAGCTCTAGCTTGATGGGAAGTTGGTTAAATTAACGATCGAAAATTTGATGACACACACACTCACACACACACACACACACACACACCCAGAGAAATTCAGAAAAACGTTGTAAAAAATGGCAGCCTGGAGTGTTTGAAGCGCAAGATGATTTTCTTATCACAAACCGAGCTAAATTTTACAGTCGGTGATAAGATAATTGGGCACTCGGAAGGATTAAAATCCTCGCTTGATAAATATTTTTCAGAGAATAAAATGGATGACAGGTGAGAATATCTAATCTTTTCAAAGAAGAGTATTTTGAACCGGTTTGATTGTCGATACCTGAAAAATAGTAATTGGTGTAGCTCACAATAGATACCATTTTGAAGAACCTTTTCAATGGTGCAATGATGCACTTAGTCAGTTTCGAGTGACGAATATAGTGAGTTTTCTATAAACGCCATAATATATTTATTGCTGTTTGAAAGAACCGAACTTATTGAACGGATGTTTTTTTTTTTTTTTTTTTCCCCGCATACAACATAAAAAAAAATATAGCAACACATTCCCCGCAGCTCCGTATTTGAGACTGTATTTATTTACTTTTTGGCCTATTTTTTGAAAATTTTGTGATTCAATGCAGTCCCAAATATCCCCTTAATTTTTTTTCTAATCTTTGTGTTCATTTATTTGCTTACCATTAAAATAAAAAAAAAAAACTATATAATGAAAAATCACATCATTAAATTTAATTGAGCATAATCCATATTCTTAGAAGTTTTTGAAATTCGTAAGGGGTGAAACAGTTTGTATGTTCTGTATGTTGGGGGGAGAAGGTTAAAGGACTCGGTATAGGCGGACTGAAAAAGGTAAGGAACCGCTGCTCTAAAGTTATATAAAGATTTACGATCTGGAATGACAGTCATGCGATTAGGGTAACATATAATCTATTTTGTCTCGCATTCCTCATAAATTAGAAGCTCCCATTTGTTACTATTTTCAACCCATAATCATTGGTATAAAGGATACAATAAAATCGGGACGAATTTTGAAATATTAATTTTTCGGCTTAGAATTTTATATAATCAACTTTATAATAATAAAAAAAAGACAAAATAATTTCAAAACATAAAGGTAAGTTAAAAATGTATATTTTTTTAAAGAGTGTTTTTTATTTGTTTCAAATATATTTGATTTTTTTTTTCTTCATTGCATTGGAATGATGCAAGTTATTTAAAGTGTTTTCTCTATAGATTTAAGAAATAAAATTCTTTCACACACAATTCGTTTCCAAAAATTAAGACACATTTATAACTGACAATTTAAGATCCCGTTAATCTATATAATGATTAAGAGGAAAGGATATAAAAACTGAGAAAAAACAATCAGTCCAACTGCTGAAAGGAAAACACTGTGTTCTAAAATGTAGTATTCATAACAACCGATTACTGCCTTTTTATAGTTTCTGCTGTATTTGAATTGATGAGAAAACTATCTTTTTTAATTCTAAAACCTAGTAATAGGTGTGTGTGTGTGTGT
>BMAW01000149.1:10373-22089 GCA_019974015.1 Nephila pilipes | reverse complement strand
ATACAAAAGCTGTTGAGGAAATACAAATTCCAAATTGCAACCGGCTACCGAGGTATTGAAATTGATGATGTTTCAAGAATCTAAAATGTTTGTAATTTTTTAATTCACTTAATGCCAGAAATATGCTCTGATATATTGAATTATTTCAAATCATTTCTCTTATGCGTAATTTTCCTATGACGTCGACATACGTCGTTTTTTGATCCTAATTTAAATTCTAAATAAAGTTAATAAAATAAATGTAGTTTAATAAAGTTTGTTATTCTTCTTTCGATACAGTGTTTTTTTTTTTTTTTTTTTTTTTTCCTTTTTTTCAAACCCCCTTTTTTAAAAAAAAAAAAAAAAAAAAAAAAAAAAAAACGTTTGTGACGATTTGAAAGCTTGATATGCACAGTTTCCTGAGAAAATATATACTTCTTTAAAGATTTCTATTTTAATAACACTATCTGAATTATAAATCATTTTTATTATCTGGCAATATTCGTTTAGCAGGAAATCTGTTTTTAACTTTGAAGTAATTGAGATTTTAATTCTATAGGCTCTTAGTGGCTTAAAAACATCACATTTAACTCACAAATTACTTAATTAGAGAACATATCTTTAAACTGTTTTTTACTTCTAAGTTTATCAAGTGTTTCTCGTACATTCTGACTTTAAGCCGAAAAGGAATTCCAGCTGCTAAACAAATGTTGAGACAAAGACTCGATAATAGCTTTTGTTAAGAACCATTAAAAACTTTTAGTATAAGTAATGAAACTGTTCCAACAAGTTTATAAGAAATATATACAATGTGAATTAAATTCTTTTAAAGGAAATTTCTTCAAAGTGTAAATTTTGGTCTATCTTAGACGTTTCGCTTTTATTAAAATAATATTTATAATTTAGCTGAGAGACAGCGATAACAAATTATACAGTCAGGGAGTTTCTAATTGTCTTTAAACACGAGATGTTAATCTAGAGCTTTCAACACGAGTTATCAGATTAGAAAAACATTTGTTCTACGTTCTCCATACACACACAAAGAGGTTTGGATGAAAATTATAGTGCTATAAAAATGACAATGTAAAAGGAATTCGAATTTTTAATGCATAATATCTTAGACATACTATTCAAATTGCATTCCTTGTATTTTGCGTCGTACTTCTCGTGTAATGTCTTTTATCAAATAAGCTACAATTAGCTGAGGCACACATTTTAAAACGATCAGAAAGATTACTCATCGGTTTGATTCGTTTATTTTTTTATTTATTTTTACAATCAGATTGTTGTACATACTTTAGACGATTTTGTTATATTATCTTAAATTAACTTATAACTCATTAACTTCATAAACTCAGCGAATTTTTTCTTAACTCTTAATCTGTAATTGTATTGCTTTCACTCAGTACTCAGTAAGAAAATATTTTTACATTAACAAGTCAGTGAGAGATTAATTTATGTATTGTTTTGCAAATTCTTATACTGAATCTAACTAAGTTCTGAAAAGCAAATTGTTTCCTCATAATAAAAGTCCAGCTAAATTTTGCTTTATAAAGCTAAAACATTTTCATTTTTAATTTTTCTGAACAATGGTGAATAAATCAACTACCACATAATTCAATGAAAGAAAATTGGACTGATCAAATAATAAAATTGTAATTTCTATGTAAAACAAACCTTAGTAAGCGTTAGAATCCTTTTCGCCTTCTATAATATACATTACTATATTTAGAGATTTAATATCTGCCTAACGTTTTAATTTTTTTAACAGTATTTAAGATATTCGTACAAATAAGTTAAGATATATCAATGCATTCAGAACTTTATTATATAGTGAAGCTCTAAACTGTGTAAAAAATTTGCTTTTCAAAAAGTTCAGTATTATAATTCAATTCAGATTTTCTCTTTTTTCCCTCTTATTTCACAGAATTAAAACTTATTTTTATGAACATATTTTCAATAACAAAAACTTGCCAAAAAAGTAAACTGAATTACATAAAATAAATATTTATAAACACACGCAAAATACTCTTGAACTGGAGAGATAGTTTGAATGCGTCATACAATCTCTCAGATGAAACAAATGCTGGTGCCATCTGTTGCACAATGTCCGAAATACGAGTGCATCAATAATTAAAAAAAATTATTATTAAATATTAAAAAATTGATTAACGACGCAAAAATGAACTTTTCCTTAGCTGTCCTATATAAAGAAGTATATGTTTATTTTTAAGCACTTCTGCTCGAATCATTCAATTTTTTTCCGTAAAAAAAAGGGTTCGAATATTTCGTCTCCTACACCATAGCAGAGAAAATTAATTATCTATTTACATAAAAACGAAAATTTGCACACCTATTTTACATTTCGAAATTCAAAGAACGCTATCCAATAAATACATAATGTAGAATAATATTGGATCATTATGTATTGGAGTTATATGCAAAGGAATTTATAGTAAAATTACAAAGTTTCTTTTACCTAAAAATGGACGAAATTTGGACCCCATTTCTTCGCATTTGCTAAAGACGTTTCCTAAGTCATCTGTACACAATTAAATGGAAGCGCATTATTAAAAAAAATTAGGCAATACGTGTTTATATAGCTTTGGTAAACAATCACATGATATATGTGACTATGATGATGTTTTGCAGTTCGGAAGACGTAAATAATTTCAACTGCCAATATTTCCTCTTCTAGTTTTGAATGCCGCTTCACAAGAAAATGAATCCCTTTTTCTTAACTGGCTGTGTGTTGTATTCTAATTTATATTTATTGGATGGAATATGCTTTTTTTAAATCATATTTCCCTTTACATGCCACAGACACTGCAATATTATAAGAGTTGCAAATAGCTTCATAATCTATTGTGCCTTTTTAAACAAAGAGTATTTGTTCTCCAACTCAGCTGAATATTTAAATTTGTGTCTAACCATTCCTAAAATAAAAGGTTTATAAAATTTATACATATTTACATTTTTTTTTTCTTATACCGAACAGGAGAACACATAAATAACTGTTTCCTTACTTATTGTAAAAATTATACTGCACTATTTTGAAAGGAAAAAAAAACTAGTTCCAAAAAGAACATTTTTTTTTCAAGTTTAAGTTATATGTAAACATTTTTACACGTGTACTTAATCTTGTTTTTGTTTGCCATTCATACTTTATACGCACACTTAAATTCGGATGATCAACGGATTCTTATATCGACGTATAGATGTCGATAGGCCTAATTTGAAAATGTGTTGTTAATTAGATACTTCATTTACAATGCCGATATAAAAACAGTATTTGTAATATTTATCTCAGGGATGCTTTTGTTCATAAAGAGTTTATGTGTTTTTTTGCTGCTGTTGTGTGGAAAAGCGAAAAAGCGCCATTACGTATTTTTTTTAGTACCCAAATGAATACACGTGCTCTTTAAAAATACGGTTGGTAACTCTAAGGTCATTTCCACGAAAGCATCTTTATAATAATACAATTTCTTGAGTGCTATTTCGATAAATCTTTCAAATTGAGTTGATCAGTTTATTTCTTTTTCTGCGAGTTGCCTAAAGGAAATTATGTTTGAGATGATAAATTTTTGAAGTGAAACTTCCTCCTACTCGTATCCTAGCCATTCGACTCGATTTATTTATTAAATTCCTACGATTTCGTCCATACTCAGTTAGAATTTTCCAAACCAAAGCTTCGTTATGTTTCGAGTTGGTTGTACGATATCTCTTCTAATTTTCTTAAGAATCCTTTTTATGTATTTTTTAATCGAATTCAAAACTCTATCTTAACTTTTCCCCAAAACCAACATTTTCATTTCAAATTCAGATAAACACATATAGATGGCGACAGGAAACGTTTTTGCTCTCAAAGCGATAATCTACTTAAGTGACGAGCTCCTCTCTTTTAATTTCAATTATGTTTTTTTTATCTAAACTCTTCTTCATTTGGAGAGGAATCTTACGGACGGCGTTTCGTGAGGGACGGGAATCTCCTTTTTCAACTCTTGATGAGCCAGAGGATTATTGAGATCGAGGCGAAATCCCTCTGTGCAGTCTACTCACTGTGTTTAGCTTCGAGCCATGTACATGATAGAAAACTTTATGGAAAAACCTTTAATGTGATTCATTTTTCCAAAGTAGGCTGATGGAAGATTCACTGAACGTGCATTGAATAAATTAGGTTAACTACTAAAAAAGACGTGAAGAAGACTGAATGAAATTTGGGAAAAAAAAAGAGATTATGTTGAGAGTAGAGGAAGAATAATAAATATGTTGCTGAATCGTGGCGGCCTCTCGTGTTACAAATATTTATAAGGTGACATTTCGAAATTTAAATAATAAATTTTAAAACGAGAGTTAAAACGCCATTTTAAGTTTAAATATTTGAAAAAGTTTTAATGCAGTTTACTTTTTTAAAGTAAAATGTCTCATTTTTAAATTTGAGAATAAATGTTTCTTGTTTATTTTTCTCGTTCATCGCCGCATTCATTGTTTATGGAAGAAAGGAATGCATTTCCTTCAATAAATAATTTCGGATATCATCAATATACATATAACTGTATTAATTTTTTGAGCTAATGTAATTTTATTAATTTATTGTAATACGTTAGATAAGTAATATTATCGAAGATGTACTAGAAAACTATTTTGGATTAAAATTAAAAGAAAAAAGCAAAAAAAAAAACCGAAAAACATCTTTTAATCTTATCTTTTTTAAAATTGAATTGCATTAAATGAAATTGAATTGCGATACGTGATATTTAAATGAGATCACAGAAAGTGGCTCCAAAAATCTTCCAGGAAAATTTTTTAGTTGATTATTATGACGTGTTCGCAGGATAGGAAATTTTCAAATTGACATGAATTGAGTGTGTGATTTTATTTGAATAATACACGAATGTGATTAAGGTTATTGACGGAAAATCCAAAAAATATTGGACTAAGTTTCGAAAATATCTTCATCTCTTTATTTTACTTTTGTGGTAAGAGGGCAGATAATTCGCTATAAGAAAATTAAATAACTTACGAAAGCATTATATCGGCTTCTCTGAACTATTATATTGCTATATTATTTATGTAATAAAAATCTTCTCAAAGCAAAATTAATTCGTGTAATAAGACAAAATTTATAATCTGTTCATTTAGAAAATCTGATATAGTTTACAATCTTTTGCTAAGCAATGGCACATTCCAATCATGCGCGTGCGTGAGTGTGATGTTATCATTATTATATTCAACATTAAAGTTACTTCCTAGTTATGGGGAGTTTGGCCACCAATTTCGCAATATGAATCACACAGAGTGAAGCAGTGAAAATATTTGCTTCCATATCTTTAGGCGACAGGTAACGATTTTAAACCAGACAGGAAGTCATCGATGTTTAAATATCTCAAAATATCCCGGCTTCTTTAGGAAAATCTTTATCTAAATGAAATTTTGAGTTAAGGAATTTCCATTCGAATTTGATGTTGGTCCTGGTAGTATAATAGAGAAAAAGAAATAATCAAAAAACAAGGGCCAAATATATGTTTCCTTTTTGATAGCAAAATGGGTTGGCCGACTGTAGTCACTTTAATAAATGACTTTCTTTGTTTTCACTTCATGAAATAGTTGTACAGTTGGCAAAGCCTTTAATGCAAAAACTTATAAATGTCAATTCATTTTTGAAACTATGCAAAGCTTAACTGTCCCCGAAAATATTATTGGAGCAGTAGCAACTAAACGAGTGGCTGATATGCGTTTGCAAAAGTGTAACCCTAATTTATGCGTTTGCAAAAATTAAGGTGTAACCCTAATTTATGCGTTTGCAAAAGTTAAGGTGTAACCCTAATTTATGCATTCATACTTCAGATAGGAATCTAGTTTGTGATCCAGCATCCCTCAAGATACGAATATCTTGTGATTTACTTTGAACTTCTAAAACTGGTTTTAGAGAGCAGTGCAGTGTTGATCATGAACACCATAAACTCACATTTTTTTTAATCCTCCATCTTAACTGTAATAACGACTGTTGCATAAGTTTGAAAAACGATTCCAACATAAAAACTTTCTGTGCACGAAATCTCTTTTAGCAGTTGCGCTTATAGTCTTGACTAAAAACTGCAGCGCTTTGCACTTGGAGTACTTTGCTGTTTGTTAAATTTCCATTTAATGATTTGACGTTTAATCTCTCGTGCGCAAATGCGTTGAACGTTGGAAATGAAGAAGTAACAGTTTTTCTTCTGAACAAAGTCGTCGTCGCTCTTCTGAATCAACCTTCTCAATTAAAAATTTAATAAACCAAAGTCAATATTTGTAGATTCTTTATCTACTGGTTCCGAAATATCTGCGGATGAATGCAAGCTAGAAACATTCTCTGTTCTGGCTATTTTTGGATTCAAAGAGGTTGATAATTAAGAATTGATGATACTCTTTATTTTAACATAGCATTGGAAAAGTTAGTATAACGCTTTTGATTTTATGTGGCCGGAATGTGTCGAATTGTTGTTGCAGGAGCTTCTCCCAGCGAACTACGTACATAATGGAATATTTGAATGTATTATAAGTTTACCTTATCATTTATTGGAACAATGCTTATAAACTAGTTTTTGAAACATAACCATTTAGAATGTTCATCAGAATATATCGGAATCTTATAATTTGGTATTTTGAAATACATTACGCATTCTTGCAGAATAGCTTGAAATTTACTTAAATAAATCAAAATTCGTAATTCTAGAGGTAAGAATATAATTCAATTGAGATTTTTATTCGTAAAATTTTAACTCCATCAATTTCCTATCTGCGATCTGGAAGCATAGAATCCAGTAGAGGAAAATCATTGAAAAATTCTTCAAGACATTCGAGCATAATATTAGCAATTGGTGATTGACTAAATTTTGGACTCATTAATGTTTGCATTCACGTTAAACTTCTTTTTTAAAACACGCGTGATTGAATAATATTTTTTATTGTTACGCAGTGTTCAAAACTGCTTGAATAAACTAAGATCATGACAGAATAAAATGAGAGAAAAGCTCTAACTTTCTTGAAAGTAGTGGTTTTAATTTCGCTATTTAGAATTGAAAATAATGCATCGGTGGAACTTCAAACTGTTCACGAAATTTATCACGATCTACTACTTTCTATTTCATCGTCCACCCTCTTCTCTCCGAACTAATCATTCTAACTATTCATTGCGCTTTTATTCAAAACAAAAATGCTTATTTACATAAGCATAGACTCCAGAATGAATCAACATCGAAGAAATACATGTCAACTGAAGGGGATTTCAAATAGGAGCCCCGTTGCAACTCTTCCCTATAAATGAAACTAATTTATTAGTCTAAACTGAGAGTTCAAGGTAGGGCCGAAATAACAAATTGAAATAAAAGTTACCTGATTGCCTGGACTGTAATTAAATTATTTCAAAATCGCACGTAATTATCATAACCTAATTTTAAATTCTTAGTTTATTTTTCTTAATCGTATTACAATCATTAATCTATATAATATTCGTTATATTTCACAAGTACTACAGGACTGTTTTCTAATTTCTCAACCTATTCCCATTATTAAAAAGGCTTAATCAATTGGATCCCTATATACAATATTACAAGCCCTTTATACTTAATTGAGCCAACTGCTTGGGTCAAAGGAGAATCTCGATAATGCCAACCAATAATTTACAAAATATATTTATTCGTCACAAGTGTCGCGTAATGTTTAGTACAGACAAACTCTTACGTAATCGTTATTCAACGAACATTTTTAAAAAAGTTTAAGGGAATTTTGAAAAATTCTCTTCCAAGTGCGTACCACTATGAGCCACAGTTTGAGCGTACCTAAGCTTCTGAGTCATTCAATCTTTGATTCATTAAGATTTCCTTTCTACATTTTAATTAAGAGTGGTAGGACACATTAAACAAAAATGAAATAATTTAAAGATATCCATTAATATTAATACAAATATGTCCTAAAATATTTTCTCATTTAAATTGTTGAAATTTGTTCGGGGACGATACACTCTATGTGTTCATTTCTATTAACGGAACGTTTGAAGCATTCTTTATTTAGAATGCTCTCTACAGAAGTACTTCTTACAGAAATCAATAATTAGAGAAGAATAATCTAATATTACTTTAAAGGTTCTGATTTAACAATACTTTATGAAGAAAAATGCTTCAATATGCTCATATGATATTCTGTAATTCGACAATCTAAATATAGTATCACATATTTTCTTATTACAATCATTTCTGTAAAAACAATATAGGTTTTAATAATATTGTATAACACGAGAGTGGTTCAAAATGTACTTGTATTTGGTGACAGATAGTATCATGAAGGTACATTATTGTTATCATTAGGTGCTGCCATCTGTTGCATGGAGCCTCAAAAAATTTGACACTGATTCATAAGTTACTTTTGGTTTAGTAGTCATTTGCTGCCAAATCAAAATTTGATTGATGCTGCGTCGAGTTGTCTCCATCGCTGGGATCTGTATTGAAAATCATGCACCGGAAATCAAGCAGATATCAAAACGTTGGGTTGCTTCCGATGATATTCTCATTAAAAAGCGAAGATAGTCTCATCGGTCGGAAAAGTTATGATAAAAAATTTGTGAGGTGCAAACGCTGTCGTGATCATGAATACTAGTAACTGACACGCAGAGAGATATCTAGTGTCTAACAAAAGACAAAATGTTTTCGATGCTACGTTCACAGACTCTTAGAGTTTCTGAAGACTTATTGCGCGACATTCGTATTTTATTATATTTATTGTGAGTAAAGTAGTTCCATATCTTGTTCATTCACTTAAATTTTTTTACACCGTTTTGAAAGATTAAGGCCATATTTCGGTAAAATGATACATGCGTTACAATATAACTAACTTATTATAGCATTTATATAGTTTTTATTAAAACTGTTTTATGCAGTAGAAACTTCAAAAATAATCTTGTACGAAAATATAATTTAACACAGAATCGTATTCTTATAAACATTTATTTCTTTACGGAATAAGATGAAAGCGAAAGTATTATAGAGAAAAACATATTTAGGAAATCCGTATAGTATGAGAAATAATTTATGACTATAAAACTAAAATTAATTAATTGAAAATCAAATAAAAAAAAATTATGCTTCGACTAGATTCTATCCGAAGGCATGAAGACTACCAAATTTACCATTGCAAGACAAATGACCTCGACCAGGGGGGCGAACCTTTATGTATCAACGTGCCCTTTTATCTAAAGAAATGTTTAATGAGGTCACAGACGAGCCATCAAATAATTTTGACTTGGAAAGTACTTGGAATATCGTTTAAAATCAAGGCAAAATAACATAAGAAAATAGTTCGTAACACAGTTTCTTTCTTTACTCTTAACTTAAAGTTACAAATCTTAAAAAAGAAAGGACTAAATCCAAAAACAATGTATTATAAAAATAATAAATTTTGAAAAAACAGTGAATTAAACACGACATGAGAAATACAGAAAAAATGATGGATGGTTTAGATCTTTCTTAGACTTTGTAATATTACAAAATATATTTTGTAACTTAGTAAAATTACACACTACATATAAGCATATTAATTACTTTATTTTATTGTTTAACTATTACCATATAATCATTCATTTTCTCCGCGAGTTTATTTTGCAAACGGTTTGAAAATTTCCTTTTTTATTGCTTAGTCACGAAATTTCCATGTTTTCAAATTCGCTATTTATTTTCAAATCACGGTATATTTTGTTCAGAAAATCTTAACATTATAAGGAGAAAATTTCTATGCAAATGGAAATTTTCCTTACATAAGTATTAGAAAGCAATTTAAAGCAAGTGGTAAAGAAGTATTTGATTTTTTAAACGCAGAATTTTTGCGATTTATTCAATCATCGAAAATATCATTTGCATATTCAAGACAAAATTTTCACCATAAACAAAGGATGAAAATTATATACTTTGATTATAAGTGAAATATTTAAATTGCATTTACATGACATTTTTAATTCATTTTTTTCTTATTACTTCCTTTTAAAACTCCAAAATACCTGTGAATATATGAAAAATGTTTTTCTGACATTTTCAGAAGCGGGAAATTATTTTGCACATTTTTAAGCAATTCCTTTTATCAAGTATTTTTTTTTAGAGTCAGTATAAATTTAGAGTGTTTTTTCGTACACGATAAATTCAAATATCATTATCTTTTTTTATTTTTTTAATGTTTGAGTCCATGACTTCTGAGCTTCATTGTCATTCTGAGCTTCTTCCTATAGTTGAAGTGAACTTAGTTTCAAAGAAGGTTCAATGTAATTTTTATTTACTAAATCCATAACAGCCTTGTGTTAATAGCCTGAAGCTTTTGTCAAGTGAGGAATCTGAGTATTTGATTTTCCTCTGGAATTGAAAAACTGAATGAGTTTCACTCGTTACTGGAATAATGCGTAATTATTTTAAACATGGATGTTTTGCTACCTTAAAAAATGAATTTAGAATTAACAAGTTGTGACTTACGTAAAACCTTCTGTGTTTCATTGGCCACTTTATATTTCGTAGATCAGCATGTGGTGTTTTGTCAACTCTGTATAATAAAAAGCGAATCTAAATTTTATCAATTGTATTTTTATAAAACAATTAAAAACGGGATCACACTAGTGAAAAGGACGCTTGTTGATTTGTTTCTCATGATTGAAAATTGTAAATCAAGTCCAGAATCTCGATCCGCTTTCCCTGAAATATATTTCATCCTCTTGAAAAGCGCCCATGTACCCTGCGAGAGATTTCGGATGACTCCCATTGGAGCTGACGTCAGCATCACGTGAGCAAGCGCTCTGACTGCCACTTGGGCCACTTGTACGGTCTGATCCAGTTTCTTTATTTAATTCCGTAGCACAAGTAGCAATTTTTGTTAAGTAGAAACGTTTTATTTGATTATCTTTGAATTGTACGAAAATCCGGATAATTGAATATATAAATATCTCTCCTTTTGAACAAAATTTAGACTTGTGATCTTTATTTAGCACTAAAAGATTATTTATATTTTAAGAATCTTTCGGCACAGTTTGATATATAGTAGTGAACAGGAACGAGATATTCTTCAAGGTAAAAAACGAGGAAATAAAAAAAGAAAATGAAGATAGAGAGAAGAAATGCAAAGAAATTGTTGCTGGGATTTCTCATCTTATTAAAAAATCACAATGTATTGGCATCTGCTACTGAGAATTCAAACTTCGCCACAAATGGTAAGAAGAATTGGGAAAAAAAAAATTTATCGCCGTGTGTATTGCTTGCGCACTGTCATGTATGGGATGTTCGCTTTATTATGTTGCTATGATTGTATTATTATTATTCATATTTTGCTTGGGAAAGAATTATACATAGCGTTTTTTTATTTGCAAGGGTTATTTTTATTCGAACTTTATTTTCCGTCATCGAAGAACTATTGAATGAATAAGTTTATAAAGTATACATTACAGCTACCTTCTGATTTTTGTTTGGAATTGAATTTATTTTAAATATAAAAACGCCACATTTAATAAACAGATAACTAATTATTAAAAATTCGCTCATATTGGGGATGTAAAAAATTCACGCATAAGCAGGATTCCTGTAGATTAAGCTATAAAACAACTGAAAACATTGAAAAAGAAGTCAGCAATTAAATTTAATGTGTATAACGTATTTATAAAAATCAAAATAATAAAACCTATATAATATCTGTCAGGAATTTTGTGATCGGTACAAAAAAATATTTTCTTACA
>BMAW01000149.1:0-10363 GCA_019974015.1 Nephila pilipes | reverse complement strand
TTAAAATTAGTATACATCGCTCGTAAGCATTTTTTTAAGATTGTTATTCAAACTATTTTTGAAAAATATGTTTCCCATCCTTCCATTTTTTCTCTGGTGTTCGTCTACTTTTGATGTGGAGAATTGCTTTTGTGTGCTTCAAGTAATAATTTAAATGAAAATCGCAAGCTCAAGAGATGATTTCATGAAAAATCGCTTTTTTTATTTTCTTTGAATGCAATGCACGTTCATTTTTTGTGAAATGCTATTGTTTCTTTGATGAATTATAGAATAAGAATAATAACTATTTACAAAATGAATAAGAATTTATTGTACTTTTGTATAAACTAATTCTTCAAAGCCCTTTCTTTTTATTTTGACGAAAATTTGTTTTTTATAGTAAAAGAAATTAATAGCAAAATTTAGCCAGAAATTTTGTCAATAACTTACAATTATATTAGAGAAATTCGGCATAAAAATATTTTGAAATAAAAGCTTATCACTGGCTGAAGATAGTAAACTTTGAATCAAGATATTTAAAAAAGGAAAATGGAATAAATTTTGAGACTCTTGGATCAAAATAAATGATAAAAAATAAATGAAGTGGGTTGTCGGAGCTAACAGATACGAAATATATTATTCTGGAGTATCTTAATGTGCAAGTTCCTAAATTAAATTTTATAATTGAATGTTACAACTTTAAATTTATTTATCTTAGTTTAAGTTTTTTACTAGCGCGAAGGATATTTCTATAAGTATTATACTTAAACACATAATAATTTGTAGGCATAGTAAGCATAACACACTTTTTAAATTATACTTAAATTTAGTGTCATATATATATAATTTAAAAAAGAAAAAGTAAGAAAATATTTGACTTTTAAAAAAGGTTTTAAAATTTTAAAATATATTACTGTTTAAAAATATTTTTTGAAGTTTTGTTTTACTTTTAAGAGGTTCGCCTAAATATATATATATTTGACTTAGTGAATCAACTTAATGCAGTTCATCACAACTATTTGAGTACAAAATAGTTAGCGCTCAATGAAACATACTCACATTTTGAAAAGAATATTTTATTACGTTCATGAGCTCATAATATAAAATTGATAACCGTAATTTAATTATTTTACATGTTTTAGAAAATTAATTCCTTTGTAAAGCATGTGTAAGAAGATCAAGGTAATAATCTTTAATTTCAGTGATATATAGCGAGTCGAAAATGGCGTACGTTTTCATTAGTTGAAATTATTCTAACAACTCTGAGACACTTTAAGAGTTCATTTAACCTTTACAATGCGAAAAGAAATGCAGTCCAATATGCTTTTAATGAGAATCCCCTGCTTCTGAAAAATTAGCAATTTTTCTTGGTATGGGACAGCGAAATGTTTGAGACCTTTTAGTAACACATCCATGAGTTTGCTTAAGAAATAATGAGCTCTGTTTAACCCTAAACTCATCCTAAGGGTTCCAAAGCTTACACAAAAGGCTGCGTAGCGTGGAGAACTTTTACTTAATCGTATTTGCCAATATCTCTTTGCTAAATCACAGTTTGGTAATAAATTCCTCTGCCAAAAACTTTTCCACGTGTTTCTCTATATTTAGGAAGGGAAAGTATTCATCTCTAATGACTTCATTTGATTGACGATAATTGACAGAAGGTATGGATGTTTTTGCCGGGTTCCTCAACTAAATTTATGGGCAACATAAAATTGATTAGCAGACTTCAATAATCCCTAGTTTAAGCATCTGTTTTACTTCTTTTTTTAAATTCTCGTTTCGTCTGTGAGCCGTGATATATGCTTTCGATCCAACTGGTTTATCACAATTAGTTCAATTTCATGTTCTTCTTAACCCTCTAAGCGTTTTAATTTTTTTCTGAAAAGCTATTCTTAAATCGGTCCAATTAAGCACAGCTATCAGGCACGGAAAGATTTTTCTTTTCTTTCAAAACATCTTCAAAAAAGCAAGATGCATCTATTCCCTCCCTCTTTTAAGACGTGGGTGGTCCGCTACATCCCCATGGAAAGGACATTTTTATTACGGAGGTGGTGTCTTTGTCTCTTAAAACAGTCTGTATCTGGTCTTCATACCTTTAATACTAAAGAATGAACTTACAATGCTGTAAGGATTTAATCCTGGGACTAAGGATACATTTCTAAAAATTAAAATTGCTTACAAAATTTGCTATGAATACGTTCAGGATTTGTTTGCCAACTTCACTGAACTAAATTGATTGAAGTGTACTGTTTTGAAAGACAAAATAAAATGGGACGCAGTTTCTCTCACTGTCGAACTTGTATTCAATGGATTGAAATATGTAGTTATCGATGGCAATTTTCCGTTCAAACATATATGTTAATAGATATTCAAAAGTTGAAACTGTAAAAAAATGGAAAGATGAAAAATGAAACATGGATTGAAGGTGATCAGAAATATTTTCACATTTTAAATAAGAATATATCCCCCAATAAAAATGTAAATTATTTTGATTGAATGCGCACTATTTTGACCTGGCCTTTAATGTAAGTTTTTCTGAAGTGACTGTCCTATAGGAAACCTTTAGACTTAATTTTAAGGATAAAAATTTACATAAATTAATAATATTAAAATAGCTCTTATGTTATTTCAAATTAAAAATATAACTGATTGAAGAGAACTCAGTTTTTATTTCAGAAATCTAATCATCGTATATAATGATACGCCATTCGTACTTTTTTTGTGAAAAATTTTTGGTTCCTTTATAATTTCATTTATCGCATTCTGGGAGTAAATGCAAAGCGTGACATTTCTGGAAGCACCAGAGACCGACTGCGCTTTAGATAAGCTGATAATGGCCTAAACATTTTTGTAAAACATGCAATTGTGCTGGTGCTTTCTCGGTCTCATATTCAGCTATGAATACATGGTGTTTATTCTCCTCCTGCAAATCGTGATTCAGAATTTTAATTATTTTTGTAAGTTTTTAAAAATTACAGAAAATGATTTTTTTTATTGAAGTAAATAAGTATTTTTTAACTTTTAACTCGCCAATTTTTTTACAAACATTATTTTTTTTACCGTTTATTTGATTGTTATTTAACTGAGACTATGGATCAGGTTGACAGTTCCCAAGTGGGCATAATCTGAGACGTAAACGAGTAACAGTCCTTGGCATAAGATTCGCCAAACAACCGCTGTGAACGAGCAATCACCCTGTTTCTATAGACAGACACCGAACTGAATAACAGAAATGTCCTCTCCTTGGGGTTGATATCCACTACCCGCGGCTTAAAGAGAGAAGCGATGAAAGAATTTAGCCTTTTTAAACAAGTTGTGGAAGAAATGCTGTGTTTTATTAGATCGTTTAAGAAATAGCTTTACACAAAAAAGTAAAAAGCTTGGAAAATTAAAGTCGCATTATAAGCAATATCAGGGCTATTGGTGACAGAGCTCGTAATTTTGAGGCTCGGTCACAGGACGAGGTAGACACCTGAACTGCTACCTTCTTTTCTTAACTTCTAACATCGGTAAGAATTTTCTGTGTTACATATACAATCTTTCAAATTATTTTTAATTAAATCGAAGTTTCAGTAAATAAAAAAAAACCTTTACTACTTTAAAGTTTTTACCAATGTTTGAGGTTACAGCTAATACTTACGAATAAATTCTCTTACGAATTAAATTCTCTTACGAATCTCTTAATTATTCTCTTACGAATAAATCCAAACTGAAACTCTTCTTTTTCCGTGAAAGGGTCATTTATCCATAACCTAAACATTCAAATCCAAGATTATCAATAAAAAGTATTAGAATGGATGACCCTCTCTCATTCGAAAACTTTGAAATAATTCTTCTGAAAGACAATATTTTATTCATATCCGTCTAGTTGGAGATTTATCTTCATTCTTGTGTGACGAAAATCCCTTTGTGCTCTTTACGATCAGGGAACTCATATATTCTGGTTTGGTAAAACCTTTATAATGAACCCATGCTCTTCTCTTTTCGCTCGATTTGAAGTTCTCCAGCGCTATTTGACTTGAAAACTCTGGCATGATTACCTCACGATATTTTGATGTATTACTTTCACATGCTTCTAATTTTTCGCATTCAAAGCATGAGTTTCCGGCTACAAATTACAAGTCCATGTTACGTTTATTTTACGATATATGGAGGGAAGGATGAAACGAAAATATATTAATATCTGCAATTAACAGGAAAAATTGACGTGATCTGAAAAAAAGCTAGTTTGCATTTCATAAGCAGGAGCCATATTAAAACCTAGAATTACATCATCTCGCAAGTTTTCAGACTCTATATACAGAGGATATTCGATACCCAAGCAGATCATAAAGTATGTTACCCTTGAAGAAAATTTGACTTCTGGTGCCCAGGAAAGTATCCATTTGGAAGATTTCATTTAATGAATTGGATGAGACCCTCATACAGGACCTTTTATGATCAATGGCTCTCCCCATGTAATACATGCGTAATTTTTATGATTCTGTGAGCCCCAAATATAACTCGTGTTATTCATTGCATTTTTAATCCGCTATTTCTATTAATCTGAAAAACTATGCCTGTAGAAAATGATTTCTTTTATTTGCAGCTATGTTTTTTCACTACTTGTATTAAAATGAGAAATATTCTAATTTACAGCTTTGCAACTTTGTTAAACTTTATGAAGATTTAAAAATGTTCTAAATTAAATAGTGCTAAAAATTAACTTCTTTTCCTCCGCATTAAAAAATTAAAACAGTTGTCAGAATGCTGAAATTATAATAGAGAATATGCTGATATGACAAACGATAAAGTGTTTATAATTTTTCTAGGCGATTCAGATTGAAAAATTATTTGTTTTAAATAAACATTTTGATTCAAATGGTGCTTATTATTATGAACCATAAATAGTCATTAAACTTTAAAAAATTATAAATTCTTGTCAAATTCAAGATTAGATATAACTTGTGAAGGTAACTTTTATATTGTTACACGTGGTTGATCATTTTTCGAATGCACGACAGGTCCGAGCAAAATTTGCTCGGATAATCTCAAGGAAAACTATTATATTTCTTTTTAATGGGGAAGCAATTAATAAATCAACCTGACAATTTACAAAAGCACCAGTTACGGGACTCATTATTGCTTTAACATTAGTATGCCCTATAGCTCTCTGACATACACAGTTGGTGATGAATATACATTTCAAATAATGTTCTAGAAGTCTGTAGAGGCTCCTTCTCTTGACTATCAGGATCTAGATTTATTGCCAAATTTGGTGACAGACATTTCATTTTGATGACAAATTGCTTAATTACCTTTCAACCTTACCTTTTCAGCATTACACGCAGGCATTTCCTTACACTATCTGTGAAACCGTCTTTCTCTACCGTAAAAATCGTTTTACAAGGAAAACAACAGAGTCCAATATTTTTGCACAACAGTAATATTTTTCCATTGTTAATTAAGGATTTATATACATTTGTTAAAAGTTTAAAAAAAAATTAGTTCCAGGCATTTGAAACTGACAAGTAAAAATTTATGTAAAAAGTGCTATAAAATATTTTTTGTATAACTAAGATTCGAGACCACTATCGTATAAAAATATCAATGCGCAAATTTATAATTCTTCAGTCCTTTTTCCACTTAATTATAATCCCCTGACTTTGTAGAAAAAATTTAATTTAAATTAATTTCTCAAAAATATATATAATACTAAGTCAATTTTCTGGAACGTTGGAACAAAAAAAAGAGAGAGTATGCAAAGGTAAGTTTTTCATAATAATTCAAACACAATACTACACGAATCTATTTCACTTCATGAAACAAATTAATTAGTTTATGTTGTATGTAATTGTAAATTCATATTTAATTCATGAGTTACAAAATTGATTGTACAATCTTTAATTATTCGCCGAACTTACAGTGTTATCTTATTGGAATGAAACCATTTAATAATCATTTATATCCAGTGATACGCAATTTTTACACTCTTAAGAATTAACCTGTCCCAACCACGGTTTCCCCAATTAGACTTTGTAAATTCTTAAGCCCCTACTTTTAAAGAAAATTAAGGAAACTTTAACTAAGCATCATAATTGTAAGTTGTAAGGAAATCTTTACAAGCCTTTCACGGATCATAGCTATCTTTCTATCGATGGATTGTTATACGAATCACTTTCATGTTATCTTAATCCAATCATTTATCAATAGTCTGGAGAGCGTTTGTTGGGACTTGCAATTTTATGAAATGCACTAGAATTTAAGACACATACCCCTTTCTGTGAGTTTTAAAACTACACTTTATTCTTTATTTCCTTAGTTTTCACAAGCTTAGGCACTTTTGTACTTATACAAGTACATTTATGGTGGAAGGTTTAATTTTTTGATATTATACATTTTTTGTTATTGTTAATAAATATATTGAAGAAATATTAAAAGGTAATGTTTTTAGGAGGAAAATAAATACTTGCCAAAAAATGCATAATTTTATATGTGAATTAATTTTTAAATTGAATTTAACTTATCTATGCTGTGATACATGAAAACTATTTTCCTTAACAAGAAGTTCCGAGTACAATTACATCAGGTACATAAGAATTGTTGAAATATACGTTATAAACGATAATTTGCTTATTTCAGGACTGTGCTTATTTTTTTCGCTAAATTAATGATAGCAGAGCCCCCCGTAACCGGCCTATGGAATAGTCGTCCTACTCCCCTCCAATTTTCCTATTGCGACGGATACTCGATAGATTATTTTACCATGTTGAGTTGCTTGCTTCATATTGGAATGTTATAAATGAGGATATCATGATCTACTACCCGCTATGTTGTCATTATGATTCCTTGCTAATGAAACCTCTTAAATACTGGTTCTAATCACACGAGTCGGCCTTCCTCTTATGCCTACATGTCGCCTTCCGACGCTGAAATTAATGGCGTTATTTGACATTTATCTTCATCGAAAGGTTGCTATTTTTACATTATGAACTCATTAACACCTGAGTGCTCTGTGCATCCTGAGAATTTTGTCTTTCATTACTGACCCAAATAACGCTGTCAGTGTCGTGATAGATCACGTTTCAGCCGAGTTTGTCCGTTTCGGGGTTTCTTCTCCGGGATGTAATAAACGTCGCTCTAAAAACGTTAGGGGCAGCATCGTACTTCATAAAATCACTTGTGACTTGACATTGAAATGCAGACACTTCTTCCGAAAGAAGAAAAAGATCTTTGATCTATAAGAGTTTATTTTAAAGATGAGATATTATAATGTTATAAGAGGAATACATTATTATTTTGTTTTGAATTAAGTGATGTATTCTTTTCTTTCTTATTCAATGATGTGTTTTTATTACTTCTCATCTGGTGTACATTTTGTTGGTCATCCTTTACATTCTTGTCACATTTTCAGAAGCATATCGATGTATGAACAGAAGAGAAGATCAGACTATTTAGAAAAATGATACACTTCGTAAATCTGAAACAGAATAAAAATAATGTCATATTAATGGAATCATTGAGCAGACAAAATATGATTTCGATATTTTTCCCTGACTTACTGGATGGATACGATTTCCTTTTTTACTTTGTTAATTTCAGTTCTACCGTAATCTAAGAACCAGTGAGAGCTTATTCGTCTTCGGAATGATGATTTACATTTTGGTGTTTTTCATCACAGGTCCGATACAGAGGAAGCATCAACTTGTTGGGAGATTGGTTGGAAAGTATTGGTGATATAGATTCGTAGGTGGAATCCCCTTGCATTTGTTGTTTCCAAAATAATCCTTCATGTCTTGAAACCCTTCGGTATTAGCTTCAAGTGTCATATTTGAAGTACTTGTTTACTCTTAAAGAGATTAAGAAAATATAAATAAAGTATCAAAAATATCCTGTTCAGAAATGTATGAAGATAAAAAAAACAACTTACCCGTTGATAAAGGGATGTGAAATCCACATATTTAATGACTCATTCGTGAAATAATTTTAATGCGTTCGTACGTCTTTGAGTAAAAATGTCTCTAGTATTCGAATGATCCTAAATGGAGTGTGACCTCAAGAAAATTTAAAACCTCGAATCTTCTTTTTTAAGACTAGCGGACTCGTGCTCCCACATTTTCACCATGTTATATCCGAGTGACCTTAGTTTTTTGCTATTCTCCTTTTTCCAACCTATAAGGTGCTCAAAATACACTGTTTCAATGGATGTATGGTCTTTCCTTTGTAGCATGCAGTGCATCCAGAGAAGAAATAACTCTGAAAATAAAATTTACTTTAAAAAACACTGTTAATAAAATTTATATTAAAATAATTTCTATGTATAATTCAATATTTATCTGACACTGATAAACTGCTTTATTTTCAAAGCAGTGACCGTCAACAAAATTGCCTCCAATTTTTCTTTCACCCACGTTGTTAAAAATGTGAAGGATTGAATTTTTTCCAGTGAAGGATATATAATCACTGAATAATAAGGATATATAAGGAATGAATTGCTACCTATGAATGTAGCCGTATACTGGAAAAAAGGAATTAGAATTATCTTTAATGTACCCATTCCTATAGGTTGATATATATGTCGATACAATTATCATGTATCTATTAAAAGACACCGAACATAAACATTAGATAGCCGAATTCACACACATGATCCAATTTTTTTTCAAAAAAGAATTATTGAATTCTTACATTGAAATAAATTTGATGCATTTTCTCAGAATATCCTTCTTCCGTAAATAGGTAAACATCTCCCTTCGTTTTATCAGGGATAAGATATTTTACCAGGACATTAATACAATAAACCCCCCATAACCATTTAAAATGATGTCCCTCTTTGAAATTGACAACATATTCTATATAAGTAAAAGGTAGGCGTACTCTTCGGTACGTAGATAAGATATACGTACTTCATAGGGTAGCAAAGCAAATACAAACGGAAAGTGATAGATAAGACCTGTTGTTAATATTCAAATATGAACACCATATATTTACAATAATTTTTGTAATTTTTTCTTAATTTAATTTTTTTATTATACTAAGTAATTCAATCTAAATTTTTTCGGAATATGTTAATTCAGTTAACCTCCTAAGACCCCATGTCCATTCTATTGGACATTTGCATTCTGCATGTAAAATAAACCATTACAGTCTTAAGTCCAGAACTCCCACAATCCATTATATTGGACTTGAGGGTGCTGCTATCTATACAGCCACACTTTAAGAATAGCAGTAGGATATTTGTTCACTTTTTATTGAAAATGGCGACCAAAGAAAAAAGACAATTGAAGATATGTACACATTTTAGTTCATTTTTTGCGTATTTCACTAGATTATTTTTGTACTGAAGCAACTGATATTTAATTTTAAAAATAATTTTAATTTTATTTAGTAAAATTATAAAATTAAGAGAATTATTTTGAAACAATAGCAACGTTTACATCCATGTCCATTCTATTGGACACTGGGTCTTCGTCAGTTGATTGTATTTCTACTCACAAAATTGTGGTCTCACAGATGTTATATATATTTTATCACAAAATCACGGAAGCTCAAAAATTAATATTTAATGGTTAAATTAGTTAATAAACCTACCTATGTTAACTTCAAACTTTTACACTTCTTTTTAGAAGGGTATGCCTTTATAAAATTTATCGAGATTGGGTCCAAATTAAATATAGAAGTGACATTTACTATTACAGTAATTCAAGTACATTCTATTATAAGTCAGCTTTTATATTATGAAATTCTGTTAAAATAAAAATTTCTGAATTGAATGCTTTTAGAAATAAATTTTCACTAGTAATTAATTATAAGATTTTTTAAATGTGGATGGAAACAAAACATATCCCTTTACTTTGGCTTGAATTTTTAATTTAAAAGTCAGTCAGAAATAAAAATTAAAATTTAAAATAAAAATACAATACTAATTAAAAATAGTTTTTTTGTTTTCAACAAATTTGTACAATTTTATGTATTATTTCTATTGGAGTTATTTGAAAATAGACGTTAATTTATAGAGATGCAGAAAACATTTTGAGAGCAATAATGAATGGTGATGTGTCAGACATAGATATTAGTGATGACGATGAAGAAACAGATATCAGCATAGAGCATGAAATTTTAATATCTAATGAAATATAAGATGAACATAGTTCAAGGGAGAATGATGTGCCTACTAATAGTGATAAAAAAGAAGAAAATTCATCAATTCAAAAAAAGTCAAAAATTGAAAGAGGTTCGCCCGATATGTCAATGCGCCAGGATGAAATATGCATCGTGAAATGGTACTATAAAAAAACAGTATTGCTATATTCATTCAAATTTGGAGTAGAGCAACAAGTTAAATGTAACATTGATCAAAAAGGGTGAAAAATACATTGAAGTGTCAAGAGTAGCAATTGCAAAA